>CM062100.1:8035437-8413253 GCA_031163375.1 Conogethes punctiferalis | reverse complement strand
GGTTTATCGGTTCTGCGGCTGATGTGGCCAGCCATTTCAGCTTTACTAATCCAGTGAGCTATGTCGTTGACTTGGTTCTCTGCCGGATCACCTCATTTCGGATTCAATCCTGCAGAGAGTCGCCGAGCCTAGCCCTTTCCATAGCTTGCTGAGCGACCTTTAACTTGTGGACTAGCTGTACCGTTAGTGTACACATACCCCGATTCTATACAAGTGATCTCTTCCAAACAACCTATTATATAGTCGAAAGATGAGGTAAGAAGATGATGAAATTTTCTTTCTGCAAGTTCGAACTCTTAATTTAGAGCATATCATAAAATTTCTAAGATGATAGATCATATACTTGACTGACTGACTTGGTGGCTCAATTGGTAGTGACCCCTGCCTTCTGAACCAAGGGTTTTTGGGTTCGATTCCCACCCGGGAACAAACATTCATTGATGAACACTTGTGTTTGTTCCGTGTCTGGGTGTTTATATTTGTATTTAAGTATTTATTTATGGTACTTTCGTTGTTCTGATACCCTTAACACAAGTGCTCTATAACATAAGGATTAAAAAAATAATTTGAAGCAAGAATTTGGTCAGAGTGTAGGGTTTTAAGTGTTTTTGCTCCGTTTGTAACTCCTAACTGTATAGCAATATTATTATCTTCAGAAGGCAAGATCATACCAAAATGCAAATGATCTGTTCAAACTAACATAGTTTAATGTGTCATATCTATATTAGCACATGTATTTGCGATATAACAACTCTCAACTGGATAAATACATACCCACCATTCCATTGGCACATAACAATCATGACCAATTCACTACACAAGTTAAATGAGGCTGTAAGGTTAAACAAAATCATGAAAAAACCTATTCAACACAAAATAATGTAAACAAAACAACTGTGGGAAGCATACTCCGGAACCAGTCCAACAAGATTTAGTCTATTTATGTACATAACGCATGAATCGGCAAGCACCGGTCGTAACATTTTATTTGTTGCGAAATCCGAAGGTAAACACATATAAGTTTTAAATTTCCATACGCCAAAGATAACTGGAAATAATTGTGACGATTACTTCCTAATGCGGAAACACGGCACTAATTAGGTCGAATGCACTTACCCAGTAAATGAAAACGGAAAGTTTGTAATTAGATTATTCCAAACACTTTAACTTAAGTTTTTTAGTTCGCAGATCACTTTTGACGCGTCAAAGAGCGCCGCGTTGATGTTTTGTTCATGTTATTGTCTTTTGAATGCAACACAGCACATTGTTATTGGACACAAATAAGCACAAGGAGAAAAAAAAACAATAAATACGCAAGGGAGCCTTGGGAAACCCAGCCAGCGAAGGCAGCGGAACGATATCGCAATGACGTGATTGCGTTTGGACAGATGCCAATCCACAACAAGCAAGCAACAGTGACAGCTGACATTAACCGCTGTCACATTTAGGGTACCTAGCTAGTTTTGGATACGATTTCTACTATGATTTCTAATTTTGTAAATAATAATATTCCTTATTCTTTGCTGAAGGTGTTTTGCTCAGGTAGATTTATAGTTGCTTTACAACTATACCAATAAAGAAGCTTTACAAGTCATAATCTCGTAAAAAATCTTGACTTTCTAATAAATTTGAAACCTTGATTAGAAATTCCAGTTCGTCAAAAATTAGTCAACTCGTAACGTATGACTCCTTAAAATCTACAAGTATTAAGTATTAAGTTACTTAATACTAGTAGATTTTTTATGGTAAATTGCTACCTTATAATTTTGTATGCATGGTTACAAAATATTTCGAAAAGTAGAATAGGTAGGCAATTTAATAATATTTAAACCGTTTCAGTTGAAATTGTAGTATGCTGGCAACATTCAATTGATAATGTCGAAAGCGTTTTGTTTTTGCAAAAATTGAATTTTTTACTGTAACGAAAATCTTTTTACGGAGATTTTTTTTGAATTCTTTGTTTTGAAACAATAAGCTGCGCGTTGTGTAAACCACAGATTCGATAGTTCCAGGTTCTATTCCCAGGTGAAATCATGAACATGTACATTTCTTTAATGGTTTGAATAACAAAACTTCTTTGCTCTCCTTGTTTCTTGACCCACCCACCCACAATTCGAATCCCTATTCGGATTCTAAACTGTTGACGGGTTTTAAATTTTTCTGTCATGAAATTACGTAGTGGTAAAGTAGGTACAAACCTTTTTTTTTATAGTAGCTCGACTTAATTGCTTCACTACGCCTAGCCTGATGGAAAGAGAAGCCCAAGTCGCTGTGACAACTAGCAAGTAACTGGTCAGTTACCTGTCAGTTGCCACCGCCATGCCGGCCCAACCCTAACCCCCCATAAGCTCCGGAAACCCTACCGGTATTTTATAGGGCATTCCTGCATTGGAAAGCTTAACTGTCGGCCCTCGGATCTCTCGTTTGTTTTTAACTAATATCTCATGGGACTATGGGAGACAAGAAACAGGGGACCTCTGCCAGAATGTATGCCCACTCTTTTACCTCCAATATTAAAGTAGGTACCTATCTCTTTATTCTTGGCAATCTCCTCGGAGATGGTCGCTGTGGTCATTATCCGATCTGGAGCGGTTTTACCAGTAAAGGAAATCTTTTGTTTGTTTGAACGCGCTAATCTCAGTAACTACTGGTGCGAATTAAAAATTCTTTTTGTGTTGAATAGACCATTTATCGAGGAAGGCTTTAGGCTATATAACATCACGCTGCAACTATTAGAAGCGAAGAAATAATGGAAAATGTAAAAAAACGGGGAAAAAATAAATAATACACGCGGACGAAGTCGCGAGCACAGCTAGTTATTTATATTGTGATGTGAGATTGTGCCTTACGTTTGCTTTCATATCTCACAGAGGATGTAATTCGTTTATTGCAGCCCTGGATCTACGCTTTTTAATTTATTTATTACATCATTATCATCAGATTTACGTATTATGTATTTATTTTTTAACTATCCTCTACCTTAAAATTGTTTGGAAGAGATCGCTCATAGCGTTAAGGACGGGAAGGAAGGGATGTAAGGGAGCGGCCTATCATCTTTTCGCTCCAAGCCAACCTCACCTGCCCGTGGTGCATCCTGCCGAATAACAAACGAGGCGCTGGCAACCGACTGGTGGCGGTGTAACCATCACAATTGAAGGCGTAGCTAAATACTAAAGACCGGTGACGGGCAGCAGCGTCACTGGAGCAAGAAGCCACGCCCTGCGATCGCCAACCCGCCTGCCCAGCGTGGCGATTATGGGTATATCCTCCAGATGTTTGCTCTAAGTGGCGGACAACTGGAGAGGCCTATGTCCAGCAGTGGACTGTAATAGGCTGATGATGATGATGTTAAGGACGCCTAAATTGTGCAAAAAAAAGTCTGTTATACCTACTTAGTTTCAGGTCAATTGTATGATGTGCATCATCATCATCATCAGCTTATACCAGGCCTCTTCCAATGTGTGATGATGAATGAGGTTTGTCATCGACCTCGAGAAGAAGAATGAAGTGGAATAACTTTGACTGGCTCGGTGGCTCAATTGTAGTGACCTCTGCCTTCTGAGCCAAGGGTCGTGGTTCGATTCCCGCACATTACAAACATTTGTGTTCATGAACATGTCTGTTTGTTTTCTATGTATAATATGTATTTACTTCCAAAAAAAAATCTAAGTTTATCAGTTGTCTAGTACCCATATTTCAAGCTTCGGCTTAGTTTGGGGCTAGATGGCGCTGTGTGGCCCAGCGTGGCATGTCTTGGGTTATTTTAAAGAATACTATCTATCTGGTAGGAATAATATATAATACTTAAGCATGGAAGTAGGTACTACAATGTACTTAGTACTTCCATGTACTTATAGTATAGGTACAGTCAGCCTAATCTAAAATGAATTACCTTCACTCCGCTACTAAAATAAATTACCTACCTTCTTGGTTAGACGTACCTATTAATTTTTAAACTTTCTTGTACGATATAAAAGGCGAATTTAATGCTAGTAACGTTCTCAATCAGTAAAAAAAAAGGTCTGCATTTTTTTAACATAAATATGCCCTCAAATAACATCTTAGCTTAGAGGGTAGAAGCTGAAAACCAGCGGTACCCAGGTCTTTCCCCGTGGCAGCACCAGCTGAGCTCATCCCATTGTCTATATTGTAATCTGTTACCTATGTTGTTATTATGTGTTGATGTTGTAAAAAGACAATAAATCTTATTTTATTTATTTATTTTTATTCATACAGTAACACAAAATAAAAAAAAGTATAGTATAGGACTCCCCGCCGCCTGATGAAAGCGAAATAGAAGCCCAAGCCGCTACGGCACCGCCTGCTAGCCTGAAAGATAGCTATGGTTATGTACACAACTGAACGCAAAAGCGACCACACTTCACGGGTATATCGCTGAGTGAACGGTGATCGCCAGTCTGGCGGTAAACCCACATCATCATCATCAGCCTATCGCAGTCCACTGCTGGACATATACTTCTTCAGTTGTTCACCATTTGGGCAAACAACTGGAGGATATACCCACAATCGCTACGCTGGGCGGGTTGGCGATCGCAGGGCGTAGCTTCTCGCTCTGGTGACGCTGCTGCCCGTCATCGGCCTGTGGTATTTAGCTACGCTTCAATTGTGATGGTTATACTGCCACCAGGCAGCTGCCAGAGCCTGCAGCTGACTGGACCAGCAGGATGCACCACCGATGACGGGCAGCAGCGTTACCGGAGCAAGAACATACGCCCTGCGATCGTTATTAATAGTTAAAAGTTATTAATAGTTTCGATCCTCACTCACTCACTCAATCCCACAAATTAACCACACTCAAATGAAAAAAATCCTCAAAAAGACCACCCAATTCACTCAAACAACGAAAACAGCGCCACCTAGCAGCCCCGAACAGGAACAGATCCCAGATACGAACCATTACAAACCAACCGATGTCAACAACTGACCTACTTCCCTAGCTCAGTAAAAATAGCTGTCGACAATAGCTCAAACACTATTTTTAGTGCGTACCTATCACTTAAATCTAAAGACACAATCTTATCTCTCGTCTTGTTTTCCCAAACGTTGTTCACTTTCAACAAACGTGCGTAGAGTGTAAACCGCGCAAGTGACATAAAATCGATAACACGACCACTCGTTCAGTGTTCGGTTGCTTTCCGTGAAGCTCGCTTAGTTTGCTAGAGTTTTTAGTTTTATAACAAGGGATCATGGTAAATTAATAATGGAAAACACAGTGAAGAGGTACATTAGAAGTGAGTCGGCTAGCTGCGTTCACATGGTGGAGGAAAGCGCCGCTAACTGTCGGAAGACGGCCGATCCTCACGAGAAACTAAAGGCTCTCCTCAATTCTCCGGAGGACGACACGGATGAAACTCTACCTCCGACGGACGCACCGAAATTCGGGACTGTGATACACAATAGGATTTTCGTGGAGGTTTCTCATTGACGACTACAGATGAGGACTTATGGAAGTTCTTTTCGACTTTCGCTACGGTGACAGCGGCTAGAGTGATATACGATAGGGCTGGTGTGTCTAAGTGTTATGGGTTCGTCACATTTGCGAGTCCGAGGGTGGCGAGGATCATGGTGAAACAGGTGAGTTCAACTTTAACCCTTTTATTGTTCTCTATACATGTCCAGCACGCCCTTTATGGAACGGAAACCCTGTATTTCAAACACATTTACCTACTGGTTCTAATTTCAATTCTGAATGTTAAACTATTTCACGTGAATTAAAATTACCCCGTCACAGATGGTAATTTCGGTAGAAATTGTGTCATTGTTTCGGTTGTGTTGTCTCACTCGCAAAGGTGATGTGTAATAAAGACGGGAGATTGTTGAGCACAAAGCGAATTGAATTTCTTTGTAAATCCATCTCGTGTTTTGGAAATAGGTATTTGTAAGTACGATTTTTTTGAAAATGGACATAATGATTATCCTCTAGGAGAAAACACATTTCTTGTTTCGTAAATAATTCTTCGGGGATGTAAGGGAGGACCTATCACCTTTTCGCTCCAAACCATCCTCACCTGCCCGTGGTGCATCCTGCCGAACAACAAACGAGGCTCTGGCAAACCGACTAGTGGCGGTAAAACCATCACGATAGAAGGCGTAGCTAAATACCACAGGCCGATGACGGGCAGCAGCGTCCACCGGAGCAAGAAGCTACGCCCTGCGATCGCCAACCCGCCTGCCCAGCGTGGCGATTATGGGTATATCCTCCAGAAGTTTGCCCTAGGTGGCGAACAACTGGAGAGGCCTATGTCCAGCAGTGGACTGCAATAGGCTGATGATGATGATGAGAATAATTCTTGATTATTGAGTCATAAATCTTTCAATGGGATTTAAGGGAGCGATCTATCGTATTTTCGCTCCAGGCCCCTCACCTGCCCGTGGTGCATCCTGCCGAATAACAAACGAAGCTTTGGCAACCGACTGGTGGCGGCATAACCGTCACGATTGAAGGCGTAGCTAAATAGTTAGCACTTTTAACAGCGTCGCAGGAGCTACGTTCTGGAGGATATACCCATAATCGCCACGCTGGGCAGGCGGGGTTGGCGATCGCAGGGCGTAGCTTCTTGCTCCGGTGACGCTGCTGCCCGTCATCGGCCTCTAAAAGCTCTTCTACATCAGTTCTCTTTCTTTTGATTCGGAAGCTGGTATTGCACTATTCGATTCTTTACAAGTATATATTATATGTATATATATATATATTTAATTGTGTATTATTTATGCATGTATTGTTATGTATATCCCATGTTAGATGGTAGTACGTTATGTATATTACTTATGTATGTATTATTATTATTTATATATTTATATTTATTGGGTAGCATCAATTCCGATTTAGTTGATAGCTCACCTCACCCTTTATTTTTCATTTATCCTCTACCCTAAGGTTGTCTGGAAGAGATCGCTTATAGCGATAAGGCCGCCTAAATTGTGCAACAAGTGTCTGTTATGCCTAGTTTTTAGTCAAATGTATGGTGCGCAATAAAGTATATCTAATCTAATCTAATCTACGTCTTGCAATCGCCAACCCGCCCCTGCCCAGCGTGGTCATTATGGGCAAAAACCTCCAGATGTTTAACCAAAGTGGCGGACTCGAGAAAACTATGTCCATGATGATGAATCTTTCATTGAAAATTCTATTAAAATAACCACTTGTTAAACATTAACCCCCGTGATATGAGAGTGTTATCTCTCCTGTAGATAAGATTTCAGTAACATTATCAGCATCCACGTTATGTTTGATTGCTCTAGACGTTATCAAACTGTCTACTACCAAGAGATTATTTTTATCAATCGTATTTGCGAAAAAGGCCAATCTTCATTAAAATCCTAGAGTCAATGCGGAAATAAGAATATAAATAAGTAAATAAAAACATGCCACGTTGGGACACACAGCGCCATCTAGTTCCAAACTAAGCCAAAGTTTGTTCTATGGGTGCTGGTGGGCGGTACAACTCATTAACTTACTTAGATACTTCTCTTTGTAAATAAATACATAATATACATACATAGCACTATACATTTCACTGGCTCGATGGCTCATTTGGTAGTGACCTCTGCCCTCTGAGCCAAGAGACGTCGGTTCGATTCCCGTACAGAACAAACATTTGTGTTTATGAACATGTCTGTAGTGGTCTGGTATGGTATTTACAAAAAAAATATATCTAAGTAAGTTTATCAGTTGTCTAGTACCTACTCATAGTTATAAGCTTCGGCTTAGTTTGGGGCTAGATGACGCTGTGTTGCCCAGCGTGGCATGTCGTGCATTACCTCTTTCAATAGAGGTCCCAGCACGCACATTACATTAAGTACCTACTATTCTAAACAGTTGAGTTATGTTTTCCAAAAGTAACTTGTACGCAACATTATGAATTCTCGCATTTAAAAGTACTTAGTACAAACGATTTTCATTCCATTTTTGTAGATTTTATTATTGGAACGCATACAAAAAGATGTTATGAGCTTATAGTAAGCGATTGCTTAAAAAACCTTGACCTGATTTTATGGAAATCGGGGATCCCCTCAGCTACCTACTTAATAAAACTCCTCTTTATTGGAAATAAGGTTATTAATTAATTTAATTTTGCGAAATTAATTTGATTTATCTTTTCAGGAGAGCATTATTAAATTTTTAGGTAGATTAATCAAATTAATGTAAAATCTATATTAATTTAACTTTTTGCCTCTGATTTTCCTGTTGCAATGATTACGATAGACACATTGTGTTCACAAAGCGTCCAAGGATTCGGGTTCGATTTCCTGGTAGAGTCCAAATGGTGATATGTTTTTTCGTAATTGGTTTTGGTCTATTTGTTGCATTTTTTTAGTAGCTCGATATAATGGCTTCCTTACGCCTGATGGCTGATGGAAAGCGAAAGAGAAACCTAAGCCTAAATAACTGGTCAGTTACCTGTCTTGCCACCGCCACGCCGGCCCAACCCTAACCCCCACGAGCTCCGGAAACCCTACTCACCGGCAGAAACACGACCCGGAGGTTATTTGACTGCGGTATTTACATAGATCTGATTTAGATAAAGATTGTAAAGATAAAAAGGGAGCTATCATCTTTTCGCTCCAAGCCATCCTCACCTGCCCGTGGTGCATCCTGCTGAACAACAAACGAGGCTCTGGCAAACCGACTGGTGGCGGTAAAACCATCACGATAGATGGCGTAGCTAAATACCACAGGCCGATGACGGGCAGCAGCGTCACCGGAGCAAAAAGCTACGCCCTGCGATCGCCAACCCGCCTGCCCAGCGTGGCGGTTATGGGTATATCCTCCAGAAGTTTGCCCTAGGTGGTTAACAACTGGAGAGGCCTATGTCCAGCAGTGGACTGCAATAGGCTGATGATGATGATGATGATTTACATAGAGTGGAGGTCGATCCCCGGAGGGCGGCCCACCATAGCTTCGCTTTTAAAATTAATTACGCTTTCAATGGTGATGGTTGTACCGCCACCAGTCGGTTTCCAGAGCCTCGTTATTGATCCGGCAGGATGCACCACGGGCAGGTGAGGGTGGCTTGCAGCGAAAAGATGATGGCTCCCTTTTTATCTTTACAATCTTTATCTAAATCAGACCTAACTTAGTAAGTATGCAAGCAAAGCAGATTTAATTGACAGATATTTCAATTCATTCCCGTGACTTCGGCTATCCGAAAGGACTTAAAAATGCCCACAGCCGTCGGCACTCTCAAAAGACTCTTGATAGGAGTGTCGCGGCATTCCTCCGGCCCTCGACACTTTAGGGTTGTCGGCACTTCATTTCGAATATGATTTTTTTTCTAAATGACTACGATAGCCCTCCACTAACACCTCAGAGTCTGAATTATCTGCCTGTACGATTGCGTAATATATGCCTATGTACCTACTGTATATAACAGAACTGTAAAGACAATAAATAAATTCTTATTCTTATTCTACGATGATGGCCGGGGCGGCCCTTGTCATCATCACCGGACTGTTGGGGGAGCGGAAGACTCTCACCATCTATCTTCTTCTATCTATATCTTCTAAATCTATCTTCTCTACACTTTATACTAAATCTGTAGAGAGTTCAATTCTGTACATAAAATATTTTTTCAAAATAACTATCAGGGGGTGATTAGTGACCGATACTGATGCCAAAAACGCAATCAGTTAAGTTTCCTGGAAGATATCGCTTATGGCGACTAGGCCGCCTATACTTGTATGGTGTGCAATAAAGTATATCTATCTAAGAAATATATTTTTATTCGGCTCCTGCGATACTGACAGGAAATGATGGGGCAGTAATTTGTATTCTTCTGAATCTGTTATCGCATAATTAATTGGTGGCAAACGACGGGTGGCGGTATAACCGTCACATTCGAAGGCGTACTTAAATACCACAGACCGATGACGGGCAGCAACGTCACTGGAGCGAGTAGCTACGCCCTGCGATCGCCAACCCGCCTACCCAGCGTGGCGATTATGGGTATATACTCCAGACGTTTGCCCTAAGTGGCGAACAGCTGGAGAGGCCTATGTCCAGCAGTGGACTGCAATAGGCTGATGATGATGATGTCTCATAGTCATTAAGTTTGTAGAGAATACCTATTTAATTTATTACTGTAAGTATTTCTACCGTTCTAACCTGAAATTAGCCGTTAAGTGACGCAATAAAGCACAAATTAGTTCACTCAAAGGCCCCAGGGAATTCAAACGGTATTTCAACCAATAGAGTGAAACGCGTGGCTTTTTCGGTACGCAATAAAAAAGCAATGCAAAGAATTTTTGACGCAACATTTAGAAAACAAAATGAACATTCTGTATCAAATTTTTCAATTGTCTATATACCTATATTTTACTCACATACTTATATAGACGTAGCTCGGTGGCGCCGCTTGTTCGCTTAACAATGATCGCAACGTTGTGCAACCATTGGCGCGGTCAATCCGATGATGGGTGACCAAAATTTGACACCGATTTCCTCCGTGCTTCGGAAGGCACGTTAAGCTGTTGGTCCCGGGTGCTATCTTTACCAACTCAGATAGCAGTCGTCACATCATATCAGAGATGACGATAACTCTGACGCCTAACTGGGAATGGGTATAGCTTACCCTAAGTGTTGCGGAGGTCTGATGGCAGTCGCTCTGTGTAAAAGCTTAGCCCTCGCCAAGTCTCTCAGTTTGGGAAGCCTGAGACAATCGGGAAAAAGGCTAGGATGATGATGACTTATATAGACGTAGCTCAACACACCAGTAAGCTGAAGTAGCAATGGGCTGGCTTTATCAGCCGCAGAACCGATTACCGGTAAACGAATGCAAGGGTCAAACGTCGTGTAGGACGCCCTCAGGCTAGGTGGAGTGATGGTGTGCGCTAGATAGCAATTTCTGGATAGATACCTAAGACAAGAAACTCATTTTTTTGGTGTGCAATAAGAGTATCTACTTAGCTATCCATTTTTAGTGTCACACTGTTTTAAAAAGTACTTATATCTATCTACTTAAAGGTTTTCCGATTCTATTCTCGTCTATTTTAGGTGTAAATTGTAACGTCTATCTATAGGTACATCGAAAATGTTTATTCTAAAGCCGCGGCCACACATTGGAGATATTTGCACCAACGTAACGTTTTGCGCCCAATGCACCAATGTGTGTATCGGTACTTTGACGCAATGAAGACATTGAGCGCGTTAGTATTGGGCAATGGACAGTGATTGCATGCAAAGTTGAATCCAATGTGTGGCCGCGGCATTAGAATTAAATCTATGATTCTAACATTCATATTAACATGTCCACTGCTGGACATAGGCCTCTCCCCCTATAACAATGATTTTCCTTGGTCACCACGCTTTGCAGGCGGGTGGGTGATCGCAGTACTTAAGTTTTATTTGTACCCAGGTAAATACTGCTACCAGTTTGCTGATATTCCCTCCTTGTTTCCTAATAGCTGTTGGTCCAATAAATTCCTACCCGCAAGTGAGGGCAGCCCTACAACCTCCCCAGAGAGGGATGGTTCGACAACCTCTCTGTTCAAGAGACACTCGTGTTTCTTTTAGCATTTTTTTTCCGCTTTGGAGGACCATCCTCGTCTTTGCAACACAATTTTTAGAAGTTCTGAAATTTTGGTCCTTGTAAACCTTGAGGGTTGTTTGAATTTTCAAGTCTATTTTGGTATTGCCGTAAGTTTCTTCCTTGCGTTGACGGGAAAGAATAAAAAATCACCGTCCATTTGATGACTGGCTCGATGGCTCATTTGGTACTGACCTCTGCCTTCTGAGCCAAGGTTCGTGGGTTTCGATTCCCGTACAGTACAAAAATTTGTGTGCATGAACATGTCTGTTTGTATAGGTCTGGGTGTTTCTATGTATAGTATGTGTTTACTTATTTCCAAGTAAATTTATCGCTTGTCCTGCACCCATATAGTACACGCGATGGTCTTATGTTGGTCACAGGAGATGCGGTTCGTGTGGCTGAATACTGGTCAGAAATTATTTAGATTGCCATCAAGACTCTAAGAGAACTTCTTTTTAGTTTGGAACTAGATGGCGCTGTGTGGCCCAATGTGGCATGTCATGGGTTATTTATTATTTATTTCGATCTATAGGTAGATCACGCGACCTAATTGGTCGGGACCCGTTTTCAGCGAGACCCAAATACCGACAGGAAAAGCCCTTCTAATTATACAGGCCCAGCGTGATTGTACATTATTAAAATGTTTCGTCTGCGGCAAAAATTTATGAATGCCAGACGTTTTGGGGTCGTTTTTGTCCGCGGTCCCCTGATTGGGGATCGCTCCCGGGTTCGAATAGGGATTTTCCTCGTTTTTGAGTTTGAATAGGAATGGGATAAATCTTTAGTTGAATGTTTTTGTCGCTTTTAGGGAAGTTTGGAAAGTAGGATCAGTCTGTTTTTATGAGTTACTAGCGACGTAGCGACCCGGCGAGCGATTTATTTAATTATTATAATAAAGTAATAAAAACAATCTTATTGCACAAGTATTGAGTTAAATCAAGAATTTAGTTATTGCCAAGAAGACATTATGTGCGTTGGAAACAACATTGAACAGGGGTTCGCAAACTAGGCTATGGCTGTATCTTGGAGAACCGTTGGTAAGATTACATTTCAGGAATTCTGCCCCTAAAAATATAACCAAACACAGTGAGAAAAATAAACAAAAAACAACACATTGAACACTATCAAGCTTGCCATGATGACAGGCTCGGTGGCTCATTTGGTAGTGACATCTGCCCTCTGAGCCAAGGGTCGTGGGTTCGATTCCCGCACAGTACAAACATTTGTGTTCATGAACATGTCTGTTTGTATTAGTCTGGGTGTTTTCTATATATAATATGTTTTTATTTACAAAAAAATTGTATCTAAGTAAGTTTATCAGTTGTCTAGTACCCATAGTACAAGCTTCGGTTTAGTATAGTTAGGGCTAGGTGGCGCTGTGTAGCCCAGCGTGGCTTGTCTTGGGTTATTTATTTATATTTATTTATGACTACATAAGTACCTAATGTGTATGACAATATATTTTGAAATGATAATAATTATTATTTTGTAGATGAATTCCTATCTTACGCACATCCTCACTCCACCAGGCCCAAAGGCGTTGCTGTCTTGTGTTATTTACCAAAAGATGAAAAGAAAACTTTATTTTTCCCCGTTTGCCACAATCTACAGCGGCATTATGGCGGGGCGGGTCAGATCCCCGATACGCCGACGAATGAACACCATTTATTATTGGCTCGCGTGCTGAACCTTCTACATGGAAACTAGTTAAGTACGACGTTTTCATGTAAACTAGTTCTCGCCGGTGATGAGGAAAAATGGGGGAAAGTTTGAGAAACATTTTTGGTCTTACATTTTGGTTATTTGGAGATGTAAAAGAGCGGCCTATCATCTTTTCGCTCCAAGCCAACCTCACCTGCCCGTGGTGCATCCTGCCGAATAACAAACGAGGCGCTGGCAACCGACTAGTGGTTGCCTTCGGCATTTTATAACACGTAGGTACCTATTTATCTTGTACACGTATTTGTAAACTGCCGAACCGCTACGCTGGGCAGGCGGCTAGGCGATCGCAGGACGTAGCTCCTAGCTCCGGTGACGCTGTTGCCCGTCATCGGCCTGTGTTGTTTAGCTACGTCTTCAATCGTGATGGTTATACCGCCAATCGGTTGCCAGAGCCTTGTTCGTTATTCAGCAGGATGCACTACGGGCAGGTGAGGGTGGTTTGGAGCGAAAAGATGATAGCATGTTCCCATACATCCCATAATTTTCATTCCCGTCTTTTAACAACATTATTACCTTAGAACCTCCAAAAAGCCTTTCTTCACAGGTTCCTCAAACAAATTGGCTGGCATCAGCTAGTATCCATACTAATATTATAAATGGGAAAGTGTGTCTGTCTGTTTATCTGTTTGTTTGTCTTTCTTTCACGGCAAAACGGAGCGACGAATTGACGTGATTTTTAAGTGGAGATAGTTGAAGGGATGGAGAGTAACATAGGCTACTTTCTAACCCCCCACTTCACTAAAATGGGTGACAACGAGGGCAAAGCTAGTAAAAATATAAAACGTACCTCTATAAGACCTACCTCTACCTACAAAACTGTTATCTCCACCCACTCGGGGAAATAGCCTTCCGAATAAAAGGTATTTGACAAATCGCGCTCTATCATAGTCTAGGTAGGGCCATTACAGAGAGCTGAGATATCGCAGCGGTCAGCGGAATACCCCATTTGGCCGGAGCCGGCGTGGACTTAAAAGGGTTGGAGGCTTAAGGGGAGAATAATTTGGGGTTGAAATGTTTATTGTAAGTTAACTTAAGTATTTTTGACTGGTCCGGTGGGTCATTTCATAATAATTGAGGGTATGCATGACTCAGAATAGCATTTATATGTAACTAGCTTTGCCGGCGGCGTCGCACGCGTGGATATCGGGTTTCAAAAATAACGGACTTCCATAAAACGGTACCTAAATTTTAAGTTAGACTTTTAGCAATAAATGAATGAAAACCGCATTTAATTCCATGCAGTAGTTCTTCCGTGATGCGCGATCAAACATACAGATAAAAATTTCTACCATTTTCCCAACACTTCCCATCACTGCTCTGCTTCTATTGATTTTAGCGTGATGAAAAGTATTCTATAACCTGCCCAGGAGTATGAAGAATCATACTTTTTTTTTTCTATAACGAACGTTCAGACAGACGGACAGACAGACAAAAATTTTACTGACTGCATTTTTGGCATCAGCATCGATCGCATAACACCCCCTGATAGTTATTTTGAAAAAATATTTCATGTACAGAATTGACTTCTCTACAGATTTTAGAAGATGAATGTGTGTGTTTGTTCTGAGTCTGGATTTTTTAAATTATAATTTCATATTATTGCGGATCACAATTTCATCCTCATCATGTCGATGGTTGGCGATCCTCCACTGAGGAGGAACACTTTATGAGGAACTTCTTGCCTCGCGCGGTTTTGTGGAAACAATTTTCTGCGAGAGTCTTTCCGGACAGCTACGACTAGGGAGCCTTCAAGAAACTAGCGTACTGCTATTTAAAAGGCCGGCAGCGACCCCAGAATCGATATGAGCTGCCCATGCCCATGGGCGGTGTTAACTGCTTACCATCAGGCATCACATTTTCTCGTCTGCCGCCTGTTGCATAAAATAAAAATTAAGAGCAATGGTCGTACTTTCATTAATTCAGATTTTCATTAGGTAGTGCTTAATCTATTTGACTGGCTCGGTTAGTAGTGATCCCTGCCTTCAGAACCAGGTGGGGATTCGATCCTTACCCGGGACAAACATTCGCGCGATGAACATTTATGTTTGTTTGGGTGCTTACAGCTATAGTATGTATTTGTATTTTTTTGAGTAGATAGGTATATATCTGTAGTAGGAGAGACGAAAAATCGCTTCGCCGCCTTCAGGTGATAGTCAGATACTTTCGACCCGCCGTTACTTTTGTACCCGGTCTCCCCTACTAGGTACTATAAGCGTTACTTTGAGATCTCAGCAATGTATGTGATCTTGTCTTATTAAATTCCGATCAATTTTGAAGGCCTATTCTCATTTTGCAACCAATTTTTGTTGTTATTACTAAAATAGGAATTGTTTTAAATGAATTATTTCTGGTAACCACGAAGACACATGCAAAATCAAATATAGTCAAAAATCTTTTTTTTTTCATAAGGTTTCTATGTATTTCACCTAATTTTCTAGTTCTTTATAGACAACCCTGAACAATCTACGCGGAAGCAATTTTAGACGGGAAACTTAAAACATTTTCCATTTCATTTCAATATAAGATATAGAACGAGACGGCGATATGAACGTGCCAAGCTGACGTTGAGATATTGGAGCGTCTTCACTCTTTGTACGCGATGTTTTGAGGCACCTATAGTACCTACCTACTTAACTACCTATATTATACAGGAATGAATAGGCTAATACAACTAAAAATTGTAATTATTCCGCCTTTCAGCTTATTCAAAAATAAAAGACACGTATTTTTCCATTTGTAAATTAGACCAAAAATGACAAAGATATCGCCGGTTAAAATTACGCGTGACGTCAAAGAGTGGGAGTTTTTTCGCCACTGAGTGACGTCAAAGACCCCCACTCCTACATATTGATGCCTTGTATCTTTTATTTAAATGGGAAAAGGAAAAATACGTGTCCAATATATTTTTATAATCTAAAATACGGACTAAATATAATGCAATTATTTTGACCCTGGAAACATCCCTATTGTGGTTCGTATTCTGTCTTTCAAAGGAGTTATCTGGCTCAGTTCGTACCTGTGATTGACTCTTAGCCAAATTGAATCCAGATCTCGTTCTGTTTGGCAGAGCGTCATCAATCTCACGTAATTGCCGGAACAGGCGCGTGGCTCCGACAGCAATAAATATTGTCAAGTGTACAGCCTTATGGCCTTATAAAGCTCTGTGTAGAAGTGTGTACTACAAGCTATGGGGCTTAGTACATTAAATAACCCAAGACATGCCACGCTGGGCCACACAGCGCTATCTAGCCCTAAACTAAGCCGAAGCTTGTACTATGGGTACTAGACTACTGATAAACTTACTTAGATTTTTTTTGTAAGTAAATCCTTCCTACTAATATTATAAACGCGAAAGTTTGTTTGGATAGATGGATGGATGTTTGTTCCACTTTCACGCAAAAACTACTGAACGGATTTCAATGAAACTTTACAGGAATATAGTTTGTACATCAGAATAACACATATACTATGTTTTATACGAATATGACGCGGGCAGAGCCGCGGGCAGCAGCTAGTACATAATATACATAGAAAACACCCAGACCAATACAAACAGACATGTTCATGCATACAAATTAATGTGTGGGGATCGAACCCAGGAGAAACTTTCGTGTGATGAACACTTGTGTTTGTTCCGTGTCTGGGTGTTTATATTTGTATTTAAGTACTCAACCCAACCAAGTCGAAATTTATGATCTTGGGCACAAAGAGGCAAACCGACGAAATTATAAAGAACGCACCAGCTGTTAAGATCCTGGGGGCTGACATCGAACGTGTTGACGAGGCTGTGAGTCTCGGCATTAAGCTTGACGGACAGTTGCGTTTCGAGAGCCATGTGGCGAATCTTGTTAGAAACTGCTTTTATAGGCTTAAAATTCTATACAACATTCGTCACTACTTGTCGGAAACAGCGCGCATTAACCTCTGTGAGTCCCTTGTTTTGTCCAGGCTCAACTATGGTGATCTTGTCTATGGTCCCCGACTTCTGTTTAAAACGAAGCGTCTTATTCAACGGGCGCAAAATGCATGTTGTCGTTTTTGCTTTGATGTGCCCAGGCGTACTCATGTGTCTCCTTTTTTGTACAAAGCTTCAATGCTTAACATGGAGTCCAGAAGGCAGCTGCATCTTGCGGTCCTTATGTTTGACCTTATGAGATCTGGAAACCCCGAATATCTTTATTCAAAACTAAAGTTTCCCACTTTTCACCATAGATATGGCTCAGGAGCTCCCAGATCATTAAGGCCGCCTTTGTCTGTGCATATACATAGGACGGTGGCATTCACTGGCAGTTTTCGGCATCAAGCGACCAAATGCTGGAATGACATTCCTCCACCAGTGCGAAATGCCAGTTCCAAATTGTTATTCAAGAAATTAATGAAAAGTAGATTATTGGACAACGCAAAAAATGCATTGCGTTTGGTCGCTTGAACGCCGGAACCTCAAAATCAAACTTATATATGTACCTACATACCACATACTATATTACACTTATCGTTGCGTATTTCATGTTTAAGTATATATTATATTCATCTATCATCTATATTTATTAGGTACCTAAGCTTCTTCTCTTACATATTAGTTGATTTACATTGTTTTATTTATTATATTTTATTATATATATATAAGTATCCATAGTTTGTGAGGTGTTGTTGCACGCGTCCCGAGCCACCCGACTGGTGATTGCTGAAAACCAGTGGTTTGCTCTTTGAGCGAACATCTCGCTGAGCCTTCACCATTTTTACATTGCTGTAGCACACATACCCCACCTGATTCAGATCAAACTTGTAGTCGTTAGTAATATGTGCTTATCTTTTGTATGTGTATGTGTGTCGCAATGTGAAATAAATTTTTATTCTATTCTATTCTATTCTATAAGTATTTATTTGTGGTACCTTCGTTGTTCTGATACCCATGATACAAGTGCTTTAGCTACATACTTTGGGATCGGAGCAATGTATGTGGTGTTGTCTCATCATCACCAGCTTATTGCAGTCCACTGCTGGACATATGCCTCTCCAGATAAACATCTGGAGGATATACCCATAATCGCCACGCTGGGCAGGCGGGTTGGCGATCGCAGGGCGTAGGTTCTCGCTCCGGTGACGCTGCTGCCCGTCATCAGTCTGTGGTATTTAACTACGCCTTCAATTGTGATGGTTATACCGCCACTAGTCGGTTGCCAGCGCCTCGTTTGTTATTCGGCAGGATGCACCACGGGCACGTGAGGTTGGCTTGGAGCGAAAAGATGATAGGTCACTCCCTTACATCCCCCATGTGATGTTGTCTGATATGTATTTACTAGCTGTGCTCGCGACTTCGTCCGCGTGGAATAGTTATTTTTTCCCCGGTTTTTTTTTACATTTTCCTTTATTTCTTCGCTCCTAATAGTTGCAGCGTGACGTTATATAGCCTAAAGCCTTTCTAGATAAATGCTCTATTCAACACAAAAAGAATTTTTCAATTCGGACCAGTAGTTCCTGAGATTAGCGCGTTCAAACAAGCAAACAAACAAACTCTTCAGCTTTATAATATTAGTTAAGATTTAAACTTTCCCTTAGCCGTCTAAAACGCCAGTCACGACGCCTAATTGAATAAACAACAGTGCCTATATCGGTAAATAGTGTTTCAAAAGTACGAAAGGCCAATAAACACACATCCGCCCATAAAGCCGAACCGTCACGCGACCCCGCTTATAATTCGATTTTACCACCTAACGGTGCACACAAACCAATACGACAGAGGCCCAAAGTGCTCTACCTTGTACGTGATTTGGAACCCTGCCGCATTAATAGCCTTGACCGGGGTATGCCCCGGCCGGGAGTTAATGCAATATTGTTATAATGTTTGCGAATGAGTTTTGGTTTACATATTAATACGAGATAATGTTCGTAATACAGCTTACCGGTTGCTTTACTTGCATATATTTTAGGGAACTCTTACAAATTGTACCTCTTGAAAGGTCAATAATATTAGCTCAGACTTGCCCGAACCAATGGTCTTGTGTTCGATCATCACAGAATACATCTACGCACCGAATTTCAATAATGTAGCTCTTATAGTTTCGGAATAAACTGGCTGTGACATACGGACAGACAGACATGACGAATCTATAAGGGTCCCGTTTTTGCCATTTTGGCTACGGAACCCTAAAAAGCAAGATTTCTGTCAAGCTGAAAGATATAGTTCCAACAATAACTAGTTCTAAATCTATTGGAAGTTTCTGCTTACGTAGCCTTTAATAATATATTGTGTCTGTCTATTTGCAGAGTGGAGGTGTAATGTTCTCGCCTCTTGGGCGCCTGCGGGTGGCACAGGCAGTCCGGAAACAGGTAAGCTTTGTTGGAAGTTATAACTTAGTATCATCATCATCAGCCCATTGCAGTCCACTGCTGGACATAGGCCTCTCCAGTTGTTAGCCACTTAGGGCAATCATCTAGAGCTCGTGGCTCCGGAAACCCTACTCACCGGCAGGAACACGACCCAGAGGTCATTTGACTGCGGTATTCTATAGGCTGGAGGTCCTTCCCCGGACGGGCGGCTCAATTTGAGCGAAGATTTGCTGTGCTCTCATCATCATCATCAGCCTATTACAGTCCACTGCTGGACACAGGCCTCTCCAGCTGCTCGCCACCTAAGGCAAATATCTGGAGGATATACCCATAATCGCCACGTTGGGCAGGCGGGTTGGCGATCGCAGGGCGTAGCTTCTCGCTCCGGTGACGCTGCTGCCCGTCATCGGGCTGTGCCCTACCTCTCTTAAATCCTCCAAATGAATTGTCACCACGCTTGGCAGGCGGGTTGGTGACCGCAGTAGGTTTTATTTGTACCCAGGTAAACGCTGCTGCCCGTTTCCTGATAATATTCTTTTAGTCGTTTCCTACGACACCCCGGGGATGACCGGGTGGTCTTATTGTAAATCCGGAGATCACACGGAAAAATACAGGATCATTTGTTATAGTTTTATTATAAGTAATTCATGTAGCTTGAAAATCGATTACAAAACTTGAATATAACCCTCTGACCACCTCTTGTGGTTACAGTTCTACATAGCGTTAGCAACTGACGAGAGATTGAATATAAGTCACTAGCTGTGCCGGCGGCGTTGCACGCGTGGATATCTGGTTTCAAAAATAACGTACTTCCATAAAATGGCACCTAAATTTTAAGTTAGACCTCTAGAAATACATTGGTGAAAACCGCATTCAATTCCATGCAGTAGTTTTTGCGTGATGCGCGTTAGACAGACAGACAGGCAGACAGACAGACAGGCAGACAGACAGACAGACGGACAGACAGACAGACAAAAATTTTACTGATTGCATTTTTGGCATCAGTATCGATCACTAATCACCCCCTAGGTATTTTGAAAATATATTTCATGTACAGAATCTCCTCTGCAGACCTCTCTACAGATTTATTATAAGTATAGATAGATTAACAATGGCAACCGGCTGATGGCGGTATAACCATCACGACTGAAAGCGTAGCTAAACACCAAAGGCCGATGACGAACAGCAGCGTCATCGGAGCGAGAAGCTACGTCCTGCGCTACCTGCGATCATGAGTAAAGCCTACAGGTATTTGTCCGAAGTGGTGAACTACTATGTCTAGCAGTAAACTGTTTTATGCTGAAGATGCAGATTGGCATTGCAGATGTCCATGGGCAGCGGTTACTGTTTAACATCAGACAGCCGCTTGCTCGTCTGCCACCAAAAAGCAATAAAAAAAAATATGAAAAGAAAATACTATTTTTTTCAAACAGCTTACCATCTCCCAATCTCTTTCCAGATGAGCCAACTGCCTGTGCTGAGCACAGAAGCGGCGCCACTGCAGGCCCCGCTGTGCTACCAGCTGCTCTGCGCACCCCCCCTGGCGCCGCTGCCCGCCTGCGCGCCCTGCGAGCTGCCGCCACCGCCGTACGCCGTCTACCCCCTACCATTTGAGAGTAAGATAAATTATATTATCTTCTATCGAGACATACAATCTTCAGGTGTTCAAGTCAAGAGTGCATCGATCGTAAGCGCGCTCCATCGTAGGCTTCAATACCACTTAACATCAGCGAGCGAAAGGGCGAAAGGGCTATCGTGTCTCTGCGGGTTCGCATCCGAAATGAGGTGATCCGGTAACAGTTGAGGGTAAACGAGTTGACGAGTTCTGGAGTGGAGACTGCGTCTCGGCAAACGTAGTGTAGGACGCTCTCAGGCCAGGTGGAGCGACGGTTTTTTTTTTATGCGAGAGGCGGCAGAATAGCAAGTGTGATGCCTGATGGTAAGCAGTCTACACCGCCCATGGACACTTACAACTCTTTAGTTTAGGGTCGCTGCCGGCCTTTTAAATATGAATACGTTCGTTTCTTGAAGGTTCCCAAGTCGTAACTGTTCGGAAAGACTGTCGCAGGAAGGTGGTTCCACAAAACCGAGGCACGAGGCAAGAAGTTCCTCATAAAGCGTACAGTCGAGGATCGCCAACCAACGGGGGGTGGGAAGGCAGTCTGCGGCCCACCGCCGCCGGGTAAAGACGTGTCGAGTGATGATAGCGAGCCGATATATAAACTAAGCACATCGTTCATTATTTTATTGTCCATGGTCATTTCAAATATAGATTAGTGTCTACTACACATACTTCCCTCTCTTGATGTGTTCCACTTCGTCACGGAAACTTGCTTCATCCTCTTGACATTAGGCTAAGACAACTAAAGACTACCGTTTCTTCCAGCCACGCCAGCCATCTACGGCCCCCCAGCCCAGTACACCCTGGTGCCGGCGCCGTACTCCGCCCCCTGCTGCGAGCCGGCCTGCTGCGCCCCCCTCGACAAGCAGCCCCGCATACCGCCCCCACCACTCCACCCCGCCTTCATATACTAAACCCACGGTTCGTACTCAGATAGACCAAGGTCGAGAGATTTCACTCCTGGTCGCCTGCTTTCATAATGTTAGATTAGTTGATGTTTCGTCCTACAGAAATAGATGACTAGACTAATTTTGAAGAAGATGCTATTGGTAATATTCCACCACCAGCTACACAAATTATGAGAAGACCAGCTGGGTATTGCGAGGGAAGCAAATCCTCCACTGGTTGATGTTTTATCTTTAAAAGACTAGCTCAATGGCTCTTGTGAAGATACTACTGAGTGAAGATATATACTATTTGTTGTTTCTCCTATAAATTACAAGACCACGTGTACATCACCAGTGAAATATATCTTCTGAATCTCCATCCTAGCAGCTGTTTTAGGCCAGACTACGTAGCCCAAATACAAGATTTGAGTCAACGTGTTTTATTTCAACGTCTCTCTGACTTTGATCATGCCGGATATTGTGTTTAGGAGGATCAAAAAACAGCAAATATTACAGCTTTATTTTTGTGTGTTCATGTTAGTTTCCTGGTAGAAATGAGCTGGTCTTCTGATAAACTGACTGTCATAGTAAAAATGTGAGCAATGTTGTAGAATACACTTATAGAGATGATGACAAGGTATGAAAATGAAGAAAATAATTAGTCCGTCTCTTAGATAATAAAAAAATATAAGACCCGTATTTTTTGTTTTGTCGAAATAACAAGAAAATACTTAGATATAGCGCATTAAAGTTACGGAGTGGGGGCTAACTACGTCACGTTTGAGTATATTTTGTACTCTAACGTGACGTCATGTGACATTTAAAATCAATGTATCTTCGTAAGTTTTTGAACAAGAGGCAAAATAAAAAATACGTATCCAATATTTTTCATTAATCTATCTGATGGACATTAAATTATTTTTTAGTCATCATCCCAATTATGGAAGTTGGAGAATTCTCTTTACAATAGAAACATTTTTAGGTACATCATCCGTAAAATGTTTCTTAAAACTGGATCAAATCACCATTTAAACGTAAACTCAATCAGTTAATTTGCTTTAAATTGGCAACAATTTTTTGTTTAAATTGTTTAATTTTGTCTCCAAATAGAAATAGAAAAAATAGAATTCTATTTCAAAATCGAATCGTGTTTTATGAAATTGCTCACATTGATGTTGCCTATACTCTTTGAAATATACATACATGTATGTTTAAAATAAAAAAACATAATTTATATATCTTTAGCAGTAACAATGTACCACCATACCTACATATACACCAGAGAGCGATATTAAAGTAGTTAAATTACTTCTACATTTTTAATAATATGTTGTTTTCTTGTATTTTATGATATACCTACTACAAACAGCTTTTGAAATTCTAAAAAGAATTGAGATTATAAAACCAAAGATTGAAAATAACTTGATGAAAAACTGGATGAATGAAAAATGAAGCTTCATGCTGATCTAATGTTTTTTTTAATTGTCGTCCAATAGTAATTATGCCCACTCAAATAATTTTTGTCTCAAAGAATGTAAAATTTATAATCCTAAAACCCTATTGATGTTAAAGTAGGTACAAACCTACTTACAAACAGATATCAGTGTGAATATAGCACAGACACGACTTTCTTTTTCAAACATAAAATTTCTTATTAACTTTTCGCGATCTATGATTTTTTCTTTGTCTCATTAGAAGTTTTTCTAATTACGTCTAGCATTAATACGTGTAAAGGTTGAAGTTCAGCTTTGGTTAAATAACCTTTAAACGGTTTGAAAAACCTCACAAATAGAGAATGATTGTTTTTTAACCCTACGTCTTTATGGTTTGACCAATATACTTACTATAAAATATAATATCTCCAATTGTAAGCTTTTTGATAAATAGTTTTACTGTTGTATTTAGTACGTCTGTGTTTCTGTATGCTGAAGAAGTGTATAAAATAAAACTGTGCACTTATCTTTCTGCATTAAAAACGCGCTCTGGTGATCTAGATGATAATGGATTCTCACATTTTATTGTGAACTATAGTTTTATTTTCTCATCCAAACGCTATTTTTGAGAATCGTTACTTTTGCTCAAGTCTTCCAACTTTATCATGCTCAAAATTGCGTATTCACTTCCAATAAATACATCTTCATAAATAATATTCCTTTCACTGTTATGAAAGTTTTGGATGACGTATATGACTATTGATAGGATAAAAGCGTTTATTACTGTTATAGACAAGTCTGTCAGTGACCATATAGGCTTAGTCGATTTTAAAAAAGTCCCTTTCAACCGCTTTTACTATTAAATTTTATCTAGCACTATCTGTTTTCTTAAAGTTAACAACAATTTCTTGTTTATTAGGTATTATTTTCAAGATCTGGAAATTTTATCATGCTGATAATTTGTTAGTTTGAGTTATAAACAATATTTCACCTTATCATTATTATCTTGGGTTATTATGCATATTGTTCATTGTGGTTTCAAAAAAGGTGAACCAGAGGACTTATCTATAATAGAAATTAATGAAATCAAGTGAAAGATCAGGTGATGCTAGTGTTCAAGGTATATTACTCGTGTCTATTCGGGTGTGTTTTTGAAGATTTTGTCTTGTATTGTCTGGACATTTTTATTTAATAGGTGTTTAAGGTTGTCGCTTCGTCAGGACGAGATCGTTGTGCTATCAGTACTTACACGTAGATAAATTCGTATTTGGGTGCATAGAACTGTTTGTGTTTGAAAATAAGTTACTACTTTCAACAACATAGGCAACTTTTCTGTTAAATTAATTCAATGTTAATTAGATTTATTAAAATTACAGACTTTTTATTACTGTTGGTCCGTAGTCTAATCAATACTATACCTACATAGTAATACAAAAAAAATCATCAATAATAATATCCAATAATTGATAGCTTTTCTGAACTAGAAACCATATGTACCTATGCCAAAATGTTTCGGTAAAATCTAAAAGATATCTGTACCTTTTTTGTGAAAAAGTCACTATTTCAAGCAAAATTTAGATATGCCTATATACTATATAGTTATTACTTCTTCTTCTTCTTTGGGCCTGTGCCCATTTTATAAATATTATGAGAAGACAGCTACCGTAATCATTAGGCATTCAATGTTCTAAGTTGAATGTTCTTGTAATAAATATTAGTTAAGATTAAACAAAATAGTTTTATGCACCCGTAAAACTATCAATGCTAGGTATTATATGTGCAGTATTAGCACAACGAATTATGGCACAAGTGGATAAGTTGCTAGATTTTAGACGACGTTACCTCTTTGAAAAAAAAGACAAATTTGTTAATATCGCTTGTTATCCTTTTGAAGGAGTTTTGTTTACCCTTAGTATAAGGTTGTTTTCGGATGCAATATGACCTAGAACAGAGTAACCTATTTTTTAATAAATTTAGTTGTAACATGTTGTTGAATGTCACTTTAAAAATCCTGGGGTCCAAAATGTGATGGAGTGTAAACATTAAAAGCAATTTCACGAAAGACAATCCTGATAAAGACATTTTTGAAAAACATTTTAACGTTTACATCTCAACACATAATGATTGTTGAAAAGACGACGATTAATATTTAGTTTCTAATAATATTTACAATAGTTACGACTTAGATTCAGCCCTTAACAGCCGTGTGTATATATTTTTACACTTAACATTTCCAATTTTCTTTTTTGTTAGGTGTGGTGTTGAATGTTAATAATAAGTTTTATCTGATCAAGTAGATATTTTAATGGATCGAAAACACAAATCGTCAACAATGTGATATGGGATATTCAGTAGAGTTAGTTTTATTTATTAGAAGACTTAATAGGTTTTAGATTCTTACACTCATTTCAGAATTATATCGTCGTTTTACTATCACTTGGAATAATAATAGGACCAAAGTTACTTACCCAAAGAAGAAGTCATGCAATAATGGTCGAAAATGTAGTTATAAATAAAATCACAAATCTCTTATACGTAAATTTGTTGTAAGTGGATGTTAATGATTTTGATATCTAACACTTTTAGATCCTATCTAAAGTTGGTAGTCGAGGAGCTAGCTTGCTCAAGTGAGGCTTATAGTTAATCTGAGATAGTATTTCCAAGTTTCGTTGTCATAGTGAGATATTAAAATCATCGTAAAATGTAGCGTGCTCAACATCTGAGCATGTTTCGTGGTCTGCCTTTAGTTATAAGGCTTTATCTCAATTATTATATATTACATCATATACGATTAGTATTACTGGAAATGCTGTCAATTTGTCGTCTTGGATTTTATGACTATTTATTGTTAGTTCTGTAAGTCTAGTTCTTAAAATATAATCGTGCAATGCTTCAGCGATCAGATGACCTTTTATTTGATTATTTAAATTCCTGAAGCGTACCTCTACCTTCTTAAGATTAATATTGTGTTTTGTTAAGATTATTGTAAGTCCGTCGACAAATTCAAACTTTATACAATTGATGTTTTTGGCATGTTGTTTGTTGATGCAAGGTGTTGTGAATTTGTAGTTTTTCTGTGTTGTATGAAGTACAAGGAAAATTTTATATGCAAGCTATTTGTAGGATGTATCTAAGCATGGAAGTCTTATCTTTATCACTTATCGCTGCTTCATTAGTCGTTATCATAAATGTGTATCTGTCTGTCTTGGATGCATTTCTTGCGAGATTTCAAACGGCTAGTTGCTTTGCTTGTTTTGGTTCTTCTTTGTCATTGTTTTCTCCTACATTATCATCGAGATAATCGTACCTATTAATACTCGAAATGTTATTCATGAAAAAAAGTATAACTGTTTTGTTTAATTATTATGTTAATGTAAATTGCAATTAGTATTGTTATCATCTCCGATGCATATTTATGGTACCGACTTTGTCTACCAATATTGCGTGGCCTAGTGACTACTGCCTGACATATCGGATAATTAATCATTGTGCTATAGTATATTTATTTTTTGTATAACTTGTCTTGTATATAATCTCTCGCTAGATGGACTAGATTTGTGAAATTTAAACGATGTAATTTAGACAATATTAATCTAATAATTTAATTAGGTAAATATGTTAGGCTAAGTATTAATAAATCTTTGTCTGTATTCTACTTAAGAAATCACTCCTATATCTAATTAGTAATGGCTTAGAAGACGTTGTGATTCTGATTTGTACGTTTCAAGAGTTTTATTGTCTTGTTGCGATATTGTCGAAGAGATTCCGATTACTGTTTAAAGGGAAGTCTCCCCTTTCCATACATCACGTCTAGCTTAAGCAGATCTTTCTTATAGTTAACGAAATGTTAGATTTCTAATAATTGTAACATTATCCTCAATGTGTTTTAGAATCAATTTAGAATTACGAGCGTATGTTTCCTCGTTTCCTCATCAAACAAATTGTGCAAACATGGTCACACGCTATAGCTATAAAGACGTTAATGAAAAAGTTTAACAGTTTCATTAATTAATTTTTGAAATAGTTGTAACTTATTGAAACCGTCTCATGATCCGTTTAATCATAATCGTATATTTACAGGGACGATGACAATATAACAAAAATGGTTAAGGAAGTTAAACTTTTTGGTATGTAGTTGGTAATCCTCAGGAAAGGTACGTCCAGTATATTTTTAGTGAAGCAACTGTAGAGTGTAAAGAGACCTTTAGCGAAAAGAAGTTTTTGCTGATGTTTTTATCATCATAGCCATAGGAAATGGAGAGAGACTTCAATCAATAACCATAATATCTATGGATACCGATTCAAAGCGGCCTGCAAGCATCGCGATATAGATTGTTTTTATTATCTGTAATACTCAAATAGGTTTTTTTGAGCCAGACATTAAAAAGGAATTAGTACAGTGAGCTTAGAAGTGATTTCGCTAAAGGTCTTTTACATCCCTTGTTATGTTAAAACATTATAATATTTAAAATACCTTTAATCATTTAATTCAAATTTAAATTAGTATTGTACATTTTACTACAATCAGCTGTACAAGGAACTAAATAAAATGTGAACATTATGAATGTCTGTTTTGCAAATGGAAAGAAGTTTTTGTTGAAGTCATTTCTTTTGGGAGCTTCCCGAATTCAGAATGACTCATAAAGCTACATTTGTGTTCGCAAATGTGAAATCTTAAAGCAAAATATTGTATTGTTACATGCTATTAAGTTACTGATAGCATATTCGGTACTATTATTGCATACACCTAGACTACAACATACTATAAATTTGGCAGATAACACTTTATCAAGTGGAATTCCGAAAAAAAGGAATAATGTTTTCCAAATTTAAAAAACACATTAGTGGAACTTTTTCATTAAGCAGATTGATTTTATAACAATAAATGCTTCCTTCTCATATCATCGTTGATAGATAAGCTCTTTTCAAAGTTAATCGTTACTTATATCTGCATTTGAGATTCTACCCAACCAGCTTTAACGCATAAGCTAGAAAAGCGTCAATGGCCATGTGAATTATTAACCTATTACGGGAAGTGAGCTGTCTTTGCGTTATGTTGAATATTTTTTCTCCAATTTTCGAATTAAATATACCTTACGGTTGTTTTTCTTTGAAGTGACGATTGTTCTTGAATGTTACGTCAATATTATTGATAGAATTGTTATTATTAGCTAACATAAAAATTATGGGTGTTGTTGGGCCGCGTTAATGCGGATTATTATTGCTGAAATGTGCAACCTTCTTGTCTAAATCCAATGTGATGGACGAAGTGTTTATAAATAAGTATTGAGCAGTTTAAGAAACAGACGGAGAGAGTGAAATATAATAACAATATCAAAAAACTATTAGACGTAAAATAAGTAACATTACATAAACGGAACTAAATTAAGTTGATAACCTTACGATTGAAACTGTTATTTAAAAAAAATCATAATACCTAATAAAATAAAAAAAATTAACGAGTTGAAATCTAAAGGAAAGGTTGTTTATTGTCAGCGGAAATTTATTGAAAAAATACAAAATCTCGTAAATTGTCTCTTCAAAGAAAAACACATTTTTGATAAACCTTTACAAGTTTATAGGAAAACATTTTTGTTATAATTTTACCCTTTTAGATACATATAACGAGGCAAAATGACATTATTTGTTGGACATAGGAATATTTCATAGCAATATTTTTTATTGTTAACTACTTTTAAGATCCCCTAGAGCATCACGCCTCTTACACGGCTTTTGTAATCGACCAGTAGTCATAAATATTATATTTAAATAAAAATATTTAAACAAAAAAATATGAGTGGTTTAGATTGTATTAATGACTGCTAAAACAAAATTTGAAGTATCGTTCTATGTCTAATTGGATAAAACAATAATAATATGTGTAATTTCGATCTTATTAAACTCCACTATTCGTTATATTTTGTCCTAATAAGTCGAACAAGTGTCTAGATTTAGGTAAATAAAATTTGCTTTGTCGTCTAATAAAATGTCCACCAAAACAATTATAGTAAATCGTAAATTAATGTGCGGAATATAAAAAATCTAAAGAAAAACTGACAAATCTACAAAAAAAATAGTCATTTAAATAAAAAATATATCTTCTAAATCATAAGAGTATTTATATTATTAGAAAGTGCTACCGTGATCATAATAATAAAATCATTACGCACATACAAATAATAATAATATACGAATTAATTATAAATAGATATACTTTAATAATTACACCATTGTATCATCGAATGTAATTGTTGATTGTTATTATTAATTATTATAATAATTATTATTGTCTAGTTATTACTATATGTGATATTGTTATTGGAATAATAGATATTTTAAATGCTAATAGTAATAATTCTATATTCTTCTTGTTGACTTGTGTGTGTATTAGGTTAATTCTTTCCTAAGACATTAAAATTTAAGGAAAATTTTAATATACTTTCATAATGCAATCTACTAAATGGTGTATTCTCATTCTGAGATGCTTTTCTTCATTAAACCAGCATTTCGAATTCATATTTTTTCCATCATACTGCTCAAAGTATTGTTCATTATACACTTCTTCAACCAAACTATAAGAGATCTACTTAACTGCTGGACTTAAGTGTCCCACAAATAAGTATGTACTTTTAAAATGATCCGTGGTATACGACCTAACAACCAAAGGGACAAACCTTTATCTAATCGTCTCTTTCCATTGCTATGGTGCCCACCATACGCTGCTAATAATAATGAGTATGGTTATTATGGTGAATATTTACTTTTCAAATATTTAGATAAACGTCTGTACGAAAATAAAAGAAAACTATTTTGATATTAACGTGTAACATACCTAATAATTATTACTGGCCATTCTATTATTATTACTTTCAATAAAATAAGTCGAAAATAATACACACATCTTGTATAATAGTAATAATGTTAACAACATTTTGAGCAATATGTAAATGTGATTAATATAGTATGCCTACTATCATATCACTGGACACTAAAATCAGATTCACTATTGTAAAACTAAGTACAATAAATTAATGAAGCAATAACGAATAAACTATTGTTAAGTCACGTATATTATAATATATTAATTAATGGGTATTGTTGTTTTCAATTTATTTCAAATCCTTAAACTTTTTAATAGACTTCAAATGAATTCACAAGAGACTTTGCATCGTTGGTTTAGACACCACGAACGCTGGTCTAAGATTACATGCTGGGTTCAAATCCACTGGCATAGTATGAAACTCCTCTGAGCACTATCCATAAAAAGTATGTAGAAATGTAGAAGAGAGGTAGAGCATAGCAAATCTTCAGTAGAATTGAGCTGCCCATCCGATGAAGGACCTCCACCCTATAGAGTACCTCAGCCAAATAACCTCCGGTTCGTGTTTCTGCCGGTGAGTAGGGTTTCTATAGCTCTTAGGGGTTAGGGTTGGGCCGGCATGGCGGTGGCAACTGACAGGTAACTGACCAGTTATTTGCCTGTTATCACAGCGACTTGGGCTTCTCTTTCGCTTTCCATCAGGCGTAGCGAAGCCATCATATGTCGAGCTACTATAAAAAAAAGAACTAGGAAAGAAAGAAAGAAAGAAAAAACGTTTATTGGCAACACAACAAAAAGGTAATAAACAAAACAGTTAAGCAAAAAAAAAAACCACATGTAACACAGTAAGGGTACACACGCCCACACATCAAACCACTCGTGTCTGCATATATACATAGGTATTTATGGCTACATTAAAGGAAGCCGCGCTGGTGTTCACTCTCACGGATGTTTCGCTGAGTGTACGGCAAAGAGTTTTCCAAACTGGCCAAGGCTTCTGTCGACCAGAAGGTAAACAAACAAATGACATGCCACGTTGCGCCACACAGCACCATCTAGTCCCAAACTAAGCTAAAGATTATTACTATGAGTTGACTACCTACTAGAAAACTGATAAATTTGCTTAGATACTTTTTGTAAATAAATACATAGATACACATAGCAATCACCCAGACTCATTAGTAGAATCTCAGTTTGTACTGTGCGGGAACCGAACCCGTGACCACTGTATCAGTATGCGTTCGGTCCTTGTCTACGCCGCACGCGCCTATCATCGTGTCTCGTTCAAAACCGGTAGCATTTTAGTGATGCGCAACTGTCGATAAATGGATAAGTTCGTCACGCGTTCGGCGTCAACCCCGGATCTGGCCAGTAATGCTACTAAAAGACCTGGGGATGAAATCAGCGAATGGCGATACGCGAAGAGATTTGCTATTCCCAAGCGAACACCAGGGGTTAATGAAACTGCCACAAGCAATCGCTTTAGCAGTCTGTCTGTGGATCAGGATGACCCTGAGAAAATGGAACCCTTCAAGAAGGCATCAAAAAAGAAGAACTTAGGCCGTGTTCCACCTATTGTCGTTGAGCTTCAAAATGAATGGACGCACCAAAAAATGAAGGACTCCATCGAAAAATACGATAAAAACTTCCATCTTATTTACAAGGGTAGTAACAGGGTTAAGATACAATGTTATACCCCTGAAGGACATCAAGCTATTAAAAACGGTCTCCTCAAGGAAAATATTTCTTTTCATACCTTCACCAGAAAGGATGAAAAACTACGTAAAGTGGTCATAAAAGGATTGCCTGCAGACCTACTTGATTGTCTTGTGGCTGAACTGGAAACACTTGGCTTCCCGGGTGCAGTAGCCACCCAAATAAAGCTTAACAAGCCGGTACAATGTCCGCCGATCGTAGTTCAATTAGTGAATGGGACAGATATGGCGAAGTTCAAGCAAATAAAATATCTCTCAAACTGTGCCGTTGTAATTGAGCGCTTTAAATCAAGCAACAAGAACTGCACGCAATGTTATCGATGTCAAGGATTTGGCCATGCTTCTCGAAACTGCAACAGACCTGCTAGATGTGTAAAGTGCTCCCTGGGTCATATCACCTCCCAGTGCCCCAGTATAGGTCCGATTGAATCTGTTCGTTGCTGCAACTGTAACCAAGATCACCCAGCTAACTACTCACAGTGTAAGGAGCGTCTCAAATACTTAGAACGTATCCAAACTAAGAGGGAAATGGTTCGCAATTCCATCATCAACACTAAAACGTCGGTAAAGTCATTTTCTGAAGCTGTCAAGCGCCCAGTGGCCACCACCCAGGCACCACTTCCAGCTTCAACTGTAGTACCAAATGAGCTGAAGAATGCACCCATAGTGAAAGAGGCAAACCAGTGTGAAGATGTCATAAACACCTCGAACGACTCTGTGACTAGTGAAATGCTTCAAATCCTTTCTGTTATCAGAGGCCTTAAGCAGGACTTCATTAATTGTAACACCTTTATGGATAAAGTGATCCTTATTCTGTCTCATCTTGGGCGACATGTCTAAGTTTAATGAGCTTCGTATACTTTATTGGAATGCAGATGGCATTCACAAGAAGCTGCAAGAACTCGTTGCGCTGGCGGTAAGTGACCATAATGTGGACATCGTCGCACTTAATGAAACTAGACTAACTGGTAGGCTTTCCCTTCGGATCCCGGGCTTTACCTGCTATAGACAGGATAGGAGGTCCGATGGTTCTGGTCAGGGTGTCGCAATCCTGGTTAGATCTGACTTAGAACATAGCCTTGCTCCTGCTACTGTAACCCAAAACCTAGAAGCCTTAGGTATAACTCTCAACTTGCCTGGCGGTAACATTTCAATTTACTCAGTTTATCAATCACCTAATAAACCTTTACTCCCCAGCGATGTTAAAGCTCTCTTAAGTTCGGGAAGCAAGGTCCTTATGATGGGTGACTTAAATGCCAGACATCCTTATTGGTCCCCTGGACCAGTTAATAGACATGGCAAAACAATATATGAACTCATGGTCGTCGACGAACTCATAGTTTATGCCCCCTCTGAACCGACACTTATTCATTATAATGGTGAAAGTCTGCCGACAAACCCTGACTTGCTTTTAGCTAAAAATGTTCAGACGGTAGAATCTACTGAAACTCTCCATGCATTGTCTTCTAATCACCTCCCTGTCATTGTACGACTCTCAGTTAAGCCTAAACGCAAACCGATAATTAAACTTGATTTTTCTAGAGCCGATTGGCATGGCTACCGTAGGTACTTAAATGAACATACTTACTTAAATAAATCTACCTTTCAATCGCCTGATGATGTTGACTCAATCATCTCACAGTTTCAGGATACTATAATTTCAGCCAGAGACGCGAATATCCCCATTACAACCCTAAAATCTTCCGTTTCTGCATTACCAAGATGTATTAAAAGAAAAATAACAAATAAAAACCGACTCCTACGCTATTCTAGTAAAGAAACTGATATCAACACTCGTAAATTGCTTAACTCAAATGTCAAAAACCTTCAAAAAGAAATTAATTCGGCGCTACAAGACCATCGCGACGTACTATGGAACAGTAAACTAAAAAAGGTGGACAATCCCTGTTCGGACCTTTGGCGCATCGCAAAAGGCCTCAAAGCTACATCAACTTCTACTATTCCTCCCCTCAGATCTGTGGATGGCATCTTAAGCTCTAACACTGTGGAGCAAGCAGAAATCCTGGCCCATACTTTTTCAAATAATATGCTTCTCACCCATCACTGGGTTAGTGATGCACAGTCTTCTGTTGTCCAATCTTGGGAATCCCTTGAAAGCACTGTTCTTAACAGTCCCCAGATTAAGCTGGTCAGGCCTGCGGAAATAATTAAATCCATAACCAGCCTAAAGGAACGCAAAGCTCCTGGCCCCGACAACATCTCCAATCATCTCATCAAGCGACTGCCTCATAAGTGTATCGTTTTGCTAACAAAGATTTTTAACGCATGTTTACTTATGGCATACTTTCCAGTTAGTTCCAGCAATGGAAAATTGCAAAAGTAATCGCCATTCACAAGCCCGGAAAAGATACATCTGACCCTGTGAGCTACAGGCCAATTAGCTTACTACCCTGCTTAGGCAAACTTTTTGAAAAAATAATTTATTGTCGCCTCAGACTAGCCACTGAGCATACCCTTATTGACGAGCAGTTCGGATTTCGTGAAACACACTCCACCACACAACAACTTGCAAGAGTAGCTGAAAATGTGTCCCATTGCCTCAATCTAAATCAATCCACAGGTATGTTTCTACTTGATATTGAGAAGGCATTTGACACAGTTTGGCATGAAGCGCTCATTCATAAACTGAAGAAAATGGACATTCCCATCTCATTAATTAAAATTATTCAATCATACTTAACTGACCGCTCTTTCAAGGTTCACATAAATCGTATATCCTCCGAACCCAAATCAGTTCCAGCTGGTGTTCCCCAGGGCTCCATCCTTGGCCCCCAACTCTTCTTGCTATACCTGAACGATATTCCCATACAAACTCGTACTAATCTTGCCTGTTTTGCCGACGATACGGCCTCATATACGTCGTCTTCAGATATTGACCTGATAATTGACCGGCTTCAACTATCCCTTGATTTATTATGCTCGTACTTCCAAAAGTGGAAATTGAAAATTAACGCCTCCAAAACGGAAGCAATAATGTTCTCAAGAAAGCGTTCCCTTCCTTCTCGAACCCTCAGAATTGAAGGACATGAGATTCCGTGGAGTCATTTTGTCAAGTACCTCGGTACCTTTCTGGACAGAAAACTCAATTGGACTGAAAACACCTCAAATCTGAGGCTCAAGGGAATGAAAGCTTTGAATGTCCTATGTCCAATCCTAAATAAAAAGGCCCGCCTTAGCAGCCAAATAAAACTAAATATTTATAGCACGTTAGTGCGCCCTTGTATTACCTATGCATGTCCAGTCTGGAGCAATACATGTCCCAGTAACCTTAAAAAGCTTCGAGTCGTCCAAAATAAAGCAATCAAGTATGCATTTAGTACTCCTTTTCGAACTAACCTTAAAAAACTACACAGTGTAATTAAATTCCCAACCTTGCTTGAATACATACACAAATTATCAAAGAACTTTTATTTACACAAAAACAAACTTAGTAAGAACAAGTACATTACTAACTTATGCAGAACACGTAAGAAAAATTTAACGTACATCGATAAATACAAGCGGTACAAATTGCCCCATCACTTATTCCTTGAGTGCGAAGATGAATAGCCACTGTGGTCCGCGCGGGCGCGGGCTCGCCGCGCGCAGCCGTGCGCGCCTTTTCCGACCTTATCGCACATTCTTTAAGCAATTGGGTCCATTGCGCATTGTGCGCGGTGTCTGCTGGGGCTTGCGCGTGCGACTGTTCCTATTGACGAGCTCACTTGCCTACAACGGCTTTTGTTATTTCCTTAATGGGTTTTGCTTTTACCCTCCTTATCTATTTGTTTGTAGGTTTGTGTACCATTTATTGTACCATTACCTAATCTGGGTATTTTACAGTATTTTTATTGTATATTTTATCATAAGGTTGCCAGAAAGACCCCATTAAATATGACTTACTTGAATAAATAGGCATAGTAAGTAAGACCTTGCTTACTATGCCTATTTATCCGTTGGGAGATGAGACGGCAATAAGCCAGCGTAATAGAAATATTAAGGCAATTAGCCATTATGTCAACAAATGTATTGCTGAACTAAAGCTTACATACTTTTAATATTGTATACCTATGAAATCGTATTTCTATAAATTAAAAAAAGTGTACATAACATAATTATTTTTAAAAGTTTTAATAAGCTGAATAGCTTCGGAAACGCGTTTAATTTCTTTTGTTACATTCTAGGATTATTAACGTACACTGGAATTGTATAACTGTATATTTATTATGAAATAAAGATCTTTGAAACTGAAAAACTGTATCAGAGGCAGCGTTCACTATCACAGACACAAATAGTTTAAAAAAAATGGATAGATCACATACATTACTCTAATCCCAAAGTAAGTAGCTTAAGCACTTGTGTTATGGGTATCTGAACAACGACGGTACCACAAATAAATACTTAAATACAAATTATAAACACCCAGACACGGAACAAACACAAGTGTTCATCACACGAATATTTGTCCCGGGTGGGAATCGAACCCTTGGTTCAGAAGGCAGGGGTCACTACCAATTGAGCCACCGAGTCAGTCATACAACAAATACATACACATAGCAATCACCCAGACTCATTATGGACACGGAAATGTTCGAATGTTTGTAGTGTGCGGGAATCGAACCCGTGACCACTGTATCAGAGGCAGCGTTCACTATCACAGAAACAAATAGTTAAAAAAATTGACAGATGTTACTCGAGACCTATCCTAAGATCACACCAACGTACCGTAGGAAATGTAAAACTAAAAGGAATTGAAAGAGCACTATTGTAAGAGATTCTTGAGACAGATCTGTTAGACGCCAGAAAAATAATTGTCTGTACACTAGAGATTCGCATAGCAACTGTAAACCGTTGCCTCCACGAGCTCATGCATCGCAACGATATCGCTTGCCAGTTAAATCTTCAATAGCAATATGACAAATGCTCTATAGAATAACGCGAAACAATCTTAAATAATTATCATTAGCCTGCGGTAACCCGCTGCTGAACGTTTAGGCCTCACCCAAAACACGCCATTCTGTACGATTAGCAGCCTTTCTTTAATTGGAATAAACTGGTAATTACCTTGAAACCAAGTATAATTGACATCTTAATGTGGAAATTTACTTTTGGAACTAAATATCTACATAGTAAATACCTAGACCAATACAAACAGACAAGCATACAAATGTTAGTACTGTGCGGGGATCGAACTCACAACTCTTGGCTCAGGAGGCAGAAGTAACTACCAGATGAGTTGACAAATAAACAGTTTGGGAATGTAAAGCGATACGACGCGATACATTCCCCTATGGAGGTGGATCCTAAGGGTAGTGGAGGGGTAAGCTGACCGCCATCTATAGCCAAACGGGGTGTCTCGCGGCACTGGGTCAAGGAACTTACGAGACACAGGGTGATTAAAGATATGGGGTGTGCTGGCATCTAAGTCTAGTGAAACTACTGTTTAGTTATGTATTTAGCTAATACTTAATGTAATTGCAAGCAAAATCTAGCGGACCCGGCGTAGGTCCTACTTAGTATCGCCATCTTTTTTAAGCATTTTTTTTGGTAATCAACATTTTTTTTATATTCATGTAAAATGAGGTATTATGTTATTATGATTTAGTTTTTTAAATGTGACATACAATGTCACAATGGAAGTATGGCATTTTAAATCAGAATGAAAATGTGTTAGGAGATAATAAATAATAATCTAACTAAGTTCGATTAAAAGATGGCAAGCAGGCGGGTTATTGACTGCATTAAGTTTTACTTGTTCCCTGGTAGACGCTCTTGTCCGTTTTTTTGATATTTCCTTAGTCCTCTTCTTGAGAGATGAGATTATTACCGTAGTTATTGGGTTTTGGGTACCAGGGCCATCAAATGAGCTATCAAAAAACCTCTAAGCAGAGTTCAACAACATAGAAAGGGTGAGACCGCGCCATTCGATCGATTTAAACAAGACATTACAACTTTTAGGCGTTACACTTTTTAAATTTATTGTTATCTATTCGGCTGAAGCAAAGTTATTGCACAAAATACAGTGAAAATGTTGCGGTGGGTTATATATTCACGTAGAAATTAAGCATAAAACAGCACAGGGCATGGCTGGAGCCCTTCTGTGCGTCCATTGGCCCACATCCAGATACTAGGAGCAGGGGTGTTGGGGAGGATGCGGCAATATGGAATGGGAAAGACTTTGTTAAAAAAGGATGGCGATTATGGTTTTCTTTTGTATAGTAGCTCGACCACACACCTGATGCAGAGCGAAAGAGAAGCCCAAGTCGCTATGACAACGGGCAAGAAACTGGTCAGTTACCTGTCAGTTGCCACCGCCATGCCGGCCCAACCCCAAACCCTACTCATCGGCAGGAACACGACCCGGAGGTCATTCTAGGCCTAAGTGGGCTCTCACCCTGAAGGCCCACTTAGGCCTTTCTTAGGCTCCAATAAGCCGTAGATGGTTATACCGCCACCAGTCGGTTGCCAGCGCCTCGTTTGTTATTCAGCAGGATGCACCACGGGCAGGTGAGGTTGGCTTGGAGGGAAAAGATGATAGATTGCCACCTAACATCCCTGAACCGTACCAATTGGTGCTAGATGGCGCTGTGTGGCCGAGAGTGGTATGTATTGGGTTTAATAATGCCACGTCCATTTCCCGTACTTCCTATATCCTGCACCACCCAGTCTCGGAAAATATTAGAGGCACCAGTCCGAATGTAATGTTGGCCAAAATAATGCGCTTAATTTTACAACGACCAAGTTCTTACTCGCACGGATTTTGCTACTTTTTTTCCTTTAAGTTTACTCTAGTTATTGGTTGTTCTATCTATGTCTTCACTTTTATAATAAGATCAGCTTTCTGCTTGAGTTTGAATATTCATCTTTGAAGTTAATGGAACTGTAATACTTTCTGACCCTAAATATGAGATTATCAATTAAGTAGGTAAATAGCTGGCTCGGTGGCTCAATTGGTAGTGACCTCTGCTTTCTGAGCCAAGGGTCGTGGGTTCGATCCCCACACATTACAAACATTTGTGTGCATGAACATGTCTGTTTGTATTGGTCTGGGTTTTTTCTATGTATAACATGTATTTATTTACAAAAGAAAAGTATTTAAGTAAGTTTATCAGTTGCCTAGTACCCATAGTACAAGCTTCAGCTTAGTTTGGGGCTAGGTGGCGCTGTGTGGCCCAGCGTGGCATGTCTTGGGTTATTTATTTATCTGACAACATTACATACATTGCTGCGATCCCGAAGTAAGTAGCTTGCGTACTTACGTTATACGTATTAGAATGAAATTACCACAAATATACTCCTACCTGCTTACGAGTAGATAGAAATACAAACACCCAGACACGGAACAAAACACCAATGTTCTTCACACGAATGTTTATCCCGGGTGGGAATCAAACCCACGGCCCATGGCTTAGAAAGCAGAGTGTAGGGATTAAAACCAACTCGATCTCAGTAACTTCATTTATTTACTTGTTTTACTTCACTAACTTACATTCACATTATGCATTGGTACTTTTACACAATTACGCGGGCAGCAATTCTAGGACTTGTGTTCATGACTATGGTCGAACCGCTTGTGTCTGTAAGATCAGCCTTTTATACTGTTATATTGCAATCTCAGCACAATCCACACCAGTGGTGTGGGTTGTCACTGTCACAGAAAAAATAAGAAAATGGTAAGGCAAAGACATTAAAGCGTATAATGCCATATCCGTCGACACTGACACCTAACAGCTCGGCCATCTGACTTGAGATACGTCCTCGTATCAAAAATATATTACGTCTATACTGAATATCTAAATGTGAATATAAATTTTTAATATACTACCGCCGCGTTCGGAAGGTGGATTCTACCGAGAAGAACCGGCAAGAAACTCGGCAGTTACTCTTTTCCATCGCCAATTCTCTTACAATTTGTATTTCACAATGTCGTTGTTCAATTCTACTGTTATACAATGCAAAGATAGAAAGTGAGTTTATATAATACAAAGTTCATTGCAAGTCGTATGCCTCTTTCCTGAAATTGCTAATAAAAAGAAAACTATCTATCCATTTTATAATTATAACGTTACATTACGAATGTATTCTTTGCTATGATTAAAATCTCATTTGTATGGTATGAAAAGGCAGGTCTGAGAAGAGAAGAAAAAAGAGTACATCAATTCATTATTATTTTATGTATCTAAATCAATATCGATACCTAACAGCCAAAAAAGGCTAAGAGACATTTTTCTTTTAATCGACGTTATACCCCACAACAATGTACATCATTGGAACAGTTTCTGCATAGTCATACGGGTTTAGTAACCCTAGGACGAACCTTTTGTTAATTAGGTTCGAAGTCCAAATTTTACGTCAGTAAACTTAATATGGTAATGCATTGAGTGAGCAACTCTAAATTAAATAATTATATCGATCATGAAAAGGTCTAAAATAATTTGTTACTCAATGCCTATTTGTAAAACGAAGAATAAATCAGAGATAAATAGTTAAACGTTGGCTCGCAGTCTCTACAGAGGGAAACAGTCAGCTCTTTGAATGTATTATACCATATAAAGAGATATGAAAACTTTAAAGTTTTGCTAGGGTCTGAAAGACCCTTCATATTTAATTGAATCCTTGCTGAAAATTACAAATATCAAAATATAATTTTCAAAATCATACTACTGTCATTACAGGTTTCCTCAATACGATAGTGTAGCTTAATTATACTGTATTATTAATTTATATATATCAAGTAGTTATTTATTATAAGAAAGCACAAACAATGTAGCCTTACTAAATTCAGTCAAAGAATAGTTAAAAACGTCTATTGCTTTATCGACTTCATAGAGGTATTCCTTGAGACAATTATTTGTGGTCGCACAATCCTCAGGCTAGCTCAGGACCCCATAAAACATAAAAGAATCTACTAACTGTCCAGTGAATTTTGTTAAATGCTTACTTATTAAATAATATTCTAATTTTCCCGAAGTTAAACCATATCATCTCTTAGTTTACTAAATATCAACAAAAAGGTAAACATTCAAAATGTATGCAATTGTTTCTGCAAGATATACGTCATAAAATTTTGATAACATTGTTAACTTTAAGAAATATGCAATGATCTGAAACAGCAATATGTACCGTCTAATTCGCTGAATAATTGTCATTATGAGTTGCAAATTGGACAGAATGTGCCAAAAATAAACGAGGGCGCAATAGACCTTCAAATTTTATCAGAGAAAGTAAATTCCAAAAGTAAATTTCATAGTACCTTTTAAGACACATTATTAATAACATACATCTAAATTGTATCTCGATACCAAACCAATGCTATAAACGCATCGAAACACCTCTCGCACGAGAAATTGCTCCGTATAAGCTCTATGGATGGTTTATGACGCACATATATACAAAGTTTTCATCACTTCTCAGCATATAAAAAACAAGATGGTCTATCGGACCACGAGCATGAACATCCAGCTCGGCTACGAAAGTTGAAAGTGCCTACCAACCTTCGTAGGGAGAAATCTGTTCCTACACTTCGAAGGACATATCTAAGAAAACACACGAGACGACGATACCTTGTTAGGTATATATAGTCTGAGAAACAGAAACCGGAAGGGTCATCTAAAGCAATTTCAGAAATCGACTAAGAGAGCAGCTACCTAAAGATTTCATTTCATTCATTTCATTTCTTTTGAGAGCGTCGCTCGTGCTCCCCGCTCCCAAGTTCGTTTGCTATAGTGGTGCGACGGTCGCTCCAGCTCACCGTTCGCACCACTATATCAGTCCGAGAACGTCGCTCGTGCTCACCGTTCTCAAGTTCATTCGCTACAGTGGCGCGACCGTCGCTCGTGCTCACCGTTCGCACCACTATATCGAATTCCTGGCGTTGCTCATGCTCACCGCCAAGATGTCGAGCGTTGCTCATGCTCACCGCTCGACCCGCTCATATGGTTTTATTTTGGTGATCATCGCAGAAGACTTCTGCTCTGCGTCCGTGCACGAGGTGTCCTCGTGGTTGATAGCACCAAGCCACCGCCCAGCTCCGAGGCAGCCTCCACATGGCACCCGTTGTCAGCTCGTGGATCGTCATCATTCAGAACCGATGCAGCAACTGGGAATTTGAAAAAGTCTAGTGTTATCATTTTTCTTAACCAATAAATCCCATCTCTAATTTATATCTTCTTCCTCTTTTATCCTATATTCCTTAATTCATACTCAAATGCCACTGTATGCATATAATAATATTATGTAATGTATTATTATATGCAAATCATTTATGTATATATGTATTAATATGGGTATATCCTCCAGAGGTTTGCCCTAGGTGGCAAGCAGCTGGAGAGGCCTATGTCCAGCAGTGGACTAAAATAGGCTGATGATGATGATGATATATGTATGTCTATGGAATATGCACCACTTGGTATACCTATGTAGGCCTATTCCACGTGCCTAATATGACACAGAAAGTTTTTCATCTCTGTCGAATCTGGCTTCCTCTACCTGAAGGTTGTCTGGAAGAGATCGCTATTAGCGATAAGACCACCTAAATTGTACTTTGTTTTTGTTTGTAATGTGTTTTCCTGTAAATTCTGTGTTTTTGTGCGATAAAGAGTTTCTATCTATCTATCAATATTCGTCAACTGGCAGGGGTGTAAGGAAGCGACCCATCAAACCCTCTCTCCAAACGCCCATGGTGCATCTCGCCAAACAACAAACGAAGCTCCGGCAACGGCACGAACATCTCCGGCCCATGACGGACAGCAGCGTCACTGCCCTTAAAATACCTGTTAAAATAAGTTTAATAAATTGAATTGAAATTCATCAACTGGACCTAGCTTTTTTTTATTAAGTACCTTTACTAGCCCACTGCGTAGCATTCCACCCTTTTTTTTTTAACCAAATATGTACGTACGTATTCTACAATGTCTACATATACCTATATATCACAAATCTGGCTACATGTCAAACTCATACACCTTGGTGGCTATCGGGCTGTGGAACTCTCTTCTTAGGGTATTCAATCCTCCTGTAATAAATTAGCATTTAAGAGATCAACCCGTGACCTTTTCTTAAGTGCTGTCTAAGACTGTCATCTTTTGTTATATACAAACTTTATTTGATGTCTATGTCTGAATATATTATCTATTATATGTATATCCATATATACTATTTATATGTAGGTAGGTATATTATTATATGGAATATATATGTATGGGCATTACTTGTATATTGGTGGATATAATTATAGTAGTTGTTAGAATGCCACACGGCACTAAGTCTGTCATGTACTTCCCTTTTATAATAAAGATTATTATATGTCCAAAAGTCTCTATATATATATATATATGTACAATATAGTAAATTTATAATTTACATACAATACACAATATATAACAAACCAAATATAATATGCTTATAATAACATACTCACACAACCACTCGTATTGAGACATTTAGACTCTGCATATACCTACCATATACCTACTATATACCTACTATATACCTACTATATACCTACTATATACCTACTATATACCTACTATATACCTACTATATACCTACTATATACCTACTATATACCTACTATATACCTACTATATACCTACTTTATACCTACTATAATATAGATGTCTCAACCTTCACCACACATTATTATACGAGTATATACTCGTCCCAACTCATTCTAAATTAAAGACCTTCGCTTTTGTCGGTGGAGTAATTTCCACTCCTCCCTGGACTCCGCCAGCACCTTCAACTCCCCGTACGTAATGGCATTAACTTTCTCTTTCAAACCCCAATAGATACGATGTCTAAGCAAGTTATATAGATACATACATACTCATATGAGTAACCACTCATAAAAATATATCTCAAAATCTAAGGTGTGTACCTAAGGTCATAGACAAAACCGAGGGAATTAATCGTATCGTTAAGCTAAACAATAATCCCTTTTTGTCATTTATACACTAGCCGCCCCGGCTTCGCATGGGCGTAACGCTGATGATTTTAAATATGCTACAGAATGTCCCCATATACAATGTTCACAGCCTTCCTGCCCCTAGACAAGACAGACTATTTATTTTGGTAATCACTTTTGAAAGTGCGAAACATAATTGGCTATTTAAACTCACACAAAAAACAGGTACATAATACCCAACGCTCAAATCGAAGACTGCCAGCTATCCGGCCGGCGCCGCCGCAGCCACCATGTTTCATGTCTCTGCGTCAAATCTGTAAAATCTTCGAAAAAGCTCGTTTTAAATACATGCAGTTTATCGCACATTGTTATGTTGCATGAAATGCACGATAAATTTAAGGCACCGAATGGGGAACGGTCAATCCTGTATTGTTTAAAATCGTCCCGCAAACAAGCCTTTACTTCTCGCAAAAATTCAAGTATAAAAATTGTCCCTGTGTGCTATACCTAGGAGACGGATATATACCATCGCTTTTGTAAAATCCTTTTAGATGTTCATACCGCAGCACACTACTTGATCCGTCTTGTAGGGTCAGCGTTTACAATATGAAAAAGAAACATGTCCATGTACGATATCAAACTGTGAAATTATTATTATCAGTGCTTCTTCCCACTACGCATATCCCGAATCACTCCGGGTTAAGGAATCTCTGCTATGAAGTAATTCTACTGCCATGAGGGGTGTAAAGTGCACTACAAACGAAAGCTAGATAAATTCTTTTTAATGTTCTATTAGCTGCAGTGATATTTCAAAGGATAATAAGCAAATGCCTTGTATGTGGAAGTTAATTCGAATATTCCATTACATACACAAAATATCTTCAAAATTATTTGATACATGGCTCTCCATGCACTTTAGGGCTTGTCTGCCGATGTGATGCCATCTGATTCTGACTCGAAACAATTTAAAATTTAGTTTAAAATTGTTGTATAGTGTAGGAACCTAGAAACGTTTTATCATTAAATCAAATATTACACTTTTCGAAACATATTGGTTGACGTGGCGTTTGACTTTGCTGTGACTATAAATCTGTAAATATTTTCTTTATTTGATTATATTTACTCACGAGTGTGGAAAATTAATCCCTATCTAACTTTCTCTCCAAGTGATTTGATTGAACACGTGCAAGTATAAAATATGAACTAAAACAAATCTATATCCTTTCTATGTGAAAACAAAATTATTATTATGCTGAACTTGGTGCCGAACCAAGCGGTTCCCTTATCTTACGGTATAGTTCTACGTAGCAACTGTACTAATATTGACACCATAATTACACTACAAAAGAAATGTATACGTATATATGGGCGGCAAGCCTTTTTAATTACTGATTTTAGCGTAAAAAGTAACTGTATTGATTCTGTGTTATTAAAATATCGTTGGATGACAACTTCCGATTAGATTTATTCATAGTTGTAATATTTAATTGATATACAATTTTTTTAAAATGATTTATGGATGTAAAACATACTTTTAGTAGCTTATGTAATAGTATTTGAACATCGAATTATTTTATAATTATATTAGAAATAATAGATAATACTTTTCAATCACGTGTGTCGCCATCTTCCGGTTTGTAAAATCCAGCATTAAAACTCGCGTTAAAATTAATCAATTAATTAAATTATTACTGTATAAAAATCATGACTATTTTTAAATATCAATTTAGGCATTTAAGACATGTTTTTATAGATATAATTAATTTGCAAAATAAAAACCCTTGTAAGTGACGTCACTTCTTGTTCCACTCAAGTAAATTGGCGGGAACTTTTAGTGTGGTGTTACTCTGCTATATAATTATGTTCGTAAATAAATTGTAAATAAGGTGTTACTCTCTGCAAATAATATGATAATATAAAGTGTTATAAAGTACTTAGTAGTCTCATTTCTGCATCCATTATGGAGGAACTTCTTGGACCTGGCGAAGGGCCTTCGCCGGCATATACGAGTTCTTATAAATATTGACCAAATGTAATCCTACAAACCTCATTTTAAAAAAACAAAAAAAATATTAACTAGCTTCAATTTACATACTAGAGTCATGAAAATTTATTAAAAAAAAACACCTCGAACTTGTACTCTTCTATCAATATTAATAGACGATACTTAAATAAATTTAGGGTTTCCTTTTCTAAGCTTAAAATATTATCATCAAGCGCTTACATTATGGTAATCAAAATTTATAATTATCTACTATTTCATATAAGGAGTATAGAAGAAGAAACTTTATTTATTAAGCTATTGAAGCAATTCCTAATAAGTAAATGATAAGAATGTTTTAAAAATAATTTCATCTTGCTATTGTATAAATTGCGACGCCTTTGCAGGGTGCATGTGCTGTACACATAGTTCTTATACCATCCTGTATTGTACCACATGTTTGCAATAAACTATTTTAATTTTGAATTTATTAAGAGTATCAACTTAGTATGACTATTAGTCTATGTAAATGTTTACTTCACCCAGCTCCAAGTTAATTCTATGGTGTGCAGCAAACAATATATCCATCCATGTATCAATAGAATACTATATTTACTGATAAGCAGACTACTAAAGTAAATGTACACGCTTCCCTTGTATAAAACAAGTTTGGAAAAAAATTGCTAATAGCTCTCAATTAGAATAATTTAAAAAAATTAATGTATAAAACCGTGTACTTACATTTTTGTGGACGTGGCGAGAAATTAATTCTCGTTTCATCCCTCTTCGGACTTGTAGGGATTAAAACCAACTCGATCTCAGTAACTTCATTTATTTACTTGTTTTACTTCACTAACTTACATTCACATTATGCATTGGTACTTTTACACAATTACGCGGGCAGCAATTCTAGGACTTGTGTTCATGACTATGGTCGAACCGCTTGTGTCTGTAAGATCAGCCTTTTATACTGTTATATTGCAATCTCAGCACAATCCACACCAGTGGTGTGGGTTGTCACTGTCACAGAAAAAATAAGAAAATGGTAAGGCAAAGACATTAAAGCGTATAATGCCATATCCGTCGACACTGACACCTAACAAGAGGTAGCTACTAAATGAGCCATCGAGCCTGTCTGGAGATTGGCTATTTTCGTACATGTGTTAATTTATCGTTAACAAAAGTAATGAACAGTGAAATCAAAACCTTAATTGATTGTCAAATGTATGCAATACCTACAGGCGTTTAAAGCAAATAAAAATCTCAAGAAACTTCTTCGTGGACTACAGTGTCTTTTGGCGATAATTTGTATTCTTTTCCGTCACTACACAGACAGTTGTTTAGGAACTCAATGTTTTAATCAGCGGTTAGCAGAAAAACTTCCTTATTTATCAAGAGACCCCGCAAATCACAGACTTTCTATAGTCAGATAGTTTTTCAGTGAAAATGAAAAATATATTTATTCAAGTAGGCTTATGAAAAGCACTTATGAATCGTCAAATAATGCAAGTACAAATAATGAATCTACCACCGGATTCGGAAGGTCGTTTTCTACCGAGAAGAACCGGCAAGAAACTCGATAGTTACTCTTTTTCATCGCCAAAACTCTTACAATTCTTGTATTACAACGTTTATAAATAATAAAATTTAAACTTATACAATGCAAATCTATAAATTGAGTTTATACAATTCAATTGGAGTGTTGACTAAGAATCTGTCTGAATCAGTGTGAAGGTTTATGCATATCCGCATACTCATCATCATCATCAACAGCCTATTGCAGTCCACTGCTGGACATAGGCCTCTCCAGTTGTTCGCCAATTAGAGCAAAGTTCTGGAGGATATACCCATAATCGCCACGCTGGGCAGGCGGGTTGGCGATCGCAGGGCGTAGCTTCTCGCTCCGGTGACGCTGCTGCCCGTCATCGGCCTGTGGTATTTAGCTACGCCTTCATTTGTGGTGGTTATACCGCCACCAGTCGGTTGCCAGCGCCTCGTTTGTTATTCAGCAGGATGCACCACGGGCAGGTGAGGTTGGCTTGGAGCGAAAAGATGATAGGCCGCTCCCTTACATCCCCATCCCCATCCGCATACTACGATTTGGTATCGGCTGATCTTCATGATTATGAGCCCGACCAATCTACCTGCTGATAGAAAGTCTGTAGTTTGCGGGGCCTCTGAAATTGACTACTGGTTCTGTGCTTGTAAACATTTAAGTACTAGAAACAAAACCACGGTCTAAATATCCACTCTCAGCTATGGCGTTGTGGTTACAAAGCTAGAGAGGCAAACCGCCCGAAACGAACTCGACTAAATGATTGGCGCTCCACACTTGCACGAGCAGAGATGCGAATAACACTATGCTCGGTATATCGATATTGTTTCAATCGAGTAGATTTGGATACGACTAAGAATCGATTTTATTGTAGTTTGTTTAATGTGAATATTGAATAGAATGGTAGCTAAGCCTTGTGCATGTTTCATTTTAAGATACATACCTATATCTATATCTATACTTATAATAAATCTGTAGAGAGGTCAATTCTGTACATAAAATATTTTTTCAAAATAACTATCAGAGGGTGATAAGTGATCGATACTGATACCAAAAATGCAATCAGTAAAATTTTTGTCTGTCTGTCTGTCTGTCTGTCTGTATGTTCGTTATAGAAAAAAAAACTACTGAACAGATTTTGACGAAACTTGGTACAATTATTCTTCATACTCCTGGGCAGATTATAGGATACTTTTCATCACGCTACAATCAATAGGAGCGGAGCAGTGACGGGAAGTGTTGGGAAAACGCGAGAAATTTAAACCTGTATGTTTGAACGCGCATTACGCGAACTATTGCATAGAATTGAATGCGGTTTTCACCAATGTATTGCTAGAGGTCTAACTTAAAACTTAGGCACAAGGTATAGATGGGTATTATATGGAAGTCCGTTATTTTTGAAACCCGATATCCACGCGAGCGACGCCGCTGGCACAGCTAGTTGTTAATAATTTTGTTCTCTATCCAGTTATTTTTTTTTACAATATGTAAATTATCTGTAAATAGCTCTTGTAAAGCAATAAAATATTTCCGTTATACCTTGATCTTTTAAATTCGTTATGGGTTTGCGCTTGGTCATAATTCACCTGATGTTGAAGCCTACGGTGGAGAGCGCTTACCCAGAAAATGCCGGTTCATTATCACCGTGAAAGCTTGAATATTGTATGTTTTGGGGAACGAAGAGTCTGCAAGAAGTTTCATAGCATGGCGGTTCGACTCCAAGAAAGCGGGGGAAAACGCTCCGTTAGACGTATCTCTCCTCGTCCGGTTATAAAGACATTGACACTCCCCAAAATGTCACAGATAGAGAACTGATAGATTTGTAAGTTTTTTTATGGTAAAAGATTTGATGCTCTCAATATCAATGGACCTGGGAATTGGGTAACAAAACCGACTAGGTTTCAAAGCGTCTGTCTTAAAATGGACCTAATTAACTTAGAAACAGAAACAAAAACCCTTGGTGTTCACATATTCATATTCATTTATTCACTCTAATTTGTAACAAAAGTAGGTACAGCAATAAATCGTGTGGTTCATAAAGATGGTATTGGTCTATTACAAATTAACCTTTTCAAGGCATTGTGAACACATATAAAATTTGTAAATACTTTAAAAAACAAACTATAACAAGAGAAATTAAAACATTAATAAAATAACTACAAACATATTACTATTTGTTGTCTGGCATTTTTGTCTCAAAGTAGGTATTCTTTTAAACTATAAAAGGGATTTTCGATAAGGATGGCTTTTAGCTTCTTTTCAAATGATACATCTTGAAGGGCTTTTATTGATTTAGGTAAATAAATAAATAAATAAATATCAGACAACATCACATACATTGCTCTAATCCCAAAGTAAGTAGCTTAAGCACTTGTGTTATGGGTATCAGAACAACGAAGGTACCACAAATAAATACTTAAATACAAATATAAACACCCAGACACGGAACAAACACAAGTGTTCATCACACGAATGTTTGTCCCGGGTGGGAATCGAACCCACGACCCTTGGTTCAGAAGGCAGGGGTCACTACCAATTGAGCCACCGAGCCAGTCAGCCAGGTAAACGGTTATAAACCTTAATATACCATAATATACTCGTCTATCGAAACGATTCCATATCTACCTACTATTCGAATAAATATCGATTCCATCCCCTCCCTAGCACGCCTCGCGCTCTATCAATCAGTGGTGTTGTGCAAATGTGAAAAATCGAGAAAAAAACTTGGTGAATTTCGCCTCCAGACGGGTTTGGATAGAGAGGGGAGATGGGATCGGGACGGGACAGACAGGGACGGGTAGCGGATAGTCTAAATTATTTATATACATAATAATATTTGGGTGGTTTGCAGTATATGCAGAACTTTCAGAAGCCCTCAACATAACAACGTCTCATCCCGTGGGATATAAGGGAGCAACCTATAAATTTTTGCCTTTGGTGCAATCTGTCGAATAACAAACAAAAATAGATTGATATTTCATATTTTGTTTTAATTCAATTTTAGAGCTGGTTAAATAAATGGTTTCTGTCCTTTTTAGGCATAAAGTGGGCATTCCTTTTTCAAATATTTATAGTTCGAACGCAACGTACCTAATTCGGAAGAGGTGACAATAGTAGCTTTGATTTTTTTTATAAATAACGATTTCTACCCACCTTCCGTTGGCGTTAATAATTCAAGATGTCACTACTCAGTCGAACCCGAGCGTCCTGTTGGAGTGTAGCCTTAGGGGTGCTATGAGATTAAGGACATCGAAAAATGAAATTTTTTATTTAAAAAAAAGTCCTGATTTCCCATAATTCAATATAAAAAAAAAATTTTTCGATTTTTTTTTTCGTTTATGCCGCTCATAGTGCCCCTAAGCCTATACTCTGACCCGCGTTATTGGAGTGGAGGGATGATAATCTGAAATACAGGAACTATCCTAATTTTGATATCCGTTATGTACCTTATTTTTTATTAACTACTTACTGCATATTCCACTCTGTTTTTAAGGGGAGAAATAAACGTTATTTTTATTATTATAATTGTCATGCTGAGCAGGTGGGTTGGCGATCGCAAGTCTTAGCTCCTCGACGCTGACGGTGGTCGCGCTGCCCGTCATCGGCCTTTGATATTTACCTACGCCTTACGGTTGCACAGAGCCTCATTCGTTATCCAACAGGTTACACCATGGGCAGGTGAAGGTGACTTGGAGCGAAAAGATGACAGTTCGCCCCCTTACATTCCCCCAAATCCACCTAAGTATTAATACTAAAAAAATACATGATTAATCTGACATTCCCGCTTATACTACAATACTATAATCGTATTGTCTCCATTTTCTTAAAGGACGCGCTGTTCGAGTCCGCCACACGCCCCCTCCACCACCCCCACCCTCTCTCAAAAGGCATCCTACCCCATCCACTTAGAGTCCAAACTCGTCCAGCAGAATTTCAACCCTACGCCCTTCTGTCCCCAAAGTGGCCCCGAGACCCGACGGCGCGGGTAGTAGAACAAAATCTCGCCACTTAATTTGGGGTTAAAATATACTTTGGCCGATTTGGTTTGCGCGTTCAAGGTCGCAGAGATGACACGTTATGTCATATGCAATTATGAGTTTGACATTTTGACAGGTCTTCAGCTTGACACTTTATGGCTTGAGCGATAATGAATTTTACATTGTGATCTAGTATGCGTTATGCAATTAAAATTTTAACACTTTGACGGATCTTTACCATAGGATGATAAATCATTATGCAACTATTGCAATTATCATCATCAGCCTATTGCAGTCCACTGCAGGACATGGCCTCTCCAGTTGTTCGCCACTTAGGGCTAATATCTGGAAGATATACCCATAATCGCCACGCTGGGCAGGCGGGTTGGCGACGGGGTACAACAAGGGAAGCCTCCACGCGTGGTCGTCTTTCAGACGGCCCGGCGTACCCCGGGCAACGGCGGGTAGTAGAAGTCGTTCACCTACTACCCGACGGCTAATTCCCTGTGGGAGCACGCACTTGTGCGTGGCTCCGGGGGCCAGCGTTGGCGTCGTTTGGGGAGCGACGCCTTCCACGGCCAGTGCTTAGGCACACCTAGACGGGGCCTTTTGGCCTGTGGGTCTCTCCCAATGGCGGGGTATTTGCCCGATTGGTGAGAGACGTGTTGTCGGCGATGGTCGCAGAGGAAGAGGAGTGCCCTTCGGGGGACCTCGCGGTGTTATCGTTGCCGTCCTCCCTGTCTTCTGCGACCGTTGCCGCCTTACAAGATGGGGGCCTTTTGGCCTGTGGGTCTCTCCCAATGGCGGGGCGTTTGTCCGATTGGTGAGAGACGTGTTGTCGGGCGCATTTGCGCCGGTTTGTCGGCGATGGTCGCAGAGGAAGAGGAGTGCCCTTCGGGGGACCTCGCGGTGTTATCGTTGCCGTCCTCCCTGTCTTCTGCGACCGTTGCCGCCTTACCAGATGAGCCGTTTGACGGCGTGGGATGGCAGTGGATCACTGCGGCGCGGCGGGTCCGATGGCCACGGTTCTCGTGGTCGTCGGATATGGTCCTTTTGGACTGGTCGCCGTGCAACCTGTTTCCCCTCGCAGGAGGGACCAGGGGGCTTGCCTTGACTGGCGAGCCCGAGTGGAGTGAGACCACAATAAAAAACCGCCTGTTATCCCGACTTCGGTCAGGACCAGGGGGCGCGAGCTCAAGTGGAGAAAACCACAATAAAAAACCACCGTGCGGCGGCGGCTGCACGCCCGACGGAGTTCCGCGAGGTCGGCACGGGGGTGCCGGCCACGTATTGCACGAACTCCGTCCTTGGAGGAGAGGGACGGCCCTTTCGGGCCTGACCTCTAGGCTGCCCCAAGTGGGGGGGCCAGCCCGAGTCTGCCTAGCAGACCAGCGCTGACAGCTTCGCGGCGTTATAGTTGAGGACCCGCGTTGCTGTCGCCCAAGGCGCATTAGACGGTGCAAACCAGGGTTTTTTAGTGGGTATTCTCTGCCGACGCGGAGCGAGTCCCACATAACCCGTCTGCTCCCCCGGGCAGCGGGTATGCGTAAACTGCATTTCTCCCTGGTGAAACAAAAAAAAAAAAAAAAAAGGCGGGTTGGCGACCGCAGGGCGTAGCTTCTAGCTCCGGTGACGCTGCTGCCCGTCATCGATCTGTGATATTTAGCTACGCCTTCTATCGTGATGGTTATGCCGCCACCAGTCGGTTTGCCAGAGCCTCGTTTGTTGTTCGGATGCACCACGGGCAGGTGAGGATGGCTTGGAGCGAAAAGGCCTACCTATTGCAATCAGTCGCCTTAATTTTTATCAATTAGGTAAACTTTATCTACCAACTAAAAGTTCAGCCCTTAAAGTTGTAATTTGAAACTGCGTCGCTTTTTCACTCGATGTTTCTAGAAGTAGACTAGTAACCATTAAAATAAATGCGTTACATACCTAGTAGACCCAATTAATTGACCAAAGTCTGCCTAGCACAAATCAAGCCGGAATGCTCTCGGCTCAGCATAGAGCACTGCAGTATATTTTATTAGGTAGCATCTATGTAGCGTAATAGGTCTTTTTGCTTTAAGTCCGATAGTAAATTTTGAAGAGGGGTAGGGCAGAATCGACCTAAGTGGCGAACATTAGGAGAGGCCTATGTCCAGCAGTGGACTGACACGGGCTGATGATGATGATGATGTAGGGCATAGCGAAATTTCGCTTGAATAGAGCTGCCTGTCCGGGGAAGGACTTCCACTCTATAGGATACTCTAGCCAAATGACCTCCAGGTCGTGGTTCTGCTGGTGAATAGGGTCTCCGGAGCTCGTAGGGTTAGGCCGGCATGGCGATGGCAACTGACAAGTACCTGACCAGTTACTTGCCCGTCGTCACAGCGACTAGGGCGTCAATTTCGCTTTCCATCAGGCGTAGGGAATCCATTAGGTTGTGTTATTATAAAAAGAAGAAGAATATTGACGACTGCTATGGTTTAACGGCCTGTTTGCTAATTTTTTGTTACTTTTTTTTTTATAGTGGCTCGACATAATGGCTTCCCTACTGCCTGATGGAAAGCGAAAGAGAAGCCCAAGTCTTAGGTGTTTTAAAAGTATCTAAGTAAGTTTATCAATTGTCTAGTACCTATATTACAAGCTTCAGCTTAGCTTGGTGCTAAGTAGCGCTGTGTGGCCCAGCGTGGCATGTCTTGGGTCTAATTTGAAATCCCGAAATCACAAGGACTTTTCTTATACTTTTTCACAAATTTCACTTGCCCCGCAACATCCATTGAGGGTTTTAAGGACATATGTGTAGGAAAGATGTAAAACCAGTGACTAACGACTGGATGCAGCTACTTTTTATTTTGTTTTGCGTGTAACTGTGCTCTAAGGGACGATTTATACTTAGGACATTAATTTGTTTTGTTTTGTTTAAACCTTTTTTGTTTTACGACGAGTATAGGTAGGTACTACGTACTAGAGATAGGTCGATGTACTCGTATGTTCGTAGTAACTTATCTTGGAAACCGTTTGAATTTGATTTTTGTGTTTGAAAGAATGAACTGGATTAGTCAATCAATCTATCTATACATATAATAAAAATGTAACGAATCGCTGTCTGTACATGGAATATATTTGTGAAGATATTTGTCAAAAAATATTATGGGAGGCCTTTGTTAATGCAATAGTACCCAAAACAATGATTTTTGGAATTTTTGTCTGTTTGTCGGTTTGTCTGTTTGTCTGTATGTTTGTGCACGCTAATCTCAGAAACCGCGTATCCGATTAAGATGCGGTTTTCACTAATATATTGCTTCCCTTAACATTTAGTGTTTGTTTCATGTTAATCGGTCCATAAATAAAAAAGTTACGCCGATTTAACTAATCACGTCGAGCCTGCTGTACGTTTGCGCGGGTATATAAAGCGCGCCGAGATCTGCACCGCGCCGCTGCCAGCTGCCAGGCACTGGGGGTCAATTAAATCACTACCCAAGAAACTATTCCACGCGGACGAAGTCGCTGGCACAGCTAGTGTTTACCATATTTCTTAAACAAGTTCACAATTCTGACTTCATGCTAACGGTGTTTTCTTTTCACCGATGTTTCTATAATTATGCATCACCCGATGCATCTATCAATACCAACCCATAAAAAATTATTTGTCATGCCTATACGGTCTTATCTTTATGATCTCTTCCAGACAACCTCTGGAATAGAAGTTAGTTCAAATGCTACACAAACCCTGACAAATAGTTCCACTTTCAGTGTAGCTAGAGCCTTACCCATGCAGATAAGGCGGTTCGCAACATCGCCGCATGTTACATCATTACAAAGATTGTAACGGACGCAAATAAAGCAAGAGATTCAATCCCAAGTATTTATTACCCGACTGCTGAAATGATGAAGCTTACAACGTTACAGGGGGCGTGTTTATTACATCCCTTATTTTAAGAACTTGTAGTCGAGAAGGGTAAAAGTCGAGAAGGGAGGCTATATTTTTTTCAAAGGCTATATTTTTGATTTTAACCGACTTCATTCAACTGTGGTGTGTTGTGTTTTTTAATAGGTAGACAGATATTCTTTATTGCACAAACATAGACATTTACAGGAAAGAGTATACAAAGATTATGGTAGGTACAATGTAGGCGGTCTTATCGCTGGAAGCAATCTCTTCCAGATAACCTTCAGGTAAAGGACAATTGCTAAAGAATAGGGGAAAGCAGTGCAAACTGTTACATTAATGTTAAAACAGGGAAAACAGTAATTAATTTATTAATACTACAGTTGTCATAACTTAAACGTTAATAGAAGATATTGCTCAAAGAGAACACTTTTTTAAAGATTTTAGGCTCAATTCGAGCGTAGTTTCGCTCTGCCCTACCTCTCTTAAGATAGAAGTTTTGTCATGAGCTCAAGAGGAAGAAGATGCTTCTACACGCCCCATTTAAAGGGTCTCATATCAATCATCAAAGGAATATATTTCACGAAAATACTTAACCACTCGTATTAGAAATCTTAATTAAGTTTTTTATTCCCCAAGTTAGCCTTTAAATCTTTTAACTGACCCAGTAAGTAGTTACCAGCGCGGTCGTATAAACTCGTCCACCGTGCAACTTTGTTGCAGTAATTGCGCGGTCCTTCCGTGGTGTTTGTGGAGCAAATTGTGGGTTTACGTTAATTTAATTTAATCTGACAAGGTTCTTGCTTGAAGTAAATGCGATTTCAATGTAAATAGCTTTATTGGAAAATGTGTTTTTGGATTAAAAGTCATGTTTTTGACTGGTACTGTGGATCATTAATGTCTGTGTGGGAATAGCAGGAAACGGGCAGCAGCGTTTACCTGGGCACAAATAAAACAAATAAGAGAGGTAGAGCATATCGAATCTTCGCTCGAATTGAGCCGCCCGTCCGGGGAAGGACCTGCACTGTATAAATACCGCAGCCAAATGACCTCCGAGCCGTGTTTCTGCCGGTGAGTAGTGTTTCCGGAGCTCGTGGGGGTTAGGCCGGTATGGCGGTGGCAACTGACAGTAACTGACCAGTTACTTGCCCGTTGTCACATCGACTTGGGCTTCTCTTTCGCTTTCCATCAGGCGTAGGGAAGCCATTATGTCAAGCTACTATAAAAAATCTTGAAAAACAGCACGTATGGTTCAAAGCAAAGTAGCAAAGTTCTCTTATATTTTTCAAGGGTGCAAACCCTTAAAGCAAGCCCAACCATCGCTCTTCCAACGCATCTACGCACAGTGCAGTATTAAGTGTGTCGACACCAGGGGGCGCTTTGCTGCTGGCAATAATTCTATCCGATGCAGTAAATTGCATAGCATTAAAAACGGAGATTTATGTTGGTCCGTTACTCGAATTATAGCTCTAACTGAATCTACGCCCGTTGTGGCACATCGTGTGGGATTCGGATGGATTTGAAACTATTCCTATTCTTCTAGTGATGATTTTTTTGTGTCTCATTTTTTAGGGTTCCGTAGCCGAATGATGTAAAAAAGTAAAAGAAAAAAGTAATGTAAAAATGTGAATAAAAGTAATGTAAAAGAATCTACCGCCGTATAGATTCATCATGTCTGTCCGTCTGTCCGGCCGTTCGTGTGTCACAGCCCCTTTTTTCATCAAACCCATAAGTGTAGGGTATATTTGGATAGGTCTTCAAAAATGATATTGAGGTTTCTAATATAATTTTTTTCTAGATTGAATGGTTTGCGTGGGAGCCGCTTCCAAATTGGAAAAAAAGTCCCCCCCCCCCCCCCAATATAAATGTAAAAATAATATATGATGTACATTACCATGCAAACTACCAACGAACTTATTTGAATTATTTTGTTTAATACTTTATACTCGTAAATCGTTAACCGCATTTTATCTTTCATTCAATCAACTTCATTAAAATAAAGAAAAATATTTATCTAGATGTATGGAACCCGCGAGTCCGACTCGCACTTGGCTGGTTTTTTTATAGTAATTATCATCATTATCATTGACGATCAGTTGGATTCAATGGTAGTGAGGTCAGCTTCTGAGAGTAAAAACATAACGTTTGTACAAAACTACAAATATCAGTAAAATGATATTTGTGCAAGCATGCTTGATCCGTGTGTGATCACCTCTGAAATACGTGTATTTGTACAAGTCTAAGCTTGCGCAAGCATATCGTTAGGTGTATGGCCTCCATTAGGCCTTAGCCGTAGCAACTGCTTGCTACGGATTTCGTAGCAGGTCGTAGTCTCGTAGACATTATAGTCAAGTAGAGCATAATTTACAGAAGTCTAGGGTTCGATCCCCACAAAGTGTGCATTTGTATGCATGAATGTGTCTGTATTGATCTGGATGTTTGCTATTTATAATTTATGGATTTGTTTACAAAAAAAAGTATTTATTTGTCTAGTACAAGCTTCATCTTAGTCTAAACTAGGGAGATGTAACAGATCAGCCTTTCATCTTTTCGCTTCAAGTCAACCTCACCACAACCACACCCACGGGATTAAAAGGGGTGGTTCTATTCTAAATCTGGGAACCACACTGACAAAAGATTCTCAAGACAAAGAAACAGAAAGACAAAGAAAAAGAAAGACTGTCAAAGGATTGATTGGGCGTAGTTAAGCAAAAACGTTTATGCATCCTTTAATTTTGATATTTAAACAGTTTGCACGACTTTGCCCCTCTCTTCAAAATGGCACACTTCCTCTACCTGAAGGTTGTCTGGAAGAAATCGCTTACTAGCGATAAGACCACCTAAATTGTACTACTTGTTGTCTGTAATATCTTGTCTATAAATGTTTGTATTTTGTGCAATGAAGAATATATATCTATCCATCTTTGACACTTTTTTACTTATTTGACAGAGTTTCAGCTTCCAATTCATACTTAAACTCATAAAGTATGAATTGAAAGTTGAAATTCTGTCAAATCATTAAAAAAAAAGTGTCGAAACTAAGGATTTATCATATTAACTCATTTTCGTGTGACCTGTGGATTGAAACGTTTTTGCTTCATCATCATCAGCCTATTGCAGTCCACTGCTGGACATAGGCCTCTCCAGCTGTTCGCCACGCTGGGCAGGCGGGTTGGCGATCGCAGGGCGTAGCTTCTTGCACCGGTGACGCTGCTGCCCGTCATCGATCTATGATGTTTAGCTACGCCTTCTATCGTGATGGTTATACCGGCACCAGTCGGTTTGCCAGAGCCTCGTTTGTTGTTCGGCAGGATGCACCACGGGCAGGTGAGGATGGCTTGGCGCGAAAAGATGATAGACCGCTCCCCTACATCCCACATTTTTGCTTAACTACGTCTAATTATGAAAAACAAGTTAGTTACGGACTTCGTAGGGTATATTTACGTAGACCAACCACTGTTGATTCCAAGTTCCGAATTCACACAGAACAATTCATCACCTTGACAAATTCCGCCTCGGGTGTCGCTCACAAGATTATGAATTGCAAAATAGAACTGCAAATCTTCCTTTTTGCTCAACGGCTAGAGTTCTAGTGACCCGTTTAAGATTGTCGGTAAAAGAGAGCTGTTATAGCAAAAAGCAACGATACTTATAAGTATAGGTCCTCACCGAAAGGCTTGAGCCTTTTTTTTACATCAGGAATGCCTTTATAAATAACCCAAGACATGCCACCCTGGGCCATAAAGCGCCACCTAGCCCCAACCTAAGCCGAAGCTTGTATGTACTATGGGTACTAGACAACTGATAAACTTACTTAGATATTTTTTTTTGTAAATAAATACATATTATACATAGAAAACACCCAGACCAATACAAACAGACATGTTCATGAACAAAAATGTTTGTACTGTGCGGGAATCGAACCCACGACCCTTGGCTCAGAGGGCAGAGGTCGCTACGAAATGAGCCACCGAGCCTGTTTATGCATACACCAGGGCCCTAGGTACGGGACACCTGGGTTATGTGGGATTTACTCCTAAAATGGAGAATACCCACTAAACCTGCTGAGCTCGTGGGGGTTAGGGTTGGGCCGGCATGGCAGTGGCAACTGACAGGTAACTAACCAGTTACTTGCCAGTTGTCACAGTGACGTGGGCTTCTCTTTGGCTTTCCATCGGGCGTAGGGAAGCCATTATGTCGAGCTACTATAAAAAAAAATGCCCTACCTCTCTTAAAATCTCGGTTTTGTTTGTACCCAGGTTAGCGCTGCTGCCCGTTTCCTGATCCTTTAGACGTCTTCTTCGACACCCACACGATGAGATGATCTATTCGTTATCCGGAAGCCACACGGAGCATTAAAATAATACGAATGATGACAAGGTATGAAAATGAAGAAAATAATTAGTCCGTCTCTTAGATAATAAAAAAACCGTATTTTTTGTTTTGTCGAAATAACAAGAAAATACTTAGACATAGCGCATTAAAGTTACGGAGTGGGGGCTAACTACGTCACGTTAGAGTATATTTTGTACTCTAACGTGACGTCATGTGACATTTAAAATCAATGTATCTTCGTAAGTTTTTGAACAAGAGGCAAAATAAAAAATACGTATCCAATATTTTTCATTAATCTATCTGATGGACATTAAATTATTTTTTAGTCATCATCCCAATTGACAACAACACTTACATTAGTTATATACCACGCACCCCAATATTTCCAAACCCACCCTTATTCATTTGCAACCCTTTTTGCTGTAGCACGTTTCTTAAAAGAGGGAAAATGTAGGCCGCGCTTACTCGACAAAACATAGAATTAATGTATTTTAGTTACAATGCTGAGGGATGAAGGGAGCGACCCACCATCTTTTCGCTCCAAGCCACCCTCACCTGCCCGTGGTGCATCCTGCTGAATAATAAAAGAGGCTCTGACAACTGATTGGTGGCGGTGTAACCATCAAGATTGAAGGAGTAGCTAACACAGGGCGACGGAGGGTCTACGCTCTGCGATCGCCAACCCGCCTGCCCAGCGTGGCGATAACGGGTAAGGCTTCCAAATGTTTGCCCAAAGTGCCGAGCAACTGGCGAAGTTATGTCCAGCAGTGGACTTCGATAGGCTGATGACGATGAGTACCAATGCTATTTTAAACATCATCTTTGTAAAGAATAGTTATATTTTCCCCGTTTTTTTTTTACATTTTCCATTATTTCTTCGCTCCTAATAGTTGCAGCGTGATGTTATATAGCCTTAAGATTTCCTCGATAAATGGTCTATTCAACACAAAAAGAATTTTTCAATTCGGACCAGTAGTTCCTGAGATTAACGCGTTCAAACAAACAAACTCTTCAGCTTTATAATATTAGTATAGATTAATTATTGTATAACAGGGCTATTGGTTTCATGTATAGACTTAACTTTTGTTTCAATAAATACTTATAAGATTAAAAGTCATAGATTTTAATTTTATACACTAAGGGGCAGCGCAGACGACAGACTATCCGTGACGCACTATTTTGCAATTATATGCAGTTACGCACACGACGCGCAAAAATCTGTCGCGGATATTTCACAGACTCAACGCACACGACGCACATTTTCGATCATTCTGTCGGCAGACCTAGACGCTCTTTTTAAATGTCTCAGACGCAGACTCTATCGCACGAAAAGTCTGTCGTCTGCGCTTCCCCTAAACAGTTGCCTTTAAAACTTAACACATTACACACGTGCATTATTTAGGCGGTCTTATCGCTTTGCGCGATCTTTTCCAGACAACCTTTGGGTAGAAGATAATAAAGAAAATAAGGGTTTGAGTTAAGGTGTTTGTTTTAGGTTTCTTTATAAAATGGTTTTCGTAATGTTAGGCAATGATAGTTGTAAAGATAACATTAAAAGTAAGTAGGCGAAGGAATGTTGTACTCATAAATTACTATCTTCTATACTTATAATAAATCTGTAGAGAGGTCAATTCTGTACATAAAATATTTTTTCAAAATAACTATCAGGGGGTGATAAGTGATCGATACTGATACCAAAAATGCAATCAGTAAAATTTTTGTCTGTCTGTCTGTCTGTATGTTCGTTATAGAAAAAAAAACTACTGAACAGATTTTGACGAAACTTGGTACAATTATTCTTCATACTCCTGGGCAGGTTATAGGATACTTTTCATCACGCTACAATCAATAGGAGCGGAGCAGTGACGGGAAGTGTTGGGAAAACGCGAGAAATTTAAACCTGTATGTTTGAACGCGCATTACGCGAAAACTACTGCATAGAATTGAATGCGGTTTTCACCAATGTATTGCTAGAGCTCTAACTTAAAACTTAGGCACAAGGTATAGATGGGCATTATATGGAAGTCCGTTATTTTTGAAACCCGATATCCACGCGAGCGACGCCGCTGGCACAGCTAGTCTATAGAATATCTGTGGAAATAGAGTGATACAAAGTTGTTCAAAATTAATGCAAGATGAAGCTTTTATCATCAACACAATTTCTTTAGTAAAATAGGTTTTCCAAATAGAGTAATATGATTTGCATTAATTTGATTACGAAGCTGAGATTTGTTAAAAAACATAAAGAATACATACCTACACACATTTCATGCATGACGACACTTTATTAACGGAATGAGCGCAAAAACGCTAAATGTCGCGATGTTCTGCCATAGCAATACAAATCCAGACCTAGCATCAAACAGAACACTATAATAAAGTCTAGAAAATATCAAAAATACAGCGCCGAAGCCAGACGAACAAAAAAACTGACATTACGAAGTATCGTCTGACAAATTTATTTTGCTTTTATCAAAGCTAGATAGGTCTAAATTACGATCCGTAGAAACCGAGGCGGCTGAGGACAAACAGAACATTTTTTGCCGTCTCGTCTCAGTCCGACGTGACTGCCTTACATAGCGGCGCTTACTCTAAAATACGACACGAAAAAATCACAGAAACTGATTAAAACCGACCCTTTTGAGCGGAAACTTGTCGAGGACAAAATCGCATTCGAAATAGTCCTCCCGGCGAGTTCAAAGAACCAGCCAATGACAGCAGATGCAATTACCGCCTGACTCATGGCCAAAAAAGAATACTATGCGGCGTTCCAATTGCAGCTATGTGTAGTATTTTCTCCCGATTATCAGGGAGCGTTTGAAGGATGCAGCGCGGGTGGAGGGGGACGGAGGGGGGAGCCGCCCGGCGCCTCAGTCGAACCGAAGACGCCGGCCCAAACGCACCGCCGATGGCGCGAGTACCAAATGAAGCTTCCGCGAGCTAGAATCACGCGTTCCAAGTACACCAGTACGAAAGGACAAAGTTACTGTTGACTGTGCCTAAGTTTACATTATCATCTAGCTATAAGACCCTCTCGGACTGTCTACGTTTGTGGCTAATGTGAGTTAAGATCTTGCGGCCGCGAGTGTCTGCAGATCATATGCCCTAGATTCAGGGTGTCAGCGTTGGAACGCCCGAATGCTACATTTTTGCGTTAATTTACAACCAGGCAATGCTTCAGTAGTACTAGATTAGTCAATAGTTGTAGCGCTTAGCCGGTAGACGGCGGACTTATAGAGCTGTCATTAAATCTTGTATCATCTCGTAAAAATGTTATTCTTATTGACCGCATGCGGTCTTCATGCCTTTGCGATTTCCATCATAACATTTCCTTCGATGCTAGCGACGTAACGTAGCAGACAATTTGCATCAAAATCGCCAAGTCTTAGTAATCACCACGAAACCCCCATAATGCTAAGTTACCTAAACCACAGTAACTGTTCTGTCTTACATATACATATTTATGTGTTGGTCGCGTCCAGAGCGTAATTTGGACTTTATCACTGGCCGTTAGAGTTGAGTTTCGAGCCGGCCGCTTCCACTAGAAACATTAAACCGAAATGTCTGTAAATTCACCATCTTATTTCTTCATTTTTAGTTAGTTCCTCCGCAATGCTTCGCCAATAGTTTTATACAGCGTTTTAGTGTGTGGGATTGTGCTTTTAGTCTAAGTTGTAGATAGCATTGGACTGTAGAATGTTTTGAGTGGTATGTGTAGGTACCTTGGCGAGTCGTGAAGGGCGGCCACGTGGCTCACCTGGAGGTAAATAATTGTTGCCACGTGGTCGGAGCTCAATTAACCTCCCCAGGGGTCGGACGCACGCTTCCACTAATGGATAACCTGTACAATATGCTGTTGTCATTAATAATGATTGCTCACATGAACTTCGACCGTATTTTGAGTCTGGTTTTATTGCGACACGATTTCTTGTCGCAATTATTTTAATCGTTAGAAATGTTTTGATTTATGTTTAATATTTTAAAATTCTGCCAATTAAAGGATTAGCAATGGAATTTCATCATTCGTTTTCAAAACTCGCATGAAACTTTCATCAAATCAAAACGATATGCGATTAGCGAGGATGTGGAAAAAATATACGTCAGGATATAGTTTATGACTGATGATACGGATGAATTTCGGGCTCATATGTCTACCTAACATTAATGAGAGGGTCCGTACCGCACGATTTCGCGTTCGAATGACTATCAGTTTTTTGATCTACATACACGACTTATTATTCTGTGCGGGTCATTTGGCAGAACACATTAGAGCAAGCGGTGTGTGCGTGTCTGTGCGTAGGGTGTCTATGTCTGGCGGGGCGGGAGGGGGGCGCGATGGGGGGGGGGTGTAGAGGGAAGGGGGGGTTGCGGGTCGGCACCGCGCACATGGCGATCGATGCGGCGCGCTCGTCGCTCCCGTATCATTTGCGTGCGGCGTGCACCCTCCCCCCACCGTTGACCTCCCGCAGACTGCCTATAAAGTCAGTCAGATTTCAGTGGACGTCTCGGCTCGCGAGGGTTGATTCGGAACTGATTGGGGACGCACATGACTGTCACATGTTGACTAGGCTCTTGAGTTGACATAAAGCAGATATCTGTTTTATGTTTGATGTAGAAAATAATATCCATTAAGAAAATTTCAAGTACAATTTTCTGAAGAGCTGAAACTAACCTTCTTAACCTACGAATTTTATCATAAAATAAGTTCTTTAAACTTTGTGACAAATTATGTCTAAAACAAAAATGTTTTTAGGGCCAATCTTATTTAGAAACTAACTTAATTTTTAAGTATTTACAGTATTTTACGTGTTTATCAGGTGAACCTGAAGAAATTCATCGTATAACAAAGTTCAAACATTCTTTTTAAACACACTTTTGTAAATGGTTTAACAAATTACTAACATTTAATATAACCCGTGCCTCACATCGGGTATTACAGAAAAATATTTAATGGGGTCACATTATCGGCGTTTGAGTAATCCCTAATAGTATAATACAATAAATATAGTCTATGTTACTCAAGATAAATGTAGCTTTCCAATGGTGAAAGAATCTTTGAAACTGGCATTGTACCTACATTCGCGTTTTACAAATATAAACAAAAATACAACCCTTTCTTCCTTAAAATGTTAGTGTGGACTAAATCTTTACTAAGCCTATCCATATTACTCCTTTGAAAATTGTCGATTTTATCATCTTTCCTTTTTTTGAGGTTTTTTTTTTCTGAACATTTGACAACTATTATTAGAGCTTCTAGTAAAGTCAAATTAAATTAATTGCGGGAAAATTTGGAAAATTTAGGAAAACTTTCTTCACCTCACGCGCTTGACAGTTCAAAACAAATCAACGTGAAGAAAGTTGGGAGCAAAACTTAGTTCAGAAAGTTAAGGTCAGACAAGGAATTTGGGTTGAGCTGATGACCTTAGAAGAACTGCTGGTAGGGGCTGGATGGTGCAAGCCCGGGATAGAGAAATGTGGCGCGAATTAAAGGAGGCCTACGTTCAGCAGTGGACGGACCAGGGCCGTTGATGAAAGAATTTTAAGTGACAAGAAATGCATTTCGTTTAAATACTAGAGTCCCTCTCGCTTTGCTATCCAAGCCATTTCATATTATTTCATTCGGATTTGGGTTACATTATCTACGTATTGCCTTTTTAGTAAAGATCTTTAATTTTTTCTAGCAATAAATATAGTGATATCTCACTTAAAAGGATAGATCTTCATCTAATACTTCATTACTATATAAATAAATAATAAATATCAGACATCACATACATTGCTCCAATCCCAAAGCAAGTAGCTTAAGCACTTGTGTTATGGGTATCAGAACAACGAAGGTACCACAAATAAATATTTAAATACAAATGACTGGCTCGGTGGCTCAATTGGTAGTGACCCCTGCCTTCTGAACCAAGGGTCGTGGGTTCGATTCCCGGGACAAACATTCGTGTGATGAACACTTGTGTTTGTCCCGTGGCTGGGTGTTTATTTTATACAGGAAAGTACTTACACAAATATTGTACTCATGGCACAATGAAGCCAGTGAATAGTTATACAAACAATACTAAATGAACAGTCAAATAAGCGTTTAACAAAAACCGAACACGGCAAGAAGCTACGTAACGGTTATGTCCTCCATTCAATGTTCAAGCAAATTGCGAACACCAATAAATTGGACGCCTAATGAATCCTGCGGAGAGTTTACACCTCATTCGCTCCTCTATTTATGGGGCCTCGCACGGCCCTAGCCAAGGGAGGGAACCTCTCTAAGACAACGGTTTATTAACAGTTTTATTTATATGTTCATGTTCGTATTGAATTGTTCGGTTTGAAACGGGACGTCTGCTGTCATTGTTGTGTTTATGGCATGCAATTTTAACTTTCATCTTTTATTGTATTTATTGGAATGTTACTTTCAATTGCAATCAGAATTTACCAGAATAAACATTCATATCCGGTTTTTGTTCTTTGCTATAAATAAATAAATATCAGACAACATCACATATATTGCTCTAACCCCAAAGTAAGTAGCTTAAGCACTTGTGTTATGGGTATCAGAACAACGAAGGTACCACAAATAAATACTTAAATACAAATATAGACACCCAGACACGGAACAAACACAAGTGTTCATCACACGAATGTTTGTCCCGGGTGGGAATCGAAACCACGACCCTTGGTTCAGAAGGCAGGGGTCACTACCAATTGAGCCACCGAGCCAGTCAAGTCAGTTGGAATGTTACTTTCAATTGTAACCAGATTAAACATTCATATAAGGTCGTTTTTGGTCGTTTTAAGTAACTTTAATTAACTTTAAGCGTGTGGTCCTCCCTGTGGTTCCTGGATTAAGAATAGGATTTTCCATCTCATCCCGTGGGTGTCCTAGAAGACAGATAAGGGTATAAAAGGAAAATGGCAGAATCCTAGTGCGGTCACCAACCCGCCTGCCAAGAGAGGTGGCCAAGGCTAATTCAAGAGAGGTAGGGCATAGCGAATCCTCGCTCGAATTGAGCCGCCCGTCCGGGGAAGGACCTCCACCCTATAGAATACCGCAGTCAAATGACCTCTGGGTCGTGTTTCTGCCGGGTTTCCGGAGCTCGTGGGAGGTCAGGGTTGGGCCGGCATGGCGGTGGCAACTGACAAGTAACTGACCAGTAACTTGCCCGTTGTCACAGCGACTTGGGCTTCTCTTTCGCTTTCCATCAGGCGTAGGGAAGCCATTATGTCGAGCCACTATAAAAAAAAACAATAATAATTTCCCCAAATCACAATTGCTCAATCGCGATAGCAATTGGACGATATGCCACACAGCGCCATCTAGACCCAATCTAAACCGAAACTTGTACTATGGGTACTAGACAACTGGTAAACCTACCTAAGTACTTAGTTACTATTTTTTTTAAATAAATACATACTATACAAAACAGACACCCATACCAATACAAACAGATGTGTTCATGCAAACAAATGTTTGTACTTAACTGTACGGGGATCGAACCTACAACTCTTGACTTAGAAGGCAGAGGTCACTACCAGATGAGCCATGGGCTCAGTCATTATGTTATTACTAGCTGTGCCCGCGACTTCCGGAATAAAGTTTTATCCCCAATTTTATACCCTTGGGGGTAGAATTGATTAAAATCCTTTCAGCCCGATCCGTCCAGTGGTTTGGGTTGTGCGTTGATAGATCACTATGTCAGTCAGTCACTCACGATTGACTCAGTCAGCCAACTTGAGTTATAAAAGACTTTTATAACTCAACTGACTCTGAACTCTGACTGAGTTGACTGGCTGATGATACTTAGTATCATTATGATGATGACATGAAATTCATTATCTACATTGCAACCTATCGTTTATTATTCCACTAGCTGTGCTCGCGACTTCGTCCGCGTGGAATAGTTATTTTTTCCCCGTTTTTTTTTACATTTTCCATTATTTCTTCGCTCCTAATAGTTTCCGTTTGTTCTCAACGAGTCACACCCAAACGTGTCACCCTGTGACTGGTTGCGAAAAAAATTCTTATCGAGTAACAGTGTGACCTGATGCGATTTCAGTGTGATGTTATATAGCCTAAAGCTTTCCTCGATAAATGGTCTATTCAACACAAAAAGAATTTTTCAATTCGGACCAGTAGTTCCTGAGATTAGCGCGTTCAAACAAACAAACAAACTCTTCAGCTTTATAATATTAGTTAAGATTAAAATATTGATTTATTAATATTCTCCGGTACTTTTAAAAGCTAAATCTCACAGGAAACAGTTTAAATGCAAAATTTCAAACGAAATAGCAACGCGAAATGAGTAAAGTTAAAGATTTGTATCAGTTGAGAAATCTCTGTAATTTGTAATGAACCCAACTTTTGCATTGGCGTGACCGAATTTCCTTTCCGATTCCAAAATGATTGTGATAATCATGGTGATTTATTAATATAAAATATATTATGAAATGTTACCTACTGTGTTTTACGAATAGTCTATATCTCTATATCTTCTAATATGAATAACCCAAGACATGCTACGCCAGGCCACACATCGCCCTCTAGCCCCAAACTAAGTCGAAGCTTGTACTATGGGTACTAGACCACTGATAAACTTCATCTTCGTCATCTCATCTTCAGCCTATCGCAGTCCACTGCTGGACTTGGGCCTCTCCAGTTGCTCGCCACTTAGGGCAAACATCAGGAGGATATACCCATAATCGCCACGCTGGGCAGGCGGGTTGGCGATCACAGTGCGTAGCTTCTCGCTCCGATGACGCTGCTGCCCGTCATCGGTCTGTGGTATTTAGCTACGCCTTCAATTGTGATGGTTGTACCGCCACCAGTCGGTTGGCAGCGCCTCGTTTGTTATTCGGCAGGATGCACCACGGGCATGTGAGGTTGGCTTGGAGTGGAAAGATGATAGGCCGCTCCCTTACAACCCCTTACTGATAAACTAACTTAGATACATGTTTTTTTACCTAAAACATATCATACATGGAAAACACCCAGAACAATACAAACAGACATGTTCATTCATGAACACAAATGTTCGTACTGTGCGGGAATCGAACCAACAACCCTTGGCTGAATAGAATAGAACAGAATAGATTTTTATTTGCAAGAAAAGTGCATTGACGCAGCTACTTAGTCTTCGCTTTCCATTATCCAAGAGGAAGGCACATAAAAGTAGGCTTTACAATCATCATCATCATTATCATCATCATCAACATCAGCCCGTATCAGTCCACTGCTGGACATAAGCTTTATAATGAAGTGCTCAAATTAACCTCATAAAACTACCCCTCTGAAAGCCATATTGAATTTACACCTCATTCAGCGTGGCTTTTTCCGGTTTCTCCCCTCTTTACCTTGTAACTAACGGGTTAGGGTAAGTAATTGCTTTAATTGTTCAAAGAATTATTTGGGTGGTTTTACCTTGTAAGTAGTACTTATTTAAGTAAGTACCTATTAAACTTGCTGTTTTAAGTGACAAGAGTTTATTAAACTTGCTAACTAAGAAGAAATATCGGTGATAAGTGAAGGATCCTTATAAAATTTACCCTATGCGTTAATCTGAGTAGGTGTGTGAAAATGGGATGTAAGAGAGCAATCTATCATCTTTTCGCTACAAGCCAACCTCACCTGACCGTGGTGCATCCTGACGAATAACACGAGGCGCTGGCAACCGACTGGTGGCGGTATAAACATCTCAATAAATTTAAGGTGTAGCTAAATACCACAGGCCGGTGCGGGCAGCAGCGTCACCGGAGCGGGGAGCTACGCCCTGCGCTAGAGGGTCTTGAGCACAAACAGACGAGACACAGCAACAAAAAAAAATGTCTAAATATGAAGAAATTTTTTTTTTATGCGAGAGGCGGCAGACGAGCAAGTGTGATGCCTGATGGTAAGCAGTCGACACCGCTGATGGACACCCGCAGCTCTAACCGAGTTTAGGGTCGCTGCCGGCCCTTTAAATATGAATACGCTCGTTTAAGTTGTATCTGTTCGGAAAGACTGATATAATAAAAGAAGTTGACAGACAGTTCGTTCGCAACAGGGTGTTTAACTCTCCGTTTGAAGGAGTAACTAACCATATCCATCCCGCATGGATCCACTTCAACAAACTTTCACATATAATATTAGTGGGATTTGAAAGTATATTATACTAAGTATGTATGTAAATATTATTAGTATGTAGGTATGATTAAATTTGTGTATGTATTATTATCTATTCTTATCTATCATATTATTTATTTATAAATTATGATTTAGTTGATGGCCCACCCCACCCTCTCTTTTTGACTATCCTCTACCCTAAGGTTGCCTGTAAGAGATCGCTTATAGCGATAAGGCCGCCTATATTGTACAACAAATTGTCTACAGTACCTAGTTCTGTGTAAATTGTTTGGTGTGCAATAAAGAATATATCTATCTATCTATCTACTTTATGATACAATTTACTTTAGACTCTTTTATTATTCTTAGTTAGAAAGCATAGCCCTAGCTATATTTGAAACACGTTATATTATTTTCTCTCAGAACTAATTAACGATTAGTTAATTTACTAATGGTAAAGAAGATCTGTCTGATCTGAAAAACCAAGTCTGAATCAGTTATCAACTGATCGGATTTCTTTTTATTTTTCCTCCTCCCTAAAATTGTCTGCAAATCGCTTACAGCGTTAAACCCACCTAATTGTACAATCAAATATCTATTAGACCTAGTTTTAATTATATGTATGTTGTTCAATAAAGAATATCTATCCATAATATACTATCACGCAGAAGGAAAACTCTTTGCCAATACACTGAGAAGAAAAAAAAACCGACCAAGCGCGAGTCGGACTCACGCACGTAGGTTTCCGTACCACTAAATAAATGTTATTCTTTATTATATTAAAGTTGATTGAATGAATGATAAAATGTGGATTACAATTTACAAGTATAACGTAGTAAAAAAAAATCTAGTTCTAATCTTTTTTGCTATTTATTTAATATAAAAACCTTACGCGGTTCACCGAATACATCTACTTGCCAAGTTTCTACGGTATAGCTCATAGTTACTGAAAAAAGTGGCTGTGACATGACGAATCTGTGGGTTCCGACTTTTGCCATTCGGCTACTGAACCCTAAAAAGACAATTGCTTATTCACTTAAGGTAAACGAATAGCGAACGCATACGGATACTAATAATCGTACCACTGGAACAATCGCAATATATAAATTGAACCTTATTACTAATACACATAATAACGACATTCGATAAATTAGACAAACATTGCCGCGAACGATCGTCTAGCTTTGGTATCTTTACTCGACTATGAGTATATGTAACGTACGGGGATGAAAGGGAGCGATCTATCATCTTTTCGCTCCAAGCCAACCTCACCTGCACGTGGTGCATCTTACCGAATAACAAACGAGGCGCTGGCAACCGACTGGTGGCGGTATAACCATCACAATTGAAGGCGTAGCTAAATATGACAAGCCGATAACGGGCAGCAGTATCACCGGAGCAAAAAGCTATGCTCTGCAATCGCCAACTCGGCTGCCCAGCGTAGCGATTATGGGTATATTCTCCAGATGTTTGCCCCCAGTGGCGAACACCTGGAGAAGCGTATGTCCAGCAGTGGACTGCAATATGCTGATGATGATTACTTTGACTCTCTGGTTATAGTTGTGCATTGTAATTGTATTGTGTTTATAAATACTTTCAGATAATTTTTTAGAGGTAGCAAAACTGACTTTAAGCTTTTTTAATATACCAACTTTTATGTCTCCAATTCTTTACAGACAGTCTTCAATAAGACAATTGCTTTTGAGACCCCTTGGAGCTAGGCCAAGCGCCCTTCTTAAACAATTACTTTATTTAATCACCCGACCGACACTTTCTAGGAATTCCTTTCAATAATACCAAGAGATCTTTCTAACGCATTTGTGAATAACCCTTCTGAACCTAAGAAGTTCAATAAAACGTTTCATCAACATCACCATTACATTTAATCAAAACATTGGCGATGAAAAAGAGTCAAGTTTTTTGCCGGTTGTTCTCGATAGAAAACAACTTTCCGAATACGGTGGTAATTTTTGTTTATTATTTGTACCCGATTAGTTTGACGATTCAAAAGTGCTTGTCATAAGTTTACATGAATAAAGATATTTTTCATTTTCATAACCCTGCAAATGTCCACTGCCTTCTCTTTTGGGGGGATTTTCCTTACGTTTGCCACGCTTAGGGGCGGCGCAGACGACAGACTATCCGTGACGCACTTTTAAGTCTGTGATGCAATTATTATGCAGTAACGCACACGACGCGCAAAAAGCTGTCGCGGATATTTCACAGACTCAACGCACATCTTCGATCATTCTGTCGGCAGAGCTGTTGGGACCCCCAAAAAATTTTGGACTTTTTTCTGATTTTATTTTAAAATCGCATTTACAGAATACATCTACTCGTACATACCAAATTTCAATAATGTAGCTCTTATAGTTTCGGAATAAACTGGCTGTGACATACGGACGGACAGACATGACGAATCTATAAGGGTCCCGTTTTTGCCATTTTGGCTACGGAACCCTAAAAAAAGCATCCTATGCCGTCGACCTAACATTCAGACCTCACGACCGCTTACCATCAGGAGGAATGAGGTCATCCTGAACGCCCTTTTTATAAAATAAAAAACAAAACCCGTTGCGTAGTTTTTTTTATTTATAAAAAAGGAACTAAGCATACATAGGATAAACAAACAGCTGAAAGCGACTTTGTTTTACACTATGTAGTGATTTTCTAAACTGCAACGAAAAGATTTACTTAGAAATAAAAGAAATAAGTTCAACCATTCATCAACAAATCTCATTATCTTACAAGCGAGGCTACAGTACAAAACACAAGTTATCATTGAAGGCTAAAGCGCTATGGTCGAATGTCACTCTAGGGTGACCCTTTCGACATTGTTTATGTTCAGGAGACGGTCGTGATTGGTCGGTTGGGCGAGCGAATTAAATTGTAGGGTAGTACTTTTGTATAGATTATTTATTATGTAGGACTTATTGACGTAACTTAAGGATGAGTTATAATTAAACGCTTTGGTCACAAGGTGAGGTTGCTAAGAGCGTCGGTGGATGAGCGGTCAAGGCTTGACTGGCATGGATCAATTGGTGACCTCTGCCTTCTGAGCCAAGGGTCGTGGGTTCGATCCCCACACATTACAAACATTTGTGTGCATGAACATGACTGTTTGTATTGGTCTGGGTGTTTTCTATGTATAAATGTATTTATTTACAAAAAAAAGTATCTAAGTAAGTTTATCAGTTGTCTAGTACCCATAGTACAAGCTCCGGCTTAGTTTGGGGCTAGATGGCGCTGTGTGGCCCAGCGTGGCATGTCTTGGGTTATTTATTTATTATTATTTACATTACTGGGGCTATGGGATATGATATGACATAATATATATGATTCTATATCATTCTTTACACCATATTACCCCAACAACATTCGTATAAGGCGATAAATTGCCACTTACAAGTATAAAACTAAACATTTCGCCTCTGAAGCTAGTAAAAGACATAGCAAAAGATATTCGTATAAGGAAACCGCTGCCATCCGGTAATGAACTTAGGACCGACAGTCATTTAGGCTGTTTATTTATGGGGTTCGCTCTGTCTAGACTGAAGTAATGGCTAGATCTAGCCCTAAGCCGAATGTAGGGCAAGGGGAAGGCACGAATAATAATGTGACGGGAGATAAAGATGATATCAGATAATCTGGATTGGCTGGGTTGAAAAGGTGTCGGGTTTTCTTGTACAGTTTCCCGTTTAACTTTATAGTGATAGGTCGTGTTTCTGCTGGTGAGTAGGGTTCCCAGAGTTCGTGGGGGTTAGGGTTTGGGCCGGCATGGCGGTGGCAACTGACAGGTAACTGACCAGTTACATGCCCGTTGACACGGTGACTTCGGCTTCCCTTTCGCTTTCCATCAGGCGTAGGGAAGCCATTATGTCGAGCTACTATAAAAAAAATACCATTTTTAAACACCCAGATGTTTTTAGTGTGGGTAATAATAATAATAGCCACGCTAGACAGGCGGGTTGGCGATCGCAAGGCGTAGCTCCTCGCTCCGGTGACGCTGCTGCCCGTCATCGGCCTGTGGTATTTAGCTACGCCTTCAATCGTGATGGCCATACCGCCACCGGTCGGTTGCCAAAGCCTTGTTTATTATTCGGCTGAATGTACCCCCCCCCCCACCTCCACAGGCAGGTTGTTTGGAGCGAAAAGATGATAGGTTCACTGCGAAAGCTATTTTACTAAACTTAATCTAGTAATATAAGAATATCACTAAACTTGGACCGTTTTATAACTATACTAGCTGAGCCCGCGGCTTCGCCCGCATTCATGTAGGAATGTCGCAGAAGTGTTTATTATGCGTGTTCCTATTCCATCCTGCTTATTGTCTGGATCTTTTCGCCGATATACATATTCCGTACACTATAACTATCTCGATCCCTAACCCGACACTTGTCACAATCCCTCTCTCCTCCGTATCCCATTCCGTGCATTATCCCGATCCCTATTCCCGCCCTCCCTTTGATCCCTTGCATCCCAAGGTAAAGGTAAATCCTGAGATAAATCTAGAGGTATAGAAGTCCAGACGTCATAAACAGTATCACATTAGAAAGGTATAAACAACAAAATGACCTGTCGACGCGTGATTGCCCCCCTCGTAACTTCCGAACGTTAACTGCGATAAACCAAAACACGCCTAAGATACACTATAAAATGGATACAAGTTTGTTTTTTATATGTCAGCGATTTACGACGCTTATAACCGTTTTAGGTATTATTTATGCATTTTAGGGGTAGATTTAGGGACTTTTAAAAAGCGAGCTAACTTTCTCAGTTGGAACTTTGCTTTGGCGGCGCAGGGGTAAGACCCCTTGTCTAGTATCCATAGTACAAGCTTCGGCTTAGTTTGGGGCTAGATGGCGCTGTGTGGCCTAGCGTGGTGTGTCTTGAGTTATTCATTTATTTTTACGAGTAACAGGTAGTTATACTGGTAGTGGTGAAGAAATGCGTGAATACTAGGTATTTATAAGTCACAGTTCTAAGTCAACGGTCACAATATTCAAAAGAACTTAAGTTGTATTGCTCTTACTATTTTTGAACAAGCAGTTTTCAAGAACACAATAGCTGTATTGTGTTCTATGTTCCATATTTTATCATGGCGTCAGTTCGTGTGCTGTGAGTCAGAAAAAAGAAAACTTATTGCAAAATGACCTCCGTAGGGTTGGCGAAAATGAATTATAGGCATGGCGGTAACCACTGAAAAGTTGTCGCGGCGACTTGGGCGATCTTACGAATTTCATGAGACGAGGGGTAGTAATTATGCTGTCATTATCATTATCAGCCTATTGCAGTCCACTGCTGGACAAATGTCTCTCCAGTTGTTCGCCAGTTAGGGCAAACATATCGCTTATAGCGATAAGATAGCCCAAATTGTATGATACTTATTTAATTTGTCTAGTTATAAGTCATCATCATCCTAGCCTTTTCCCGATTGTCTCAGGGTCGGCTTCCCAAACTGAGAGATTTGGCGAGGGCTAAGCTTTTACACAGAGCGACTGCCATCAGACCTCCGCAACACTTAGGGTAAGCTATACCCATTCCCAGTTAGGCGTCAGAGTTATCATCATGTCTGATATGATGTAACGACTGCTATCGGAGTTGGTAAAGATAGCACCCGGGACCAACAGCTTAACGTGCCTTCCGAAGCACGGAGGAAATCGGTGTCAAATTTTGGTCACCTATCATCGGATTGACCGCGCCAATGGTTACACAACGTTGCGATCATTGTTAAGCGAACAAGACCGCGGCGCCACCGAGCTCCTCTTTATAAGTATCGAACTATAATAAAGATCTATTTTTTGGTTTGCTATAACGACTATCTATTCATCAATCTATATGGTTGATGCATAATACTCTTTATTGACTATACCTTCAAATGATATCCTCAAATCAGCGATCAAGACTAAATCAGCTTCGTCCGTCCAAAACGCCTCTGCATAAATCCGCTAACTTTCAACCCTAGCATAGACAACTAGTTGTGCAACGGGAAAAAAATGCCGTTTGTTTATGGCCCGAACATATTTTATCTGTGAGGACGTCTTGGTTATTTATTATGCAATTTACTCCCGTTATTGCACTTAACATTTTTTCTGATCTCTTTTCTAGACTGCATTTTACAGAGACAAATCCTCAAGTTTTGTTCTCCGTGCAGCTAAGACGAGGGTAGATAAAATATTGTTTATTATCCTCGCGGAGTGGGCAATTCGTAGCAGCTTGAACCTAAGTGTACCATACTATAAAACTAATGAATATAAAATAGGGTCAATTGTTTTGGATGGAATAACAACCTATTTCTAGTCTGAATCTTTCTTATTAAAGCTATTTAGACAGACAGTTGGGGTAAATGAGTTCTATTGGTCATCGCTTATCAGCAAACGTAGTGTAGGACGCCCTCAGGCCAGGTGGAGTGACGATTTGCTGGATTCGAGAAGCACTAGGAGAGGCCTATGTCCAGCAGTGGACTGCGAAAGGTTGATGATGATGATGATGTTGTGATAGATGTTCTTATTGCACACCACGCCTAGCTACGCCTTCAATCGTGATGGTTATACCGCCACCAGGCGGTTTTTTGTTCCAATTGAGCTGCCCGTCCGGGGAAGGACCTCCACCCTATAGAATACCGCAGCCAAATGACCTCCGGGTCATGTTCCTGTCGGTGAGTAGGGTTTCCGGAGCTCGTGGGGGGTTGGGGTTGGGCCGGCATGGTGGTGGCAACTGACAGGTAACTGACCAGTTACTTGCCCGTTGTCAGAGCAACTTGGGCTTCTCTTTCGCTTTCCATTAGGCGTAGGGAAGCCATTATGTCGAGCTACAATAAATAAAATGTTTAATGCTAAAGAAAACTGAATATAGAGATCTAGCAACTCCTAAGGGTCAGATTACTTGGCATCATATGGCAACACTAAAACGACGCTAAATCTGAAACCTCACTTACCGCCAAATCGGTCAAGACGTTGGTTACACCAGACCATACATTACACGCAAGTGTCTATCGCTGCCAACGGTGAAATACTAGTAGTTGGAATAAAAATTTTGTAAGTGTATTGAAGATTTATATCTAAGTATACTCTTAAATGGGTAAAATCTTGAATGTTCTTTTAGGATTTCAAACCTTTATCTACATGAACATGTCTGTTTGTATTGGTCTGGGTGTTTGCTATGTATCTATAACCTGTATTAATTTACTAAAAATAGTTTCTTTTTTTATATAGTGGCTCGACATAATGGCCTCCCTACGCCTGATGGAAAGCGAAAGAGAAGCCCAAGTCGCTGTGACAACGGGCAAGTAATTGTTCAGTTACCATGCCGGCCCAACCCTAACCTTCACGAGCTCCGGAAACCCTACTCACCGGCAGAAACACGACCCAGAGGTCATTTCGCTATGCCCTACCTCACCTCATACCTCTATCTCTTGAGTGTGTTTTATCGCCTGTACCATTCTGAGTGCTCTAAAGAGTGGTTTTCCCTTGTCTTACCTAACCTACAAACGAATAAGACAACAAAGTCTATCAAGCCAGTTAGTACTAAATAAAAAAACAATCAAATACCACAAAAATGTAGGTCAATACTTGACATATACAGGAAAATAAAGACCTTCAACATGATAGAGGCATAATAATAAATCCAGCCGTCGATAAAGACCACAAATCACATACATTGCTGTTATGCAGATGAAACTGTTATGGGCGTAGCGGTTCAAACCGTCAATGAATATTGTATACTAGTAGATCGTTTTTTGCACGAATGTCGGTAACAATATTGTAATACTTTATTAGTATTACTCTGTGGTATTACTGTAACAATGGCGTGGAGGGATTGTCGTTGAATTGTGGTGGATTAGGTAAAGTAATATTGAGAATCTACATTGTTTTTATTTTTCGGAAGAACTAGCTGTGCCAGCGGCGTCGCACGCGTAGGTATCGGATTAAAAAAATAACGGACTTCCATAAAATGGTGCCTAAATTTTAAGTTTAAGGGGGATGTAAGGGGGCCACCTATCACCTTTTCGCTCCAACCCATCCTCACCTGCCCGTGGTGCATCCTGCCGTACACAAACGAGGCTCTGGCAAACCTGGCTGGTGGCGGTAAAACCATCACGATAGAAGGCGTAACTAAATACCACAGGCCGATGACGGGCAGCAGCGTCACCGGAGCAAGAAGTTACGCCCTGCGATCGCCAACCCGCCTGCCCAGCGTGGCGATTATGGGTATATCCTCCAGAAGTTTGCCCTAGGTGGCGAACAACTGGAGAGGCCTATGTCCAGCAGTGGAATGCAATAGGCTGATGATGATGATGAAATTTTAAGTTAGACATTCTAGAAATACATTGGTGAAGACCGAATTCATTCCATGTAGTACAATTTGCGTGATGGGCGTAAAATAATTATAATAAATGTTTATCTGTATGTTTGACATACATACTAAAACAGAAAATACAGATAAAAATTTATCTCGTTTTCCAAACACTTCCCTTCACTGCTCTGCTCCTATTGATTCTAGCGGAATGAAAAGTATACTTTTACCTGCCCAGGAATATGAAGAATAATCTCGCTACAGTGTCAGAGGCAGCGTTTACTGACACTGAACCATACTACCATCACTAAGTAGCAAGTATAGTGTATAATATACGAAACCCATCCCAAACTAAGTAGATTAAGCACTCATGTTATGAGTATCAGAACAACGAAGGTACCACAATATGTACTTTAATACAAATACGAGTATACCCAGTTTTATTCCACACGAAACAAACACAAGTTAATGCACAACAGAAAATTTCCTCAGCATCCTGCCTGTTCTCCCATGCATCAAATACATGTTTTATGAGCGCTACTCCAGCGTCAGCCGTGGATTTACCTTTGGTGAACCCATACTGGTTCTTATGCAATATATCATTATCTTGTAAGTGGATAATTAATTGATTAAATATAACTTTTTCGAAAATTTTACTTAAAGCAGGATTCAGAAGGCAGGATACCAATTGAGACACTGGACCAGTTATAAACATCATACAAAAGAAAATTAGATAGAGAGCAGGTGGTCGGGAGTCTGGCGTAATTCCAAAGTTCATCTGCTCGTAATAAAGAAATTAAGTCTTAGTTTGCGTCTTATGCATATAAATTAGAAATTAAAATGTGATGAAAGGATTTAGTCTTAAACTAGCTGTGCCAGCGGCGTCGCACGCAAAAAGCTCTCCCCTTTTCCCAACACTTTCCTACACTGCGGTGCTCCTATTGATTGTAGCGTGACGAAAAGTACACCATAACCTGCCCAGGAGTATGAAAAAAATAGTACCGTTTAAATGCGTTGAGTAGTTTTTTTTCTATAACGAACATGCAGACAGACAGACAAAAAATTTACTAATTGCATTTTTGGCTTCAGTATCGATCACTAATCACCCCCTGATAGTTATTTTGAAAATATATTCAATGTACCTACAGAATTGACCTCTCTACAGATTTATTATAAGTATAGATATAGATAGATTATACTTACTGATGGAATGCGGAAGAGGCCCAAGTCGCTGCGGCAACGGACAAGTAAACGAATAAACTAATACTTGGTGGAATATACGATTATTCTGACATAAACTTCTTCTCTTCTTATAACCATTCTCAACCAGTGTACTTTTCTTTTATAGTAGCTCGACGTAAAAAAAGCTTCCCTACACCGGATGGAAAGCAAAACAAGCCCAAGTCGCTGTGACAACGGGCAAGTAACTGGTCATTTACGTGTCAGTTGCCACCGCTATGCCGGCTTAACCTTAAGCCCCCATGAGTTCCGGAAACCCTACTCACCGGCAGAAACACGACACGAAGATCATTTGTCGGCGGTATTTTATAGGGTGGAGGTCCTTCCCCGGACGGGCGGCTCGAGCGAATGTTCGCTATGCCCAACTCTCTTAGGTGTACTTCAAAGTGCGCTATCTATCACAATGGGGAGAGCGTAGCAGACGACAACGGGGATCTATAGAACCACGAGAACGCTACGTTACTTCGTAGCAGTCGTAGCAGCGTCGTAGCAACTGGCCCATGTCGTAGCAAGTTTTAATGTGAACTGACTCGGTGGCTCAATTGGTAGTGACTTCTGAACCAAGGGTCGTGGGATCGATTCCTAACCGGGACAAACATTTACATGTGATGAATACTTGTGTTGTTGTTTATAATTTGTATTTAAAACAAAAACACTCCGTTGCGGAATAAGCCGTCTTTGTTTGTAGATATCACTTGAACAATAGGTATATTCAATGCATTGTAGTATACTATCAATTAAAAGAGATAATAACAATTACCTAATGTAGTAATACTCGTAATAGTTTCAAGATAAACAAGATAAACAAGTATCGTTTGACATCAGACAGACGACAGATGTCACTGCCCATTTTAATAAATATTTAAGGTTTTCGAGGATGATTATATGAATTATTTCTTATTAAAGAGGTACTTCTAGTCTTCCTGCATCGGAGTTTTTGTGGGCCTGCGCTTTCGCGGCCCCCTCGCTTCTTGGGAGTATTTGGCAGATTTCTACATTTTGTTGTTGTGACGGTTCCTGTCATCGCGGTTGCTACGGCCTTTCTGCAGATTTTGAAGCGCCCAGCTAAATATCGGCATCGCGCTTAAATGTCTTCGCAGCGCCTAGCAACCGCCGCATTGCGATCCTCAGGCGGCTGCGCCAGTCTGTCCATCAATCAAAATCAAAACATTTCAGTGTCAGTGGTTCAGTGCAGTTTTATATTAAGTTTTAAGTGTTATAGGTTATTATTTATTTATAATTAGGGTAATTTTGTAAGTATTATCTTTCACTTTAAGATCCTTTTATGTCTAGTTTGCCTCCACCGGTATCTTTGCTCGAGTGTCCTCTATGCCTTGACAATAAATTATACAAAGGAACTAGAGGTTTAGCCATTCACCACAGCCGCCGGCATCCCACCCTTTCCCAGCCACATATTCCGATTTCCTCCCATCCTCAACCCATCCCACCTCACCACAGCACATCCAATTCTTTAGCCCCTGGCCACTCGAGTTCAGATACCCTCTCTGTAACGCTCGGTAAGCTAAAAAAGTCACGAAATGTTGTTAAAAGAATCCCCCGAGGAGCCCGCGTTACCGTCGCCTATAGCTTGGCCGAGTGCATGGCCAAAACCGTTTCTGAGAACAACGTCAAATCATGGACTGACCTATTAACCTTCTGCTATTCCGCTTTACATATTAACTTTAATACCCCTCCTTCGAATCTCACACAAACCATTAAAAATAACTGTTCGAATCTTACCCATGATCCATCTCCCTCTAGTCATAACCGCCAATATAAAAAAAATCGTATTAATTTTATTGAAACGAAGGTTGCCGACGGAAATTTAAAAGCTGCAGCCAAAATGTTGTTCTCAGACGATTCCTTGGCCTTGGACTCCGCTGATACTTTGGCTAACCTCCGCGAAAAACATCCCACATCCTCTTCAGCTCCTGTCTATATTGCTTCCTCCCCGTCTTCTGCTCCACAGCTTCTCTCAGTGAAGGAAGACGAGGTGTACAGCGCTTTACTTTCGTTCCCTAATGGCTCTGCGGGTGGACTCGACGCGATCAGTCCTCAGCACCTCAAGGACCTCACAAATCCGTGCTTGGGTGATGCCGGCCGTAAGCTGCTCAAAGAAGTGACAAACCTTATGAACCTCATGCTTGCAGGTAAGGTAAACCCATGCGTTTGTGAGGTCATTTACGGTGCAAACCTGGTTGCGCTAAATAAAAAGGACGGTGGTGTCCGCCCCATAGCCATAGGGAGCACCCTCCGACGCCTCGCCTCGAAACTGTGCTGCCTGAGAGTTAAAAACCGCCTATCAGCAAAATTTCGCCCTCAGCAGCTCGGTTTCGGGGTAAAGAGTGGCTGTGAAGCAGCAGTTCATGCAGCCCGCACTTTTCTAAATTCAGATTTTGAAGTTTTTGTCAAAATTGATATTAAAAATGCGTTTAATTCAATTGACCGGAACGCACTTTTGGCTGAAATTAAGAACGAAATTCCCGAAATTTATGATTATCTTTGGCAGTGTTATGGAACCCCATCTAAATTACTTTTTGGCACAGACGAAATCTTGTCTAGTGTGGGCTGCCAACAGGGAGACCCTCTCGGTCCTGCAATATTCAGCCTTGGAATTCACCCCATAATTTCTTCTCTTGTCTCAAAATTCAATCTTTGGTACCTGGATGATGGATCCTTGGGGGGAGAAGCTTCTTCGGTGCTTCAAGATTTAGAAACTCTGATCATCTATTTATCCAATATCGGCCTCAAAATTAATCATAATAAGTGCGAACTTTTTATTTCTGAATGTTTGGATTCCGTGAAAAAACAAGACATCGTTGACAAATTCAAAATTCTTATCCCCAGTATTTCTATTCTCACAAGGGAGTCGCTTTCCCTCCTTGGTTCCCCTATATTTGAAGAAGCCATCCCGAGTTTTCTAAATTCTAAATTAAACCTTTTTTCAGAAATGTCAGAAAGACTTCTCGACCTATCCCCACACGTTGCCCTCCACCTCCTTCGTTCATGCCTCTACACACCTAAATTAACCTACGCCATGCGCTGTTCACCTGTTTGGAAATTTCCCTCTCACACTTCTTCTTTAGACCACTCGTTAAAATCCATTGTAGGCAAAATTCTAAATTGTAATTTCGACCGTCGTTCTTGGTCCCAGGCGGTCCTCCCTGTCAAATTCGGTGGCCTGGGCATCCGGTCTATTTCTTGTGTGGCTCTCCCCGCTTTCTTGTCCTCTTGCTTTGGTTCGCTACCTCTTGTCAGTACCATTCTGAATTCTTCTTCTGGCATTGAGGTGGCGCACCTGGCGGAGGCGAGGCAGGCGTGGAGTGTCGCACACCCATTGGCGGATGCCCCTTCCGAAAAGCACAGCCAAAAGCTCTGGGACCTCCCGGGTATCAAATCGGCGCAGTCTCAGCTTTTAGTGGACAGCGCTGACAACTCGGAACGCGCCCGGCTCCTCGCGGCATTCGAAAGGGAGTCGGGGTATTGGCTTCAAGCCCTGCCTTCTCGCAACATCGGCACACTGCTTGATGCCAATACCCTGCGCGTAGCTTGCTCCCTCCGTTTGGGCTTAAAAATTTGCCTTGCCCACACTTGCCACTGTGGCCGAAGCGTGGACCAGTTCGGACGCCACGGACTCTCCTGTCCCCAGAGTTCGGGTCGTGGCTTTCGCCACAACGCCCTCAACGACATCTTGCGCCGTTCTCTTGCCACTGCCTCTATCCCGGCCACGTTAGAACCTCGTGGCCTTTTTAGGGACGATGGCAAGAGACCTGATGGCGCCACGCTAGTGCCCTGGAAACTTGGTCGCATCCTTATTTGGGATGCGACATGTGTGGACACTTTGGCTGCGTCACACATCCAGGGCACTGCGGCGAGGGCCGGCTCGGCTGCCGAACAAGCTCAACTGCTCAAACGCCGCAAATATTCATCTCTCCTGAGAGACAATGAATTTGCGGCGTTTGCAGTTGAGACATTGGGACCGTGGGGTCCGGAGGCCAAATCTCTTGTAAAAGAGATTTCGTCTAAACTGGTCCAGGCTTCGGGCGACCCCAGAGCTGGCTCGTACCTCGCTCAGCGCATCTCGCTAGCAATTCAGCGAGGTAACGCAGCCAGCGTCCTGGGGTCTCTGCCACAGGGTCCCGTTTTAGAAAATTTTTAATATTTGTACATATTAGTTTAGTTTAGGTTTTATTTATTTATTGTAGGCTTAAGTTACTTTGTACTTTTACTTCTTTGTATTTCTGTACCAAATAAATGTATTTAAGTGTTCATTTGTGGTACCTTAGTTGTTCTGATACCCATAACACAATTACTTAAGCTACTTACTTTGGGATTAGAGCGATGTATGTGATGTTGTCTGATATTTATTTGTATAGTTTATTTAATGTTAGTAGCAAAGACACTGCTACAAAATGGTTGTTGAGAGCAGTAGTTAAAGGAACGTAACTCAAATGAAATGGTATTTAAAGACTAATTATCATCATCATCAACAGCCTATATCAGTCCACTGCTGGACATAGGTCTATCCCAGTGTTCACCTAATCGATCCTGCTTCTTGCATCCAGTACTTGCCAGCCGTCCAGCGCAAATCGTCACTCCAATCTCTCAAATACTAATAATGACTCATTTTAATAAGAAATTGCCAACTGGTCCATTGCCTTATTTGGTCACCCTTTCACCTAAGCCGAGCGTCATGAGTTCGATTCTCGTCCAGAATAAATATTTATGTTTGTTATGTGTTTGGATAATTTACATTGTATTTGCCATTACAGCCTTATACCCAGCTATATCTATGAAAACACTTAGTTTATAAAACCTTTTATAGCACAAACATCGATTAATAACCAAAACAGGTAAACAGTAGTCTATTTTAAGTCGATGCCATATTAATTATGTGAAACAAGTAATTATTTTCTTATTAATTTCTGTAATTATTACGTTCCTAACCATTAACTGACCAGCGATCGTTTAATCGATAAATATAGATGATGTTTTAGGATACCATACCCCAAAAAAAAGGTATTTTCTATGTATATTAAGTATTTACTTACAAAAAAAATGTATCTTAGTAAGTTTATCAGTTGTCTAGTACCCATAGTACAAGCTTCGGCTTAGTTTGGGGCTAGGTGGCGCTGTGTGGCCTAGCGTGGCATGTCTTGGGTTATTTATTTATTATTTATTTATTCAGCAGGATGCACCACGAGCAGGTGAGGGTGGCTTGGAACGAAAATATGAATTGTCGATCCCTTACATACCTACTCACTATAACTAAGATCTTACGGTATCATACGTGACTCATGAAGAGATCAAGGTTCTATCCTAACCTAAAAACTACACTTACACATCCTCAAAATGTTCGTACAGTTAAAAATATCACATTCCACGTCACCGTTGAAATACATTCGAAAGTCAACGGACACAATGCGACCGAATTTATAATAGTCTAAATTAGGATTCAGCTGAGTTCTCAGCCAGTGCAGTGTGTGCTGGTGGTAGATTGTTATGTAAAGGGGATTGCGTTAGTGAGATATTGGACGAGACCGGTTCCCGAGGGAATGCAGTGCATTTACTCGCATTCACGCTTGATCTAGTTCGTACGCGAGTTTGCAGCGAAATCTTTGGAGAGAGCAATGCGCGATAGTAGTTTGGGAATAATCTTTGAGGATATACTGCTGACAGAATTACCGCTGCAGATTTTGATACACCATTTCCTATAAACACTCGACTTTATGGTAAAAGTGTCATCAGCTACGTAGAGACATTGCCAGTCTTAGTATTCTCTATCGTCTCTACAATGGGGAATGCTCCTAAGAGTTATTCCACCTAATCCTACCCTCCCCTTTTCACTCCCGAACAACACGTGCTGGACAGCGTTGACATCCGCATACCGTTCACACGATAGTCTCGCGCACTAAGAGGTTTAGTTCCTGGTTCCTGCCCCGTGCCATTGAGTCATAAAATGCCCCTCCATGTGTTTCCTTTCTCTTTTAATCCTGGGCTTTTTAGGCAGTGAAGTGGCTCACAGTGAACCACCCACTCCTTCCTCAACTCATTCTCAACCATTCTTTTTTTTCATTTTGACAGGCTCGGTGGCTCATTTGGTAGTGACCTCTGCCCTCTGAGCCAAGAGTCGTGGGTTCGATTCCCGCACAGTACCTACAAACATTTGTGTTCATGAACATATCTGTTTGTATTGGTATGGATGGGATGTAAGGGAGCGACCCATCATCTTTTCGCTCCAAGCCAACCTCACCTGCACGTGGTGCATCCTGCCGAATAACAAACGAGGCGCTGGCAACCGACTGGTGGCGGTTTAACCATCACAATTGAAGGCGTAGCTAAATACCACAGACCGATGACCGGCAGCAGCGTCACTGGAGCGAGAAGCTACGCCCTGCGATCGCCAACCCGCCTGCCCTGATTATGGGTACATCCTCCAGATGTTTGCCCTAAGTGGCAAACAACTGGAGAGGCCTATGTACAGCAGTGGACTGCAATAGGCTGATAATGATGATGAAGGGTTTTTATGTATTTATTTACAGAAATAAAGTATCTAAGTAAGTTTATCAGTTGTCTAGTACCCATGGTACAAGCTTCGGCTTAGTTTGGGGCTAGATGGCGATCTGTGGCCCAACGTGGCATGGCTTGGGTTATTTTTTTTAAAGTATAAGATCATTTCAATTGCCATAGAGGACAGTATTGTAGACTTCTGCCTGCACTTCAAATCAAACAGTGATAGAAGTGCTACAATGATAACTTTCAAAGTATGATCTATATACAGTACTAAGGAGTACTAAGAAGTGAGGAGCTCGGTGGCGCCGCGGTCTTGTTCGCTTAACAATGATCGCAACGTTGAGCAACCATTGGCGCGGTCAATCCGATGATGGGTGACCAAAATTTGACACCGATTTCCTCCGTGCTTCGGAAGGCACGTTAAGCTGTTGGTCCCGGGTGCTATCTTTACCAACTCAGATAGCAGTCGTTACATCATATCAGAGATGATGATAACTCTGACGCCTTAACTGGGAATGGGTATAGCTTACCCTAAGTGTTGCGGAGGTCTGATGGCAGTCGCTCTGTGTAAAAGCTTAGCCCTCGCCAAATCTCTCAGTTTGGGAAGCCGACCCTGAGACAATCGGGAAAAAGGCTAGGATGATGATGATCTATATACAGTACTAAGACCAGATCCAATCCTATAGCCTTCGCAAATAAAATGGAAGAGCTATAAAATTTAAATTCCAGCTACAAATAAGACCGGTTATTATATAGCCGTGGATTTATTATAATGGTTCAGTCCCACTGGCAGCCTTTTGGATGCGGCGTGATTAACTGCTGCTCTTTATTGCTCGTTTGACCTTCATAATGCAGTCATATTTGGTATTTGCGGTGTTTAAACATACATTGTTGATTCGATCCCAAAGTTAAAGCTAGCATTTGCATTATGAAGCCGAAACCGTGAAGGTACCTACCAAAATGTCTATTTGGTTTAGTGATCACAGTACAAACATTTATCATCATCATCATCAGCCTTTATCAGTCCACTGCTGGACAGATGTTCGCCACTTTGATCGATCCTGGGCTTCTTGCATCCATCGCACTTGCCAGCCGAATCATTTATGTTACACATTCATTTATTTTTGCTATTACAGAGATTATGTATGTCTGAAATAATAAATAATAATAAATAAATAATAAATATCAGACAACATCACATACATTGCTCCGATCCCAAAGTAAGTAGCTTAAGCACTTGTGTTATGGGTATCAGAACAACGAAGGTACCACAAATATATACTTAAATACAAATATTAACACCCAGACACGGAACAAACACAAGTGTTCATCACACGAATGTTTGTCCCGGGTGGGAATCGAACCCACGACTCTTGGTTCAGAAGGCAGGGGTCACTACCAATTGAGCCACCGAGCCTGTCAAGTGAAATGTCAAATGAAATGATTTGATGAAAACAGAGTACCACAGAGTCTTATACCTACAGTAGGTCTTACTGGTATGAGAAGTTTTATTTGCCATTGGGCAAGTGAAATTTAATTTACCTAATAACAATATCATCATCATCAGCCTATTGCAGTCTACTGCTAGACATGGACCTCTCCAGTTGTTCGCCACTTAGGGCAAACATTTGGAGGATATACCCATAATCGTCACGCTGGACAGGCGGATTGTCGATCGAATAAAATAATACTCGTAATATACAGAACATTAAATCTATTATAATCATATCGAGCTCGTTTACATAAACATGTCTTAACAGTTTACTAATCTCAAAAAATCCATTTCATGACAATATGTTACCACATGTTTTCGATATATGGCTATGTATAGATTTTTGAAGGCTTCAGTTATGACCGTCATTTTGAGAAAAAAATCAAAATGGCGGAAAATACGCAAGCCATGCTTTAAAGCATCAAATTCAAAACCCTTCATAAATCATACTCCGCCTATTGAAAACTTACGCACATAAAAAATAAGTGTAAATCACTTAATTTGACAAAAGTACTGTTAGCAAACCAACCGTCGAATCAATATCGCCGCGATACCAACTAAGTTACGGTCGGGGCGACCTCGCTCGTAAATGCCCTCGTAACGAAACGAAAAAAAAATGTTTACGCGTCCACGTGGTGGCGGCGTGGAGTTATTGCGTTTGTTAAGTCGAGAGGGCGCTTAAATCGTGCCTAATGAAAAAGCGTTTCAACAGTTCCTTAAAGCCACGTTTTTGTTATAACAAGAGCGTTCAGGATATCCTCATTCCAACTAAGTAATTGAAACTAAGCTAAATACCACAGACCGACGACGGGCAGCAGCGTCACCGGAGCAAGAAGCTACGTCCTGTGATCACCAACCCGCCTGCCCAGCGTGGCGATTATGGGTATAACCTCCAGATGTTTGCCCTAAGTGGTGAACACCTGGAGAGGCCTATGTCCAGCTGTGGACTGCAATAGGCTGATGATGATGATGAACTAAGTAAGCGGTCGTGAAGTCTAAATTTTAGGTCGACAGGCATAAATGACAAACTCACAGCGCCTGTCGCCCTCACCCTGAAGGCCCACTGAGATGTCGTTTCACGCCCCGCCTAAAGAACCCAGTTTAATTAGAAGACGGAAACACATGAGCTGGAAGGGCATGCCGTGACTTAATGTAAATAAATAAATAATAAATAAATAACCCAAGACATGCCACGCTGGGCCACACAGCGCCATCTAGCCCCAAACTAAGCGGAAGCTTGTAATATGGGTACTAGACAACTGATAAATTACTTAGATATATATATATTTTTTGTAAATAAATACATATTATACATAGAAAACACCCAGACCAATACAAACAGACATGTTTATGCACACAAATGTTTGTAATGTGCGGGGATCGAACCCACGACCCTTGGCTCAGAAGGCAGAGGTCACTACCAAATGAGCCATCGAGCCAGCCATGTCACGGGGTAGGAACTAGGAACTAAACTTCTTGGTGTGCGCCACTATCGTCTGAATGGTATGCGGATTACAACGCTGTCCAGCACGTGTTTTTCGGGAGAGGAAAGGAAAGGATGGGACTAGTTGGAACAACGCTTCGGAGCATTCCCCATTGTAGACACACGATGATATGATTTCGCTCCAAGTCACCTGCCTGTGGTGCATCCTGCCGGACAACAAACGAGGCTCTGGCAACTGACTGGTGGCGTTATAACCATCACGATTGATGGCGTACCACTGGCCGATGATGTGCAGCAGTGTCACCGGAGCGAGAAGCTACGCCCTGCGATCGCCAAGCCTCTCAGGCTGGCGATTATGGGTAATGCCTCCAGATGTTCCACCTAAGTGGTCAATAACTGGAGAGGCTTTACAATTATTTTTTTTTAAGTAGTTCGACATAATGACTTCCCTACGCCTGGTGGAGAGCGAAAGAGAAACGCAAGTCTTTGTGACAACGGACAAGTAACTTGTCAGTTGCCTGTCAGTTGTCAGGCCCAACCCAAACCCCCCACGAGCTCCGGAAACCCTAATCACCAGCAGAAACATGACCCGGAGGTCATTTGGCTGCGGTATTCTATAAGGTGGAGGTCCTTTCCCGGACGGGCAGCTCAATTCGAGCGAAGATTCGCTATGCCTTCTCTCTCTTACACCTTTCGATAGCACTGTAAGATCTTATGTACCACTTTTCTTGCAAATAAAACTATTCTATTCTGCGTTAGATATTAATCTTCTATTACTTATACTTTTAAGTAAATATTGTTTATTTACACTCCTTATTTCACACGATTTAACCGACAGAACGTTAACATATTAGCAACCAATTACATCTATACTTATAATAAATCTGTAGAGAGGTCAATTCTGTACATTAAATATATTTTCAAAATAACTATCAGGGGATGATTAGTGATCGATACTGATGCCAAAAATGCAATCAGTAAAATTTTTGTCTGTCTGTCTGTCTGTCTGTCTGTATGTTCGTTATAGAAACAAAAACTACTCAACGGATTTTAACTAAACTTGGTACAATTATTTGTCATACTCCTGGGCAGGTTATAGGGTACTTTTCATCACGCTACTATTAATAGGAGCAGAGCAGTGAAGGGAAATGTTAAGAAAACGGGAGAAATTTTTTGAACGCGCATCTCTCAAAAACTACTGCATGAAATTGAATACGATTTTCACTAATGTATTACTAGAGGTCTAACTTAAAACTTAGGTATAGGTATTTTATGGAAGTCCGTTATTTTTGAAACCCGATATCCAAGCGTGCGACGCCGCTGGCACAGCTAGTTCTATAATATACTACTACTACAAGAAATCGCCTACAACGCTTAAAGTGTAAAAATAACAGACAGAGAATACATGATTAGGTGAAAATTATAGAGAAAGCTTCGGCGTAATGATAGGCTCATGTAAGTAATGAATAGAGGAGGAACTTGTAATTTAACTACTAGACTGCTATTTTGTCTAGTAGTTGAAAAGCTGATTCGTGAAATAATACCTTTAGTGTGGCCATAATGTCACTATTTGCCTTTCAAGAATATGTATTGGTTTTTTGTATATGTTGTTCATCATAATTTTGAACTGAATAATAAATAAAGGAAGGGGTCACGGCAGTGCCTAGTATCTTTTTCTCGAAGTAGTTCTGGCCATTTTCAACCCCCTATAACTTCGTTTTGGATAAAACCAGAAGCTTGAATTTTCAGTAGGTACCTAAGCAGGCTCTGTACAAACACGGCATAGTAAAATAAATATCAGACAACATCACATACATTGCTCCGATCCCAAAGTAATTAGCTTAAGCACTTGTGTTATGGGTATCAGAACAACGAAGGTACCACAAATAAATACTTAAATACAAATTATAAACATCCAGATACGGAACAAACACAAGTATTCATCACACAAATGTTTCTCCCGGCTGGGAATGTAACCCACGACCCTCGGTTCAGAAGGCGGGGGTCACTACCAATTGAGTCACCGAGCCAGTCAGAAAAAACTTTATTCAAATTTGGGAGTCTTTGGAAGTCGGGTAAAAAGGGATCGTCTACTCCCTACCTACGACTCTAAACTCGATTAGGGTGTCCATGGGCGGCAGCTTACCATCAGGCATCATACTAGCTCGTCTGCCGCCTCTCACATAAAAAAAACAACTTGCCTCCAACGAATCCTACCTGTCCCCCCTATAACCATCTCAAGAGGCTCGACTTGACACTACCCAGTGAACCCTTCAGCTCCAATTAACGACCAATTGCCCCATTTTGAACCGGAAGGGTCTTCGCTACCCCAGACAACCTTGGCTGGCGCCGGCCGGTCTGGGCGCGGGAGGGGGCCGGTGGGGGGAGGGAGTCAGACGGCTTATCGGCAGAGTAGGCCGCTAGCTGTTTGGGTGTTCGCGGATGATGGATGGAGTCTTGTTAGCGGTTTGTTAGACCATATGTTACGAAAGCGAGGCTAGTAATTATTTAAGTCTTGAATAGGAAGACTAAGAGCTAATTTTGAGATCTAATTGTGCAGTGTCTGTGTGTAATCTGAACAGTTGGATATCCTGTATTTAAGAGAGGTAGGGCATAGCGAATCTTCGCTCGAATTGAGCCTCCCGTCTGGGGAAGGACCTCCACCCTATAGAATACCGCAGTCAAATGACCCCTGGGTCGTGTTTCTGCCAGTGAGTAGGGTTTCCGGAACACATGAGTTGGAAGGGCATTGATGCCGTTCCAGCTCATGTGTTTGCCATGACTTAATGGCCCGGGGCAAGAACGAGGAACTAAAACTCAAAATTACAAGAAAAAGTATCTTAAACATGGTTATAACTTGTCTAGTAACCATAGTACAAGCTTCAATTTAGTGTGGTACTAGATGGCGCTGTGTGGCTCAGCGTGGAATGTCTTGAGTTAAAGAAAACTGAATAATTGCACTACTCAACTGTGTACAACTGAACCAAACCTATTAACAGCCGAGCATAGCCCAAAGTTCGCTAAAGAATTTGGAACCAACTTCCTGCTCTGTCTTTCCGAACAGCTTCGACTTGCGAACCTTCAAGAAAGTATTAATATCTAAAAAGCCGGCTGCGACCCCAAACTGAATTAGAGTTGCGGGTGTCCATGGGCGGTGTCGACTGTTTACCATCAGGCATCACACTTGCTCGTCTGCCGCCTCTTGCATAAAAAAATACATTCTTCTCGCCCACATACAGACTATTCGTAATTCAGGAAACAAGAAAACGTTGATTATAAGGCCTAAGGAGATTCACATTAGACTGTGTACAATGGGCCATTGTGGTCGCTTACACGAGCCCTGTCCAGTATTTTACGTAATAAATCTGTCCGGATGTGTATTTAGACCGGTTACGTATTAAGGCCCATTTCGTATTGTGTCGTAAGCGCGGGTGAAATATTTGTAAGAACGTGTTGAGAGACGTTTTTGTAGTATTTACAGTTTGTGGTTTTTGTAGTCGTATTTTTGTCGTTTGTTCGTGAGTTTTCCTGAATTGGAATAGGGTAACGCCATCTTAGTCCCGTAAGTCATAGAACGACTAAGAGAATGTCCAGGAAACGGACATCGAGCAGCGCCGTTTCATCATCAGCATCAGCATATTGCAGTCCACTACTAGACACAGGCCTCTCTAGTAGTTCGCCACTTAGGGCAAACTTCTGGAGGACATACTCATAATCGCCACGCTGCGCAGGCGGGTTGGCGAGCGCAGCGTAGCTTCTCGCTCCGGTGACGCTGCTGCCCGTCATCGGTCTGTCGTATTTGGCTACGCCATCAATATAATTGTGATGGTTATACCGCCACCAACGAGTTACCGGTTACGACATACGGAGCCGAAACGTGGACACTCACGGTACTGTGAATCCACAAATTAAAGGTCGTTCAGCGAGCTATGGAAAGGGCTACGCTCGGATTCTCTCTGCGGGGCATCTTAAATGAGGTGATTCGGCAGAGAACCAAAGTTACCGACATAGCTCACAGGGTTAGTAAGCTGAAGTGGCAGTGGGCTGGCCACATCAGACGCAGAACCGTTAACCGTTGGGGTAAACGAGTTCTGGAGTGGAGACCGCGTCTCGGCAAACGTAGTGTAGGACGCCCTCAGGCCAGGTGGAGTGACGATTTGCGCAGGACGGCTAGCAAGTGCTGGATGTTATGTAATGTTTACAAATTAGAATGCATTGTATTTATTTGTATATATATTTTTGTTTTCATATGTATATATATTTTTAATTTTTTATTTTTTGTTTAGTTCATTACCAGATGTTTTTGCCTTCCATGCTGTGTACACATCTTTGTGGAAGTGCAGCTTAACTGTAACCCTTCATTTACACTTATTAAGCATTATCATGTATTGTTGTACTCTGTTTTGTGTACCAATAAATAAATAAATAAATGCGTGAAGCCCAAATCTTGCACAATGGCGAACTTTGGGAGAGGCATATGTCCAGCAGTGGACTGATGTGGGCTGATGATGATGATACCGCCACCAGTCGTTATTACTTACCTATTAGTGACCCGCCCTCGCTACGCTTCGGGTATTTCATTAAACATAAACCTTCCTCTTGAATCACTCTATCTATTAATCTCACAACTGTTGACGATATTAAGATTCATGAGAGGGTAGTCATTTATCTATATATATAAAAGGAGAAACTGACTGACTGACTGACTGACTGACTCAAAGTCAAAAGTCAAAGTCAAAATAATCTTTATTTGTATAGGTTTTTATGAAAAACACTTACAAATCGTCGAAGCTACCACCGGTTCGGAAAGCAGCATTCTACCGAGAAGATACCGGCAAGAAACTCGTGTAGTTGCTCTTTTCAAAATGGTGTTTACAATATTATTATCACATTTATACTTTTAACTACGACCACGTCATACAGTCTGGGGCCTTACAAAATTAATTATAAATTAGATTAAAAAAAAGAAATTAACCTTAACATACTCTATATAGGGCAATCAGGAGTAGACCAGTCTCCAAGGCAGCACCTGTTCACAAGTATGACGTGTGTACCAGCCATCGCTTCATTCAACCATATTTGAGGGAGTGTAACGACCCGCCACACAGCGCCACCACCCCAGAAACATTTTAGTGAGCATGACTAGTCCAGTTACCCCAATATAAAATATTTGGCAAAATCATAAAACTAATAAATGAATAAATTAACTGAAGGACGTAGCTTACATAGAATAGAAGTTACATATGACTCTATATAAACAACCAATGAAATGGTTATAATTTTATTATGATAAAGTGCAGGCGAGCAGCATCCGCTTATTTGGCAGTTGACCATACAGTCTTATCACTTAAATAGTCTTCAATTCTGTAATAACCTTTCTTTATTAGACATCCTTTAATATATAATTTAAACTTTTGTATGGGTAGATCAATTATACATTGAGGCAATTTATTGAACATTTTTATGCTGACTGACATATCAACGCACAGCCCAAACGGCTAAACGTAGGCACTTGAAATTTGGAAGGGACGTAGCTTAGGTACCGTAGGGGTGCACTAAGAAAGGAATTCCCGAAATTCCCACGGGAACGGGAATTAGCGGGAAAATCCTTTTGTATGAAAAATCTAAACCGCTTAAGTTAGACGCTTGAAATTTGGCATGCAGGTACCTTAGTAAATATAAAGTTTAGTTATGGCTGTATTTTGAGAAATTCCCACGGGAACGGGAGTTAGCGGGAAAAAACTTTTGTATGTATAAATTTAAACACGCGGACGAAGTCGCGGGCAAAAGCTAGTCAGATATAAAGTGTATACTTTTTGCGATTCTGTGTTTTATTAAACGCAATCAATGTCGTTTTATTTTAAGTTATTGTGATTACGTTAAGAAAACCGTAGTACTTCCACTTTTCTTAGGGACATGTCTGTTCGTATAGGTATACGTAGGTATGCGGTATAGGTATCACCTTCACCTTGAGAAGGCTGTGATATATTGCCGGTGTGTTTACCGTCGGGGTGCACGTAATAATAGGGCACTAGATCTGATGTAGGTCGTTTGAAGCCTTACCGGCTTTCATAGTTTCATGATAGAATAAAAGCTTATACACATAGGTACATTTCAGTTAAGCTTTAACTTATGTCCAATTTGAGCTTACTTATGCCCTTTTCATAAGCGTTGCTCAACTGCTTGAATCAAGATAAATAAAAAAAAAATCTGCTACACAATTACATAATTATTGTAATTATGTAGCAGCATTTTTTTAATAATCATAAATCAATAAATAAAAAATAAATTATAAATAAAAAAAAAATATATTAAAAAAATATAAATTATTATATTATTTAAATAAATTATGTATTATTAATTATTGTTTATGCTGCTGTTTATGTTGCTTGATTGTCTAGTCAGAGTCATCTTCAACCTGCAAACGTTCACTGCTAGACATAGGCCTCTCCAGTTGTTCATCACGATAAACATTTGGAAGCTTTACCCATAATCGCCAAGTTGGGCAGGCGGGCTGACGATCGCAGGGCGTAGCTCCTCGCTCCGGTGACGCTGCTGCCCATCCTCGTCTTGTGTGATGGTTACACCGCCACCAGTCGGTTCCTATTGCTAATATCTCTTTGGCAATGGCAGGCGCTGGCGCGGCGTGCGTAGGTGTAGGTAGTTCGAAGGTAAAAATTAAATAGTTTTTCTATGTACAGGAATGTATTAATTAAACAATAAAATATTTACAATAAAATACAAAAACAGAAAAACTAAAAATCAACATGCGATGGAGAAAATTCGTCATGTTGTTAATCACGTTGCCATAGCAACCGTCTATATACAAATTTACTTTTTTACAAATTTACAAAGAACCTGCAAGGAGGTTCTGCTACATCTCTAAACCCATAATCTGCTCCTCATTGGAGTACCAATTTTGAACGACAGACAGCACAATCCAACTGCTCCCATTAACCTTGACCCACCCAAACAGCGCTAATTACGCCTAGAGCAGGGACTTGTTAATTAGCGTGATTGAGCATTTCCACGTGAAAGTGCTCCCTCTTAATCTAGGGTTGCCATACGTCTCAGTATGTACGGACGTGTCCCGGTTTGAAGCGTTGTATTCCGCGTCCCGGGCGATGAGAACATTGTTGAAAGTCATAATTATTTCATAGAGTTCTGATCATGGTAAACATTAAGCATCATCATGACTGGCTCGGTGGCTCAATCGGTAGTGACCTCTGCTTTCTGAGCCAAGGGTCGTGGGTTCGATCCCCACACATTACAAACATTTGTGTGCATGAACATGTCTGTTTGTATTGGTCTGGGTGTTTTCTATGTATAATATGTATTTATTTACAAAAATAAAAAATGTATCTAAGTAAGTTTATCAGTTGTCTAGTACCCATAGTACAAGCTTCGGCGTAGTTTGGAGCTAGATGGCGCTGTGTGGCCCAGCGTGGCATGTCTTGGGTTATTTATTATTATTTATTTATCAGCCCTTCGCAATTCACTAATGGACAAAGACCTCTCTAATTTTTGCCACCTCGCTCGATTTTGGGCTTCTCGCATCCAGCTCTTGGCAGCCATCTGGTCTGAGGGCATACTACACTACGTTTTCGGAGAGACGCCGAGCAATAGCCCTTTCCATAGCTCGCTGAGCAACTTGTAGCTTGTGGACCAGACGTGCCATAGGTGACCACGTTTCAGCTCCGTATGTCATAACAATAAACGCGTAGGTACTCCTCTAACTAGCTAGACTACACTAGCCAGGTTGCGGTATTAAGAGTTTTGTGTTTCTGTCATAGAACCGTGTGTGGTTCTGTGACGGAAACACAAAACGCTTGCATGCGTTGACACCGTTTCACGGTAGATAATATTCTTCGCGTGGTGAAATAGTTTGGTAACTCCTAATTTCTGCTCTACCATTAAAAGCTGGAAGTTTCTGGCGGCACCTGTGTATCAATGTTTCCACCTTCTTATACATAGAATGGGATCCTTTAAACGAAGAGTGAAAAGGCATCTCGCGGTTCAACATGGTGACTTACTGGAAACTGAGGTTTCTCGTTGTCAGGGCGCCTTGGGTTTTCATAAGGCGAAGGGAAGCCACTAATGTGAGCCAGATTAAAAAAGGGCAATGACTTTAAAGTTACCTAAACGGGGCGTGAAGAAGCATCTTATGGGCCGGCATGGCGGTGGCAACTGACAGGTGACTGGTTTGGTTGCCTGCCCGTTATCGCAGTGACTTGGGCTTCTCTCTCGCTTTCCATCAGGCGAAGAGTGGCCATTATGTCGTGCTACTATAAAAAAAATCTATTATTGTAGTATGTGTCCCGGTCTGAGTTCTCACTTATATGCAGCCCTATCCTAATGGCATCAAGCGATAATCGACTTTATTGCCAAAGCGATAGTAGCGAATGGGACGAGTTGCGGCGGTACGGTGGAGTTTATTTAGGTACCGACCAGCTCGCCTGAGTTTTGGATAGGTCACTTTGAAAAGCTGAGAGAGATTGACTTGTATTAGCTGAGTCGTGTTAGGTAAGATGTACTACTAAGATGTAGGTAATAACCTAGAACTTACCATTTATAATATTAAGTATGGATTATCATTATTAATGTATTTTAAGGACAACCCTTATCTAAACATTCGTCTCCATGTGAATTGTTTATATACTCGTACTGTCAAACAATTTATGGAGTGGGAATAAAATGTTTAATTTAGTTTAAAGTGTATACTGTTTCTATATGTATTTCAATATGTTCTACATTTGGATACCAATTATAATTGGTAAATGTATGTTTCGATATATTTAACGTAAATTTGTACCACATTTAGCAAATAAATAAAATAAAAATAAATAAAATAAATAACCCAAGACATGCCACGCTGGGCCACACAGCGCCACCTAGCCCCAAACTAAGCCGAAGCTTGTACTATGGGTACTAGACAACTGATAAACTTACTTAGATACATTTTTTTTTTGTAAATATACACATATTATACATAGAAAACACCCAGACCAATACAAACAGACATGTTCATGAACACAAATGTTTGTACTGTGCGGGAATCGAACCCACGACCCTTGGCTCAGAGGGCAGAGGTCACTACCAAATGAGCCACCGAGCCTGTCAAAAAAAATAAATGATTCTTGATCATTGAAAAACTTAATTGTCAAAGTTCGCCCCTACGTTTTCAATACTCCACTTCGAGTCGCTGGAACTTTTCAGTCGGTGTCTATTTCAATCTTAATGTGCGTCTGTTTGTCGGGTCGTGTTTCATGGTAATTGGGAAGTTTTATGGCTTATTGGTCTTTAGAACTATGGGCGCGATTAAGGCCAATCGATTTTGGAAACTAACTTTCGAATGTAAGGGAGAAGGATGTAAGGGAGCGGCCTATCATCATTTCGCTCCTAGCCAACCTCACCTGCCCATGGTGCATTCTGCCGAATAACAAACGAGGCTCCAGCAACCGACTGGTGTTGGTATAACCATCACAATTCAAGGTGTAGTTAACACCACAGGCCGATGACGGGCAGCAGCGTCACTGGAGCGAGAAGCTACGCCCTGCGATCGCCAACCCGCCTACCCAGCGTGACGATTATGGGTATATCCTTCAGATGTTTGCCCTAAGTGGCGAGCAACTGGAGGGGCCTATGTCCAGCAGTGGACTGCAAAAGGTTGATGATGAAATAACCTCAAGATGTTTGCCCTAAGATAAAGATAGATAGATATTCTTTATTAAATATAAATAAATCAGACAACATCACATATATTGCTCCGATCCCAAAGTACCTAAGTAGCTTAAGCACTTGTGTTATGGGTATCAGAACAACGAAGGTACCACAAATAAATACTTAAATACAAATATAAACACCCAGACACGGAACAAACACAGGTGTTCATCACACGAATGTTTGTCCCAGGTGGGAATCGAACCCAAGACCCTTGGTTCAGAAGGCAGGGGTCACTACCAATTGAGCCACCGAGCCAGTCGCAGTCGTTTATTGCACCAATATAAAACATTTAAAGGTAGACGACATGCAGAAGTAATAAGTAACATATAGAATTACATCATAGAGGGACATAATATGCTTCGCATAAACTTATTTTCTTTTCATTTTCAATGGATTGGTGTATTTCTTCCACTTTCATAGTTATTATCATCATCAACCGAATATCAGAGAAACCATATTCGTAGATGGACAAAACTCAGCTTCAATGTTGCCAGTACCGTATAGACTTGGTCTGAGTCCTAACTGCTGGTCTGAAGTTTTTATAGTTTTCTCAATCAAGTCGTAGAATACAAACAAGAAGTTTTAGTGGTGGACAGTAGAGCGTATGGTATATTTTTCATCTGTAATCAGAATATTATAGCCTGGATGGCTTGGTAGATATCCCTGCTTTCTGAGCTAAACAACAGTCGTGGATTTGATTTCCACCCACGACAAACATTCGTATGTTGTACATTAGTGTTTGTTCCGAGTCTGGGTGTTTGTATATGCATTTTGAGGTGATTGGTGCATCGTGTGCCAAATTGAATGAAGAGGGGGAAGAGAGAAGAGGGGGCTACCCCTCTTCACCCCCCAAAACAAAAATGTTGGCCCAATGGTTTCCTTTTCTGACCTTAAACTTTAATGTCTGGTCCGGTAGATTATTTGTGTACCTATCCCTGCTTTCTGAGCTAAGCAACAGTCGTGGATTTGATTCCCATCCGCGACAAACATTTGTATGTGATGTGTTTGGGTAGTATACAGGATGTTGATACATCGTGTGACGAATTGAATGGGGAGATTCTTGGCTACTTTGGCTACGCCCTGTGATCTTGGGGGGTAAAGAGTCTCCACCCTAAAAATGTTGGCCCAACGGATATTTTTTCTGACCTTAAACTTTGCAGATATGGGTTGTACATATAGGATTATTATTCTTCTCGAATCGATGAGACAAAACTCACGTGAGAGCAAAACTATGAGACATGGGTCGCTTTATCGCGGTCAATACATTAAGTTGAATTGAATAGCAATGTGACATATACGATACTTTGCCTTTTGGCACAATATAGAGGTATATTAATTAATAAATTAGTACATGATATCAAGAATATTGTTGGACTATGTGCAAAATAATAATTAGCTTGTTGTTATCGGCGGTCGTAATGTGTATATTATTTTTTTCCAAATAGAAAATTAACAATATGATAGATAGACATTATTGCAAACCATACAGTTCACTTAAAAATTAGGTATAATAAACATCTGTTGTACAATTTAGGTGGTCTTATCGCTATAAGCGATCTCTACCTTACCACCTTTGGGTAGAGAATAATTAAAAGAAGCCTTGAGGTGAACTATCAACTGAAACAGAATTTGTAGTAAATGGAAAATTCCAAATGATGACTTATCCTTGGATCATCATCATCATCATCAGCCCACATCAGTCCACTGCTGGACATAGGCCTCTCCCAATGCTCGCCACTCGTCCCGGGTCTCTCGCATCCAGCACTTCCCAGCCATCCTTGGATAAAATATTATAATGGGTGATTTACGAGTATAAGTTTACTCAATGGATTTATAGAATCGATCGGGAGTTATGAGTGAAAGCATAATCTGACAGACAGTCAACTAAAAAGCCTTTCAACTTCTCCTTAGTGTTCGATTTAAAAGACCGCAAAATAAAATAGGTAACATTCATAAATTCGCAATCCAAAATTCCGTAACTGGGTAACTGGAATGCTTTGTACAGCCAAAAAATTAAAAGTTTAAATAGTTCAGTGGTTGCGAACTTACTTACTCTTATTGTCACAGTGCTGGCGTAACCAGCTAGTCACTTTCAAAGCGCAATAGAATTATATTAAACATAGCTGTGCTCGCGACTTCGTCCGCGTGGAATAGTAATTTTTTCCCGTTTTTTTTTACATTTTCCATTATTCCTTCGCTCCTAATAGTTGCAGCGTGATGTTATATAGCCTAAAGCCTTCCTCGATAAATGCTCTATTTAACACAAAAAGAATTTTTCAATTCGGACCAATAGTTCCTGAGATTAGCGCGTTCAAACAAACAAACAAACTCTTCAGCTTTATAATATTAGTTAAGATTACTTATGCATAGTTTTGCAGGAACCATATTCTTGCAGTAAATTCAAATGAAATTTTGGATTTTGACAAACGCAGGGCGTTGCTTCTCGCTCCGGTGACGCTGCTTCCCGTTATAGGTCGGCGGTTTTTAGCTAGGCCTTCCATAGTGATGTTTATACCGCCACCAGTCGGTTGCCAGAGCCTCGTTTGTTATTTGGCAGGATGTACCACGGGCATTAGTACATTATTTGTTGCAGAGGCAGGGCATAGCGAATCTTCGCTCGAATTGAGCCGCCTGTCCAGGGAACGACCTCCACCCTATAGAATACCTCAGCCAAATGACCTCCGGGTCGTATTTCTGCCGGTGAGTAGGGTTTCCGGAGGTGTAGGTTAGGCCGGCATGGCGGCGGCTACTGAGAGGTAACTGACCAGTTACTTGCCCGTTGTCAAAGCGCCTTAGACTTGTCTTTCGCTTTCCATCAGGCATAGGGAAGCCATTCTGTCGAACTACTATAAAAAAAATAGTGAAATACCATTTCCATACTTCTCACCCTCACCACCCCAACTTCTAACCCTTCAATTAGCTAACCCCAAACACAACACGATCCAACACGAACACACAACAAGCGCACTTATCCGCAACTTTCTACTCACCATAACGCGAGTTCCGAACTAGCGACCACTTCGGCTCTTATAAATTAAACAACGTTTTCGTATGAACAACTTAATACGTATTGCTAGTGGTGTATTTTGGTGCTTTTTCCGTATGGCGTTTTAGGGTTATGTTGCCGAATTGCTAAACGGTCATGGTTTAGTTTTAGCTGCGAATTTTTCGAATGGATCCGAATCACAGGGCAATCAACGCACCTGTGACTCCCCTGGTGTTGCGGTGTCTATGAGCTGAAGTGATCACTTACCATCAGGTGACCTTCAGACCAGTTTGCCCCCTCTGTCTTTAAAAAATATAGAATACCGCAGTAAAATGACCTCTGGGTCTTGTTTCTGCCGGTGAGTAAGGTCGTGGGGGGGGTAGGGTTGGGCCGGCATGGCGGTGGCAACTGACAGGTAACTGACCAGTTACTTGCCCGTTGTCACAGCGACTTGGGCTTCTCTTTCGCTTCCCATTAGGCGTAGGGAAGCCATTATGTAGAGCAACTATAAAAAAACTAAAAGTGTGGAAAATTTTTTCATTAATTTTGATTAAAATATCTTAAAATATTAACCTCTTGAACGCCACTGTTGCTTACATGCGACGAAATCAATTTAATTCCTATTGTGGCTCTCTTCTCGGCAATGTATTATGAGAACAGAAGAGAAGACTCTTTGTCTTCTTAACAAAGCGAACACAAATAATATTGATATGAAATAAATTCACATGTAATTTAGTCAGAGATTGGGAATATAATGGCTTCCTCGCCAAAATTGTGTCTTGTTTCAGAAACTTTAATGTTTCTCAGTATCAAATAATAAGCCATCCAATCTAGTCTAACAAACAAATCCTGCTTAATAATATCAGCAAATATACAGATACGTTCTTGGAACAGATATTAATTTCTCTAAAACTAATAACGACAAGAGTTTCCATACAAACTGTGAATAGAGTTTGTATAATGTACGTTATGATTGTCCTCAATCTAATATGCTAATAAAAGATGGATAAACAGACAAAATAACGATATTAAGGGTTGTACAAACGATCAGATTACAATAGAGCGCCTTGTACGCGAGGGCACAAAGCTAGCGACCGCTTTGCGACTGTTTAAGAGAGGTAGGGCATAGCGAATCTTCCTCCACCCTATACAAGGACCTCCATACAAAACAATTTCACCTTTTAGATGTTCCTACCCTGTCTAATTCCAGTATAGTGTAGGCGCGTACCTCCCCTCGTCCTACATACAGGTAAGTACTAAGTTAAGTTTATTACCCTTTGCTATCATAGATTATATCATAGATTTCTAGACCTAGATTACCTTATGATGTAAGGGAGTAACCCATTATCTTTTCACTCCAAGCTACCCTCACCTACCCGTTCTTCTGGGTTCACGAAACAATTAAATAATAAATAAATAATAAATAACCCAAGACATGCCAAGCTGGGCCACACAGCGCCGTCTAGCCCCAAACCAAGCCGAAGCTTGTACTATGGGTATTAGACAACTGATAAACTAACTTAAATACTTTTTTTTGTAAATAAATACTTAATATACATAGTAAGCACCGAGACTAAATATAAACATACATTTTCATGAACACAAATGTTTGTACTATGCGGGAATCGAACCCACGACCCTTGGCTCAGAAGGCAGAGGACATTACAATGAGCCATGGAGCCAGTCATCAAGAATCATCATCAATCATCAAGAAACAATTGCTTTAGTACTTCACTTTACAATCGGTTCAGTGTGTCTGTAATCTAATATTTACACAAAACCATAATTATCTGTAAGAGTGTCGGCATTCCTTCGGTCAATACATTAATTACTGTAAGTGATACTAATTCATACATAGATTGCATGTAATTGATCCACGTGTAACTAATTACTTATAGTCTCGTTGGTAGGAATAACTGACCTGGCTCATAATTTGATATGGATAATTAATTACTCATACAAGACTTTAAAATAGGATATACTGAGAGCGGCCTATCAGCTTTCCGCTCCTAGCCAACCTCACCTGCCTGTGGTGTATCCTGCCGAATAACAAACGAGGCGCTGGCAACCGACTGGTGGCGGTATAACCATCACAATTGAAGGCGTAGCTACATACCACAGACCGATGACGGGCAGCAGCGTCACCGGAGTGAGAAGCTACGTCCTGCGATCGCCAATCCGCCTGCCCAGGGTGGCGATTATGGGTATATCCTCCAGATGTTTGCCCAAAGTGGCGAGCAACTGGAGAGGCCTGTGTCCAGCAGTGGACTGCAATGGGATGATGATAATGATGAGTTTAAAATCTTCAAATAATTGTATAAAATATTGCAGAATTCAGACATTATAACATAAGTAGGTGGCATCTGGTTGCTTAGCTGAGGGTCAATGACTTCTCCTACCGCATGCCAGCTATACTACAACCCGCTTTAAATCAGCCTTTTTGTAACAAAACCTTCATAATGTATCATCGTCATCATCAGTCTATCACAGTCCACTGCTGGACATAGGCCTCACCAATTGTTCTGTACTTTGGACAAACATTCTGGAGGCTGTACCCATAACTTGGCAGACGGGTTGGCGATCGCAAGGCGTACCTCCTCGCTCCGGTGACGCTGCTACCCGTCATCCCCCTGTGGTATTTAACTACGCCTTCTATCGTGATGGTTATACCGCCACCAGCCGGTTGCCAGTGCCTCGTTCGTTATTTGGCAGGCTGCACCACGGGCAAGTGAGGGTGGCTTGGAGCGAAAAGATGGATAGGTTGCTCCCTTACATTCCTTATAATGTATTACGAGTGTCGGCATTTCTTCGTTCATCATGTTATTTATATTAGGTGTTAGGTACTTAAACATAAATAACAAGAAATTATTCTACACTAGCTGTGCCGGCGGCGTCGCACGCGTGGATATCGGGTTTCAATGCAATACTTTTTGCGTGATGCGTGATTAAACATACAGATAAAAATGTCTCCCGTTTTCCTAACACTTCCCTTCACTGCTCTACTCCTATTGATATTTCATGTACAGAATTGACCTCTTTACAGATTTATTATAAGTAAACCTAGATAGATGATAGATAATTACGCTTTTGTTGGTAACTAACTTGGCTAATAAGTTCATTAGCCCAAGCCTTGTACTCAGGTAAGCCCGTGTCGGGTATAAGACATTAATCTAAGGATCCCCACCTAAGCGAAACTAAATCTTGTTTGATGTATAGTTGTTTTCTTCATATGGAAGCCACCTTATCATTTTACTATCCCTAGAATATTCTGAATGTACGAGTTTGCTGAACGGTTTCAGGACAACATAAAATTCATTTGAGGGTTCCATACCCAAAGGGATGTAAGGGAGCGGCCTATCATCTGAAAAGATGCGAAAGCTCCAAGCCAACCTCACCTGCCCGTGGTGCATCCTACCGAATAACAAACGAGGCTCTGGTACCCGACTGGTGGCGGTATAACCACCACAAATGAAGGCGTAGCTAAATACCACAGGCCAGGCGAAGGCAGGCCGCTAGTAACATATAATAATGACAGCACAGGAAAAATTATTCAGTCTGACAATCGTAATCATGAAATTCTCGCGAACTAAGTGGTTGGCATCAGCTAGTTTATGTATTTTTATCCCAATCACATACCTACAGACAACATTACGTATCGGCAATATAATAAGTAAAGCGTTACCCTGAACCCTTACACCCATATCAAACATCTCAAATAAGCCGCCCACGACTTGAGAAGCTCAAAAGCTTTAAGCTTACTAGAAGCGGCAATAGGTTATTATGGCTAAAAATTGTAATTAGTCCGTCTTTTAGCTTATTTAAAAATAAAAGACATGTATTTTTTATTTGAAAATTACAAAGTTAAAGCCCGTTGAAATTACGCGTGACGTCACTAGGTGAGGCATATTTAAGGGAGCGATTGACGTCAAAGACTCCCATTCCTAACTTTTGATGCCTTGTATCTTCGCTATTGTTTATTTGAATGAAAAAAGGAAAAATACGTGTTTTTTATTTTTGAATAAGCTAAAAGACGGACTAATTAAAATTTTTAGCCATAATAGCCTATTGAAATTCTACTTCCAGTCAGGCTAAACTGAGATTTATTTTAGTTGACATACAGTTGCTTTTAGATTGGGTGCAAATCGTTTATCATCAGCATCAGCCTATTTGCAGTCCACTGCTGGACATAGGCCTCTCCAGTTGTTCGCCACTTAGGTTGCCCTAAGAACAACCTAGCAGAATGGGTACATCTGGAGGATATACCCATAATCGCCACGCTGGGCAGGCGGGTTGGCGATCGTAGGGCGTAGCTTCTTGCTCCGGTGACGCTGCTGCCCGTCATCGGTCTGTAGTATTTAGCTAAGCCTTCAATTGTGATGGTTCTACCGCCAGTCGGTTGCCAGCGCCTCGTTTGTTATTCGGCAGGATGCTTTACGGGCAAGTTAGCTTGGGGCGAAAAGATAATAGGCCGTTCCCTTACATCCCATCGTATATAGAAATAAAAATACTTAAACGAATCTCGGTTTTCGCTCTCAATGTCACTTCTAGTACCTTCTAACATCAACGCGTCCCAAATATTGTACATACCCTTAGGCGTAGGAGGAACATCTGGATATAAAGCCATCCACCGAAATAGCTCGCTCAGTTTGCAAAAGGACCTCTTATTGAACACCTGTTCCTTTTATAGTACCTACTTGATACAATTTCCTGGATATTTGCTTTTGATTATTATACCTATCGGAGTGTTATCAGTGAAATTATAGAGAAAGAACCACTTGTTGAAGACATCGAAATCTAATTTTACAAGGTATATACTATTGTTTTGTATTTTTTGACTGGCTCGGTGGCTCAATTGGTAGTGACCCCTGCCTTCTGAACCAAGGGTCGTGGGTTCGATTCCCACCCGGGACAAACATTCATGTGATGAATACTTGTGTTTGTTCCGTGTCTGGGTGTTTATATTTGTATTTAAGTATTTATTTGTGGTACCTTCGTTGTTCTGATACCCATAACACAAGTGCTTAAGCTACTTACTTTGGGATCGGAGCAATGTATGTGATGTTGTCTGATATTATATATTACTAGCTGTGCTCGCGACTTCGTCCGCGTGGAATAGTTATTTTTTCCCCGTTTTTTTTACATTTTCCATTATTTCTTCGCTCCTAATAGTTGCAGCGTGATGTTATATAGCCTAAAGCCTTCCTCGATAAATGGTCTATTCAACACAAGAATTTTTCAATTCGGACCAGTAGTTCCTGAGATTAGCGCGTTCAAACAAACAAACAAACAAACAAACTCTTCAGCTTTATAATATTAGTTAAGATATATTTTTGTTTATTCGACTGGCTCGGTAGCTCAATTGGTAACCCCTGCCTTGTGAACCAAGAGTGGTTTGTTCAATTCCCGCTCAGGACCAACATTCGTGTGAGTTCTTCACACGAATGTTAAGGAGGGACAAATGAGAGGGATTTATGGGGCACGATCCGTTCAACGAACGATCGTTTCCGTTTTCTGTAGTAGGGCCCCTGGGGCCAGGCCGACCAACTGGCCGACGACCTGTCGGCCAGTTGGTCGGCCAGGTATGCTCGCTTCACGGCACGATTCTCACTCTAAGCTTATTATAACACAGGCATAATACGAACGTATAAAAGTCTTTAAATAAATAGAATACCCTTTCTACCTATACATTCTGAAAGTAAGTAACCAACGTTGCTAAAGCGATCCACAACTTGAAAACCTTTTGAAGTGGGTTGTGAACTATCAACGAGCATTCTCAATACATTCAAGAGCTTTACAAGCGGAGCTCCGGCAACAAACAAATAAAGCTCCACCTCTACATAGTCAAGACATTGACCTTCCTAGGAATAAGGGCGGAAACATACTTGTGAACGTGGCATGTCGTGTTATGTCAAAAGCGTGTCGTTTCATACATTTAGAAGACAAGACTAGCTTTTGCCCGTGGCTTCGCTCGCGTTAAATTCGGGGTGAATGCTCCATAAAAACCCCCCACCCCTCATTTTAGAGAAGTTTGGGGTTAGAAAGGGGGAAAAAGTAGCCTATGTTACTCTCCATCCCTTTAACTATCTCCACTTAAAAATCACGTCAATTCGTCGCTCCGTTTTGCCGTGAAAGAAAGACGAACGATAAGAGAGGTAGGACATAGCGAATCTTCGCTTGAATTGAGCCGCCCGTCCGGGGAAGGACCTCCACCCTATAGAATACCGCAGTCAAATGACCTCTGGGTCGTGTTTCTGCCGGTGAGTAGGGTTTCTGGAGCTCGTGGGGGGTTAGGGTTGGGCCGGCATGGTGGTGGCAACTGACAGGTAACTGACCAGTCACTTGCCCGTTGTCACAGCGTCTTCTGTCTCTTTCGCTTTCCATCAGGAGTAGGGAGGCCGTTATCGAGCCACTATAAAAAAAAATCACGACACGCTACGACACGGTAGTCTGTAGTAATGTGTTCCTGCCTTTATCTGTACGCGTGTCCATCTTCGGTGCGGCTATCGGGAAAATAGGAAAGGGGTAGGAGGGAAACGGGGAAATATTCGCTACGTCTGCGTCTAGTCAAGTAAAAATATCTATCTGTGAGTAACATTTCTTTGAAGTATTTTTTTGTTAACAAATCAAAAATTTATCTTTATTCATATACACTTGAGACGAGCACAATGAATCATCATTATGTTTAATATGACTGGCCCAATGGTTCGTTTGGTAGTAAATAGACCCAAGACATGCCACGCTGGGCCACACAGCGCCACCTAGCCCCAAACTAAGCCGAAGCTTGTACTATGGGTACTAGACGACTGATAAACTTACTTAGATACATTTTTTTTACATAGAAAACACCCATACCAATACAAACAGACATGTTCATGAACACAAATGTTTGTACTGTGCGGGAATCGAACCCACGACCCTTGGCTCAGAGGGCTGGTAGGGAAAAAATGTTTCACATGCAAAAGCATTACTCGTGAATCTTTTGCAGGAAGAAAGTATTTTATTTTATTTTACTACCAAATGAGCCATCGAGCCGGTCAATAGTGGCCTCAGGCTTTTGAACCAAGGGTCGAGGGTTCGCGATACTATGGGTAATAAACAACTGATAAACGCTCGAATTGAGCCGCCCATCAAGGGAAGGACCTCCACCACGGGCAAACTTCTGGAGGATATACCCATAATCGCCACGCTGGGCAGGCGGGTTGGCGATCGCAGGGCGTAGCTTCTTGCTCCGGTGACGCTGCTGCCTGTCATCGGCCTGTGGTATTTAGCTAAGCCTTCTATCGTGATGGTTTTACCGCCACCAGTCGGTTTGTCAGAGTCTCGTTTGTTGTTCGGCAGGACGCACCACGGGCAGGTGAGGATGGCTTGGAACGAAAAGGTGATAGGTCGCTCCCTTACATCCCCATAACCTAATTGATTAACCTACTTAATCTGATATTAGATAATGGGCCACCAGACCGGCCCACGCCTGTGAGTTAACCCTTAAGTACAGTTAAATCGCGTCCCCAAGGTGAAAGTTTACGTGGGGTGGCTATAAAAACTACGACGATTTCTGTGGCGCGAGTCACAAGCTGTAGCGGGTTAAAACATACTCTCCTTCTTCTTATTTGTGTGTGTAATGTTTGTAATGATGAAACTCAAAAAATAAAACGCTGATTTATAAAACTCTTTCGCAATTGGAATAATTAATGGTTAATGAATCTTCGCTCGAATCGAGCCGCCCATCCGGAGAAGGACCTCCGCCCTATAGAATACTATATCAGGCATAAGGAAGCTATTAAGTCGGGCTACTATAAAAAAAGGATGCTACATTCACCCTGACTATAATAACATATATATGCTATATTTATTGGTACAAAAAAATTAGGGTTTCTTGGGAAATGTTTGTTTGCATGAAATGCCTGAATGAAGCGCGCTTACACAAATAACCGATTCACTCTCTACTTAAAATAACTGAAGGTTGTTTTTCTCGGGGAATTTGCCACTAAAGGCAAAATTTTCGTCCGGAAATCTTTCTCACGTTGATAATAATCTTCATCATCATCTCATCTGCCTATCGCAGTCCACAGTTAGACATAAGCCACTCCAGTTGTTCGCCATTATGGTCAAACCTCTGCAGCTACCATATTTTCGCCCAAAACCAACCCGTGCATCCTGCCGAATAATAAACGAGGCGCTGGCAACCGACTGGTGGCGGTATAACCATCACAATTGAAGGCGTAGCTAAATACCACAGGCCGATGACGGCCAGCAGCATAACCGAAGCAAGGATTTACGCCCTGCGATCGCTAACGTTAATAATATCCAGGCAAGTTCTCTTAACTTGGACCACATATCATGATGAGGGCGTCACTCCCACACCCTCCCTTTAACGCTTTACGATAACCGGTAACTCCGGACTTTTCTTTTATTATTTTCTAACCTTTTTAACAGTCTTTCGAACTTATTTAGTTAGTCTGTTATAATGTGGAAGTACATTATTTTAGGCAAAGTATGGGAAACTTTTGTGTTAGAAAGTTCATCAGTAGATTAGATTATCGCCCAATAGCACTATTACCAACATCTTCTAAAATAATAGAACAAGCTATGTCTCAACAACTGTATGCATTCTTTGAGAAATATAACATTTTAGACGATAACCAAAATGGCTTTAGGCATAATAGATCCACAACCCTTGCACTTTACAAATATGTTCAAAGTATATTAAATATTATAGATACAAAAAAATACGCAATAGGCCTACTACTAGACTTAAGTAAAGCATATGATAAAGTAAAATATGATTTACTCATAGATAAACTGTATAGAATTGGAATACGTGGTGTTGCACATAAATGGTTTAAATCTTACTTTGCTAATCGACAACAATATGTAGAAATACAACATATCAACTTTAATTCTGGTAGAATAAAATATATAAGGTCTAAAAAAATTAACATATTTAATTCTATTCCACAAGGAAGCGTTCTAGGGTGTATTCTGTTTTTAGTCTATATTAACGACTTACCAACGATCCTAAGTGAACACTGTACACTTTTTGCGGATGACATATCAATAACTGTCTCATGTACAAATTTAGAAGAACTTAAATATAAAATCGATCATATTTTAGACATAATAAATAACTGGCTTAGTGCTAATAACTTGAATCTTAATTACAATAAAACCAAATTACTACAGTTTAGACCACATCAAAAACCTCCACTGAATATAGATTATAAATATAAAAACATTCAAATAGAAACCGGAATCACTGCGACTTTGTTAGGACTAGAAATCGACAGTCATTTAAACTGGAAATCACAAATTCATAAGATAATTAAAAAATTGTCAACATTTACATATGCCCTTTATCATTTAAAAAGGGTTACCAGTACTAAAACTGCACTTGTAGCATACTACGGTTATGTGAATTCTTGGCTTACATATGGTATACTTTTATGGGGCAATAGTACAGATATAAACGACATTCTTGTTCTGCAGAAAAAATGTATACGTATTATATTTAACATTGACCAGATGACTTCATGTAAACCATACTTTATCAATGAAAAGATACTTACAGTAACATGTTTATATATATTAGAATCTTGTAAATATATAAAAAAACATATATATTTATATACTTTTAATAATAACATTAAACGAAATAACAGATATAAAAATAAACTAAAATTTCCTTTAGGCAATCCACTCCAAATCGTTAGGTCTGGCCCACACTGGATGTCAATAAAAATATTTAACAATATTCCAAATAGTATTAGGGAAATAGAGAACATTAAACTATATTGTAGTCAACTTAAAACATATTTGCTTAATAAGGCTTATTATACGTTAAATGAGTTTTTTGAAGATGTACAGAAGTGAACTTAATATATTATAATCCCTTTCATTACCTGCAATTCAGTCTTATAGTAGCACGATTTTATGTATCTCAAGTTAATTTATGCTTCGTTATTTATATAATGTATTATTTCGATTGTAATAGTTTAGAAGCGTGGACCGCTTACATCTCATCTTGCGGTGCCCCTACGGGGTGTCATGTGTACAAAGTACCTACTTTATTTATATTTCATCTAAATAACCATGTGACATGCAAGTAAATAAATAAATAAATAAATAAATAAAGATTAATTAAAGAAAGTTTCAACTTATTTATTATTTCGACCTCGTGGAATTTAATTATGATAATGATGATTATGTGCCTACTAATAGTAAGTGTTTCAATCCTTTTAGTTACTTGCCTTCAAGGGGTTGGATATTAATTTTTCCATATAATCTATCAACCCCTATTTTACAACCTTAGGTGAAATATAAATGTTCTACATAATAATGATACTTCAATATTTTTAGTTTAGTTTAACATTTTTCCTGTCCAGTGTATCACATATGATACGTAACAATTGAAAGCTATCGTGTCTGGATCGTGGACAGAGATAGGGTTAAATATAGATACCTAATGACATTATGTATGTATATATAAGCTACTTATGAATCATGAATTAACAATAAATTCTTAATTTCGAATTTAAAAATTGATTTGAATTTCAAAACACCCTGAAAACACGCATTTAATTATTTGTATAGAGATCGGTTTATAAATTTCATGGAAATGGGAGCGGATTTTATACATTTTCATTCTAAAAATATACATAAATATATTTTATTCTATTATATTCAATAGATACGGTACATAATACATACCTACCACAGATTTCTAATAAAATATTCAGACTCGAGCTAATTTCTCAATAACTTACATAAGTTATTCACAGAATTATTATTGACACTCTGTACAACAATACGCTTCAACATGAAAGATATAACAATAAAGATTATCTATTATAAGTAGGCCTATTCATGGAAATATGAACTTAAATATCTATTACGTCGTTATACGTCTGAGGAGCCAGACGCGTAGGCGTACCGTATAAAAAAGTTTATAGCCAGAATATTATTGTAATACTTACTTTCCTCATATGACGCGCTATTTAATGACGTCATAAAAGTTGTAAGTGATGTAACTAAGTGAGCGTGACGAAGCACCTGCCACATTCTATACTATGTATGTACCTAGTCTATATTATACTTAACTATGTAGGTATATCACAAAGAGAAAAGAATTGTTTGTTACCTATGCCTCCTGCTACTGCCTTCTTCTAAATAAATAAATAATAAATAACTCAAGACATAGCTAAAAAATTAAAGGCGTAGCTAAATACCACAGACCGATGACGGGCAGCAGCGTCACTGGAGCGAGAAGCTACGCCCTGCGATCGCCAACCCGCCTGCCCAGCGTGGCGATTATGGGTATATCCTCCAGAAGTTTGCCCTAGGTGGCGAACAACTGGAGAGGCCTATGTCCAGCAGTGGACTGCAATAGGCTAGTGATGATGATGATGAACTCAAGACATGCCACGCTGGGCCACACAGCGCCACCTAGCCCCAAACTAAGCCGAAGCTTGTACTATGGGTACTAGACAACTGATAAACTTAATTAGATACATTTTTTTTGTAAATAAATACATATTATACATAAAAAACACCCAGACCAATACAAACAGACATGTTCATGAACATAAATGTTTGTACTGTGCGGGAATCGAACCCACGACCGTTGGCTCAGAGGGCAGAGGTCACTACCAAATGAGCCACCGAGCCTGTCGAACTTCTTAACCAATGACATGACATGACTCAGTTACCTGTGACTAGTTTCATCATTGATGACTGTCTATTACTGCCTTTTCCGTCCGTTTTTCGTATTCATCTACGACTGCTTTCAATACGTGCGACTGGCTCCGTCACTTGTGACTGTCCTTATCACCTACGATTGTCTTTTTCACGTGAGACTGCGTCCATCACCTACGACCTACGACTACATCATCACTCACCCAGTCGTTCTCGTTGCGCAGGCGCGGACATGTCGCGTTGGCGCGGGGTCGATGGCGCGGGCTGAGCGCGCTCGGCTAGGCGCCCATGCGCGCCTGGCTCCTCGTGTGTGCGGCGCTCGCGCTCGCGCCGTGCCGAGCGACCGCCGCGCGCGCGCCCCACTCCGCGCGCTTAGAGCGCATCAAGTCACATATATTAGCAAAGGTAAGTTTTTTACCAAGAAAATATATAGCGGGAGCGTGAATGGATCTGTTGGAAGGTGAAGACCTAGAACCAAATAGAAAGTGTCCTAAACAAATACTAAGTACCCTAAACCGATGAGCGTGTATGAAGAATTGATGAATGTGGAGGAAGCAAAAGTTGTGTGCCAGGAGCGTAGCAAATGGAAGGACGTGGTCTTTGCCTACCCCTCTGGGAGAAAGACGCGACGTCATGTAATCAAGAGAGGAGGCCTATGCCCTGCAGTGGGATCGATAGTGAAAAGAAGGAAGAGAAGAGGTTTTAAATGTTTTAAACAGTTTTGCCGCAATGTAAAGGCTGTTTCTGGATGTCCAGACACATAAAATTATGACAGAAAACCTAGAACCAGAGCAGTATATTACAGGGTCTTTGCCTGATGTAAACCGAAAGAGAATCCCAACTAGCAATAACGATTTTCCTCCATCCAATACAACTTCCTTTGCTACAATATAACACCTATTAGCAATATAATACCTGCTCCTCATTGTAAACCTCTTTGCCACCAGCTGGGACTCACAACGAGACCAATGCCGCTGGGGGCGCCCCCGCGCGACGTCGTGCAAGAGATCTTGCATCGAGCGCAAGATAATCAGCCGCCCGCGGACGCGCCGGCGCACGACGAGCGCGCCATGAGGGAAATCATAGCTATAGCACAAACAGGTACACTATAGAGACAGGTCCAGGTATACGATAGAAACAGGTCCAAGTAGACTAAAGAAACAGGTCCATGTACTCTATAGAGACAGGTCCATGTACATAATAGAAACATGTCTACATATACTATAGAAACAGGTCCATGTAGACTATAGAAACAGGTCCAGGTTAACTATAGAAGCAAGTCCAGGTACACTATAGAAACAAATCCAGGTATATTATAAAAACATGTCCATGACTGCTATAGAAACAGGTCCAGGTATACCATAAAACCAGGTCTAGGTACACTATAAAACCAGGTCCAGGTAGACAATAGAAGCAGGTCCAGGTACATTATAGAAACATGTCCACGTATACGGTTAAAAGGCCCCTATACCACGTTTGCCGTGAAGCGGTATGGTCACTCCAGAACTCGTTTACCCCAACGATTGTCGTATATTTGCAATAATCCAACTCAAAACTGCTTGCGTGTCCTAGTCAGTTAAAACACAAACTTTATTAGGTGTGAAAATAGTTAAACTACGACCAAGCATGCACAAGACCAAATGGCTGAAAGGCGTTTCGTGCTAAATGCAATTATATTTATGATCGTTCTGTTAATTAGATGAACGGCTTTGCAAGCGGAAAGCGCTGAAAACGATTTGAAATGTTTACGTACATCAAACGTAAACGTACGTGAAATCAAACGTGAATTAGCAAATTCTTCTTCTTGATAGCGTTTCCCGGGTAAGCATTATTGCTTAATATCTCCACTTTGTCTGGCCTTCGGCTTCATTCGGTGTGAGGTTATTGTTGTTGTAATCTTTGCCATGTTTGTTTTTATGAAATACTAGCCGACCCGTGCCCACTTCGTTGGGCATAATTATAATAACCTACCTATGACACTCAGCAAAAATGTGTCTGTCCATTGGTGAAAGAATTTTTAAAATCGGTTTAGTAGATCCTGAGATTACCCCTTACAATTTAACAAATAATACAAACACACAAACTTTACTTCTTTATAATATTAGTATAGAACAACAGCCAGCTTTTCTTAGGCTTACAACGTGTTCTAGAGCCTGTCACAGTGGTTTCAAGTTTTAAATTATGCTTTTTGATTAGCCAATAACTAATCTTTATTACCGTTGATTCACTGCACTTTTTATCCATTTATGCTAAGTTATGGAATTCATAGCCTTCATAGATTTTTTAAGGGTTTCAAGGTTTTTATAGGGTAAGTTATGTTCATCGCAAAATCGGTAGTGACCAATAAAATAACTATATTTGATGGCCTTAGGTTAGGGCCAAAAATACCCCATTATTTTTGGTTTCCTAACACTAGCTGTTGATCTCTGAGTCTAGGATCTTGTCAGATATATTTTAAGTAATCTGTGATATCTGTCTATTAATTGATGACTTGTAAAATCAATAAATCTAGGAGAATCTATTCTTATAGTCAGTTATAATGGAGGCATTTTGCTAAAATAGTGTAACTTGTCGACTATTCAAAGTCTAAGGATACAAACACAACACCTCGACACCACCTTTAAGGCGCATGACGAAGGGGCCGGGGTTTTTAGTGGGTATTTCCTGCCTCACTTCCATCTTCGAGGCGGGATGAGTCCCACATACCCCGCTGCTCCCCCAAGCAGCGGGAATGCCTAAATGCATTTTCCCCGGTAATACAAAAAAAAAGGATACAAACACAAAATTGTCGGATATAACATTTCATACATTCCGATATTACTTATATAGGACAGCAGACATTTGCTCTACTAGACGTCTAGGACACCAGACACAAGTCAGCCTATTCCCAGCGCGTCCTATTTCGTGCCTACGTCACCGTATGATTGAAGGCTATGACGTCACAATAAGGTCAACGAGCTGGGAAGGCGGGTAAATAGGTTGGTAATTTGCTCAACATTGGGGAAACGTCTGGAAGACGTATTTTGAAAGTTCATCGTCTGTGGGCACGTGGAAGGCTTGGCAAGGAGTTTTGATGGGGGCGGGTGAAGCTAGGAATTTATTATAGCTTACAGACACAGATTTTTTATTTATGCAATAGGCGGCAGACGGACAATTGTGATGCCTGATGGTAAGCAGTCGACACCGCCCATGGATACACGCAACTCAAATCGAGTTCTGGGGTCGCTGCCGGCCTTTTAAATAGGAGTACGCTCGCTTCTTGAAGGCTCCCGAGTCTTAGCTCTGAAAGACTATCCACAGAATTAGAATTACCAGTAGGTCGGTACATTTTATTAAGACTTTGTTACTTTAATTTTATTTTAATTGTTTTTATTCATATTTTTATTGGATACTCTTGAATTATTTGGCTGATAATTCACTGAGTATCCTTTTATTAATTTTTTTTATCGTCAATTTTATTTTACAATTATTTATTTAACTTGTTTCTCACATGATTCCACTGTCACTAATATTGAACACATTTCTCCTCCATAGATGTAAAAGGTATCCATGAAAGTTAAGATTCTCAGATAGGATTTTTAGGACGTTTTTGTACACAATTCATTTTTCCAAACTTTTAAGTTAGGTCGTTATTCCACAAAGAGTGCGATATAATGTACCTACCTACATTGACCTGTTCCACTTAATGTTACTGTATTAATACTAAGAGCGAAATGATCCATATCCACTTATTTACAATCTGTAATGTTTATTTATTTAAATGTAGGTAAGCAAAGTATGTTTTCAAGTTTAATTACAGGAAGATGAGCTGTACTATCTCTTAAATCTCTGGGACGCCGGTTAATGAAGCAAATAAAATGTAAGTATGTGTAAAGACACACAGTAAAGACTAATGTAGAAAATAAGATATTAATTAATTGACTTCCATAACCATATCAAAACATCCTCGTCGGCTTATAATTAAGTTTTAATTATTAAAGGGCGAAAAAGTTTAAAGGATGTAAGGGAGTGACCTATCTTTTCTCTCCAAGCCAACCTCACCTGCCCGTGGTGCATCCTGCCGAATAACAAAAGAGGCGCTGGCAACCGACTGGTGGCGGTATAACCATCACAATTGAAGGCGTAGCTAAATACCACAGGCCGATTACACGGCACGGGTAGCAGAGTCACCGGAGCAAAAAGCTACGCCCTGCGATCGCCAACTTGGCTGATCAGCGTGGGTATATCCTCCAGATGTTTGCCCTAAGTGGTGGACAGCTGGAGAGGTCTATGTCCAGCAGTGGACTGCAATAGGCTGACGATGATGACAAAGTTTAAAAATCAAATTGACAGAACGCATATTCGTACAACTATTAATAATGTCATTTGAATTTTCAAATGACATAAATCGTAACGCATGTCACCTGACATATCCGTACAGTGTCCCAATTTCCCGACTCGCATGGAAACTATCAAATAAATGCACGAAAGTCGACTTAAGCGAACAACCTTCAAATCGGAGACACAATAAATGGGTAACACTTAAATAGAAGTTAGGCGATTGCCATAAATCAGGAAACTTTTAAATTCTTTATTAACCTTTGTGTTTATGCATTCCAGGATTCATAGCGAAAGTTAGCGGGGATCTGTGGAAAGGATGGGAAGCGACTAGATACAAATGTAAGTTTATACTATAAAATATACTTAAATACCTACTTCGTAAATACCACCAATACTTTCTTCGTGGATGTAAGGGAGCGACTTATCAACTTTTCGCTCCAAGCCAACCTCACCTGCTCGTGGTGCGTACTGCCGAATAATAAACGAGGCTCTCGCAACCGACGGGTGGCGGTATAAGCATCACGATTGAAGGCACAGCTAAATACTTCAGGCCGTGGCAGGTGCATCCTGCTGAATAATAGACGAGGTACTGGCAACCGACTGGTGGCGGTGTAACCGTCACGATTTAAGCTAAATCAGGGTAGGACAATAGCGTCACCGGAGCGAGAAGCTGGGAACCCTTGCGATCGCCAACCCGCCTGCCCAGCGTGGCGATTATGGGCATCACCTCCAGGTGTTTACCTAAAGTGCGACCATACCCCGGACGCATGCTCATTTGAGCTTAAGTTAGACATTGAGAAAGATTTCTAGAGTGAGCATCATAGGTTTCAAAAAGGAGCAGATTGAGAAAAAAAACCTCTGTAGAAAAAAATGGCTCTTTGTTTACCAACTCGTTCCATCCTCTCCTTTCCACTCCCGAACAACACGTGCTGGACAGCGTTGTCATCCGCATACCATCCAGACAATGGTGACGCGCACCGAGAGGTTTAGTTCCTCGTTCCTGCCCCGTGCCATTAAGTCATGGAATGCCCTTCCAGCTCATGTGTTTCCTTCCTCTTACAATCCTGGGGTCTTTAGGCGGGGCGTGAAACGGCATCTCGGTGGGCCTTTAGGGTGAGGGCGACAGGCGCAATGGGTTTGTTCTATTGTGCCTGTAGACCTAACTTTTGGACCTGTCCTCACGACCGCTTACCATCAGGTGGAGTGAGGTCATTCTGAAAGCCCTTCTTATAAAAGAAAAACAATTTCTTAACGCCAGATAAAACGAAAAGTAACTAAAAACTAACCTTGTTCTACTTTGTGTGTTCCAAGCCTAAATCTCTACTAGTTAAAAAGACACGCCTTGCAGAGACTCGTAGCGAGCCATTCGACGGATCTAATGCTATATATCTACGCACGTTTTCATACAATTGAAAAGTCCTATTATTTACGATCCAGATTCTAAATGGAACTGGGGTAGAACCTAGTTTAAAATTAGGTATAGCTCAAAGTAATTTATGTCCTATTTCATATTACGTCTTACTTATATGGACCACTTTCTGAATACTTTCCTAATATTTTTGGTTAGGTTATTAAGGTGTGTGATTTCTGAACTCAGAATAACACCAACCGATTGTGATCGGGATCGGGATGAGTGCCGAGGGTGTCGTAGAAGACGACTAAGGGAATAGAAGGAAACTGGCAGCAGCGTTGACCTGTGTACAAATAAAACATACTGCGGTCACCAACCAGTCTACCAAGCGTGGTGACTAAGGCCTATGTCCAGTAGTGGACGATTGCAGGCTGGTGATGATGATGACATACAAACGTTTTAAAAAATAAGGTATGCACAGACAAAAAAACATCAAAGTGATCCTATATGGTTTCCGTTGTTTCCTTTTAACGAACCTTAAAAAGCTCTTTAGAAAACACAGACAGGCGGACAGATGAACAATAAAGAGATAAATAAAAAGCTTCGGATTTTCCATTTGAGGTACAGAGCCCAAAAAAAGCTCTGTTGCTTAGATAAAGAGTCTTGACAGACAGATGGACGAACAGACGAACAACAACGTGATTTTGTATGAATTACCTTAAATGGAAATAACAGAACCGTTATGTATAACGGTTCTGTTATTTCCATTTAAGGTACAGACTCATAAAAATCGCTCCAAACTGCATAAATCATTTATTTTGCAAATATGGGTAGGTACATGTGACGGTACATAGAATAGCAAAGAGGCATTAACCATTGCACTCAAACGCATCCAAACGCGAGGTCCATAGTCTTATCAATCAGCCATCCAATTAAACCGTCACAAAGCCGACGAAGCCGCGTGTAAACACTAGTCTTAAAATACACTGTAACGCCAAACGCAGAAACGCTGGCTCAAACCCAAATTTAGCTTACTTAATGCTATCCCGACTCGCCTGCCCGTCGGATTTTCGGCTTTATCCTTAAACCACCACGGTGCAGAATGCATCGGGCTTATCCCAGTAATAATCGGCACTGAGAACCCGTAACTGCAGTAGTACGCAATTCGGGACGCCGTTTATTTTGTCCTGGGTACATACGATATATAGCTGTTGTATGCAGTAGGCTATTGCTCTCGGAATATATTGTTGCCCTGCCTTTCAGGGCTTGCGTAGTACATTGGTCCCTACATCTAAAACAACGGTGTTAGGACCATCCACCCACTTCATAATCATCGTCATCATCAGCCTATCATATTGTAAGGGAGCTACCTACTTCTAGGAGAACCTATCATCATTTCCCTCCAAGCCAACCTCACCTGCCCGTAGTGCATCCTGCCGAATAACAAACGAGGCGCTGGCAACCAATAGTGGCGGTATAACCACCACAATTGAAGGTGTAGCTAAATACCACAGAGAGATGACGGGCAGCAGCGTCGCCGGAGCGAGAAGCTTCGCCCTGCGATCGCCAACCCACTTGCCCAGCGTGGCGATTATGGGTATATCCTCCAGATGTTTGCCCTAAGTGGCGAACAACTATAGAGGCCTATTTTCCGCAGTGGATTGCGATAGGCTTACTGCGGAGGCTGCGGTTACGGAGCCTTTAAATGACAATTGTAATTGCGAGAGGGCTAGACAGGCTGATGATGATGAAATTATGGGATTTTTTTTGCCATACCTAATTATTTCTATCAATAATTTTATGGCGCAATAATGGGGCAAATGTCAATCTGATAATTGTTGGGAGTTCTATGTGTTTATATAATAAGTACAGAAAAAAAGTAAAACAGTTTTATCAGGGTTGATTGACCTATCCCAATGATGGTAGGTACGCCAAAATGTAATGTCTTATACCAAGATCGTAACGACTACAAATGGTGACGAGTGAAATAATATAACTTTGTAGTAACTCATATACAAACCCTACGCACGTTATCTCAAGCAACAATACGGAAGCCCACATTAATTCCGCCACACAACAAGAGATGGCGCTGCCTGTACTATACATCGCGGGGTCATTGTGATTCCCGGATTATATTATAAGGTTTCGCTATAGATATTGTTGCTACTACACCATACAAATACCTACGCTTCATGGTAGCTTTCAAGCCTTATTGAGACTACCGTGGACGTAGATTCTATACTTCAGTATTAAATATAACCCCCGGGTAGTGTGGAAATACACGCTGGCCTACCAAACCCTTGTCGAGTTTTTTTCAACCCCTTGTCTTATTTTTCTAAAGAAAATCTCGTAAGATGTATATTTACGCTTCAAGCTTCAGCTGCGTACAGTATCTGCAAAAAATGTAAATAAGAAACATTCTCTTGAATACAAATAATACATCTTATGGATAAATAGGTTCACTTTTCATCTTGATGCGCAATATTTCAAACGAAAAAGTGGATAAAAGTACATAAGTATTCTCTTTTTTTATCGAAGGAATCTTTTCAACGTGGACACTTCACAAGCCCTGTTGGAAATATTTTCTCTTTCAAGAGATTGATGGATTTTTCTAGTAAAAAACAAAAAAAGGAATATGCTGACGTCTAGTATGTGTGCTAAAGATAAGCGACACAGTGAAGCTTGCCATCTAGCTAGCAGTAAAACTATCTGAACTATTCATTTGCTAGATCTTATAATCTACACTAATATAAAGAGGAAAGATTTTTATTTTTGTGCGTATGTTTGTAGAATAAACACTCAAAAACTACTGTACCGATTTCAAAAATTCTTTCACCATTGGAAAGTTATTGTCATCTTGAGTAACATAGGCTATATTTATTCCTAGAAAAGATTAGGAATCCTTCTATAACGCTAATAATCTAACCCAATGAAATGTTCATCTCAAATACTCGAAGTCTGGCAAACCGACTGGTGGCGGTATAACCATCACGATACAAGGCGTAGCTAAATATCACAGGCCGATGACGGGCAGCAGCGTCACCAGAACAAGAAGCTACGCCCTGCGATCGCCAACCCGCCTGCCCAGCGTGGCGATTATGGGTATATCCTCCAGATGTTTGCTCTAAGTGGCGAACAACTGGAGAGGCCTATGTCCAGCAGTGGACTGCGAAAGGCTGTTGATGATGATGATGACTCGAAGTCTGGACCCCTAGACATAAAACACGCACAAATACAAACTTAAGGTTTATTCACAGCTGCTGCCTTTATTAAAAGTGAGCCAGTTTCATTTAAATCCTTTTAGCAGTTTTCATTTCTTTTTTTTATGCAAGAGGCGGCAGACAAGCAAGTGTGATGCCACATGGTAAGCAGTTGACACTGCCCATGGACGGGTGGCCACGGGCTAGTAGAAAATATTTAGTCCTACACGTTACACAATAGGCTATTATGGCTAAAAATTGTAATTAGTTAGTCCGTCTTTTAGCTTTTTAAAAATTAAACGACAAGTATTTTTCCCTTTTCCATTCAAATAAACAATAGCCTATATACAAGGCATCAAAAGTTAGGAGTGGGAGTCTTTGACGTCACTCGCTCCCGTAAAAATGCCGCACCGAGTGACGTCACGCGTAATTTCAACGGGCTATAACTTTGTAATTTTTAGTCTAATTTACAAATAAAAAATACGTGTCTTTTATTTTTGAATAAGCTAAAAGATGGACTAATTATCTGGATTAATCGACAGGCTCGGTGGCTCATTTGGTAGTGACCTCTGCCCTCTGAGCCAAGGGTCGTGGGTTCGATTCCCGCACAGTACAAACATTTGTGTTCATGAACATGTCTGTTTGTATTGGTCTGGGTGTTTTCTATGTATAATATGTATTTATTTACAAAAAAAAAATGTATCTAAATAAGTTTATCAGTTGTCTAGTACCCATAGTACAAGCTTCGGCTTAGTTTGGGGCTAGGTGGCGCTGTGTGGCCCAGCGTGGCATGTCTTGGGTTATTAATTGTAATTAATTTTTAGCCATAATAGCCTATTCCACCGTCATCGATGTAAACTAGTTAAACCATAAATCTGAACAGCATGGAAGATATAAGGCAATTCCTAAAGTGTATACCAACCAGCTAATGTATGCACGGTTTACCAAAAAACTCTCTTAAACTCGCTCGCTCGTAAAAATCGACGCTTGCTTAATATAGTGTCTCCCACCCGCAGTTTATTGCTCTCTTTATGCGGATTTTCCGCTGAGTCAGAAATTAAAATAGGTCGCTTATTAAATCAAATGTTTATATCCCATTTTATGATCGGATCTTTATAGATGCGAATTAGGAGGAAGTTTCATTAAATTAAATATTTGCATAGTACATGGGATGTAAGGGAGCGACCCATCATCTTTTCGCTCCAAGCCAACCTCCACCAAAGTGCATCCTACCGAATAACGACTGGTGGCGGTATAACCATCACAATCGAAGGCGTAGCTAATTAACACAGACCGATGACGGGCAGCAGCGTCACCGGAGCGAGAAGCTACGCCCTGCGATCGCCAACCCGCCTGCCCAGCGTGGCGATTATGGGTATATCCTCCAGATGTTTGCCCTATGTGGCGAACGGCTGGAGAGGCCTATGTTCAGCAGTGGACTGCAATTAAATAGGCTGATGATAATGATGATAGTACTTGGATGAAAGTGTTTGATAAACGGCTTTGCAAAGGAACACACCAGGTATTTTTATATCAGTTCGTCATTATGCCCTTACTTATGTTGAACAAACAATGAAGCCCAAAAAATATCGTAGCTAACACTGCGAATTTTCGGAAAGGATAAGTCTTAGGGACGTTCAAAAAGCGAGCCTGTATACAAATTACTCAAGGGCCGGCAACGCACCTGTGACTCCCCTGGTGTAGCGGTGTCTATGGGCTGAAGAGATCGCTTACCATCAGGAGACCTTTTGGCCCCTGTCATAAACAAAAAATATCCACAAACATACTTACTTAGCGCTCTGTCGATAGTTAACACTATGTCTTTCACGACCCGTTTAAAAGCCGATTTTATAGGAAGATTGAAACACAAGTCAAGAGCAGGTAGAGAATTTCATAACTAAATAGTGCCTCATATAAATGATATGCCAAATTTAGCGATTCGCGTTCTAAATGGTTGCAATTCATTCTGTTTGAAGTACCCATAGTACAAGCTTCGGTTTAGTTTAGGACTAGATGGCGTAGTGGATCAGCGTAGCATATATTTGGCGTAGTTAAATAACCCAAGACATGCCACGCTGGGCACATCGCTATCTAGCCCCGAACTAAGCTAGTACTATGGCTACTAGACAACTGATAAACTTACTTACATATACTTTTTTTGTAAATAAATACATATTATACTAGTAAACACCCAGACCAATACAAACAGACATGTTCATGAACACAAATAAGTATTTGTACTGTGCAAGAATCGATCCCACGACCCTTGGCTCAGAAGGCAGAGGTCACCCCCAAATGAGCCATCGAGCCAAACATTTTTTGAAGTTGTCCAATTATTTATTTTTTCCTCCAACAATCAACGTACCAATTTCTGAAAGCAAATACAAAATACAATGTAACATTCAACAAAATGTAGGTTAATCACGAAAAAATATTTCTCTGTGTTTTCGTTTCGTATCTACAGGCGGTCAGTCCTCTCCTCGCTGTACCGAACAAGGTATCTCCATAAATTGATTGCTCTACTTTACAACTGTACAATAAACTTTATGCGTCGGTTGGCATTACGGACGCAAGATAATGGCTATTTGCGAACCGACAGGATCCTGATTGGCGCCACTTAGAGCTGGTAGTAGTGGCTAGAGATGTAAAGGAGCGGCCTATTATCATTTCGCTCCAAGCTCACCTGCCAGTGGTGCATCCTGCCGAATAACAAACGAGGCGCTGGCAACCGATTGGTGGCGGTATAACCATCACAACTGAAGGCGTAGCTAAATATTAAGGACCGGTGACGGGCAGCAGCGTCACCGGAGCAAGAAGCTACGCCCTGCGATCGCCAACCCGCCTGCCTAGCGTGGCGATTATGGGTATATCCTCCAGATGTTTCCTCTAAGTGGCGAACAACTGGAGAGGCCTATGTCCAGCAGTGGACTGTAATAGGCTGATGATGATGATGATGATCCTCCAGATGTTTGCCCTATGTGGTTGACAACTGGAAAGGCCTATGTCCAGCAGTCGACTGCAATAGGCTGATGATGATGATGACCCGAAAAAATTGTACGGGGTGTGTGGGACTAACACCGCCCTCATAACGGGAGGTCGCCCTGTCTCAAGATGGAAGAGAGACTGGGAATACTCAGTACCCACTAAAACCGGATCTTCCGTCAATCATACCGCGCAGGAGGCATTTATAGAATAGAATGGAACAACGTTTATGTATTTGGCACATACATTTTCATACATTCAAAAAGAATACTTAATGACTAAGAATTAATTTTATGTGTAGGTACCAAATAGGTCCCCGCTTAGCTATTGCCGCGGCACTTTCTTCTTTGCTAAGGTATTCTGCGAAAACATTAGCAAAGAAGAAGACCTTTATTGAAGTCTTTTGACTATAATTGTTGTGATACAACCGAATTCTAACTTAAAATTTACCAATCGCTTCTAATGTTTCATTTACCTATCTCTAATTTCAGGCCAAAGGCGTGTAGCAGCTGATATTCGGAAGGAATTGTCAAATGGCGGGGCAGCCATCAAGATAATGGCGTCGTCGAATTTCTTAAATTATTAGTAGTAGCAACGTAAAAGCAAAAGTAGCAACTTATTTAATTGGATTGCGACCTATTATTATCATTTCTCTCCAAGTCACCCTAGCCTGGTCATGATGCACCCTGCTGAATACCAAACGAGGCTCTGGCAATCGACTGGTGGCGGTATAACCATCACGATTGAAGGTGTAGCTAAATACCATAGGCCTTTTAATGGGCAGCAGCGTCACCAGAACAAGGAGCTACACCCTGCGATCGCCAACCCGCCTGCCAAGCGTGGCGATTACGGGTATAACCTCCAGACGTTTGTCCTAAGTGGCGAACAACTGGAGAGGCCTATGTCCAGCAGTGGACTGCGATAGGCTGATGATGATTTACTACGACTAGGGGTAATGAAATCGAAGTTGATTCATTGGAACAATAGCTTTAAGGGCTAGAAAGGCAAAATAATACGAATAATGAACAATTTACTTTTGAAAATCACAACATACACATAATAGACTATTATGGCTAAAAATTGTAATTAGTCCGTCCTTTAGTCTATTCAAAAATAAAAGACACGTATTTCTTTATTTGTAAATTAGACTAAAAATTACAAACTTATAGCCCGTTGAAATTACGTGTGACGTCACTCGGTGAGGCATTTTTACGGGAGCGAGTGACGTCAAAGACCCCCACTCCTAACTTTTGATGCCTTGTATCTTTGCTATTGTTTATTTGAATGAAAAAAGAAAAAATACGTGTCTTTTATTTTTGAATAAGCTAAAAGACGGACTAATTACAATTTTTAGCCATAATAGCCTATTATGTCACCAAAAAGCACAAAAAGTAATGTATGAGCTCAACATACCCAAAAATAGCCAAGAATTCACAATGATCCCGCAATGCAAAGTACACCTAGCGCCATCTCTCGATGAATCAGAGAACCAGTAAGTGGTGTTGTGACTCGTTTACTCGAATATAGGTATTGGGTTTCGTATCGAAGATAGGTGTAGATAGGATACTTGATAAATAGAGACGATTTCCCATATTTGTAAATATTATTGCTTCAATATTCAAACAGTCAAATTTTCCCTTCTTGTTTAGTTTGATGACCTTTAAATGTTAGCAACTTTTAGTTAGTCACAGCTTTTTGTAGAATACACTGCATAGCATAGGCCCCTATCATCTGATGAACAGCGAAAGAGAGGCCCAATACGCAAATCTCTTGGCGTTTTTGAATGGTCTAAGCTTGGCTTCCCTAAGCCTGATGGAAAGTGAAAGAGAAGCCTAAGTCGCTTTGACAACTGGCAAGTAACTAGTTAATTAACCGTCAGTTGCCACTGCCCAACCCTAGCCCCTACGAGCTCCGGAAACTCGTGGGTTTGATCCCTGCACAGTACAAACATTTGTATGCAGTATCGAGTTGTATTGTATTTATTTACAAAAAAAAAGTATCTAAGTAAGTTTATCAGTTGTGTAAATACTTACCCATAGTACGAGTTTCGGCTTGATTTGGGGCTAGATGATGATGTGTGGCACAGCGTGGCATGTCTTGGGTTATTTATGTGTTTGTTATTGGTTCATCATCATCAGCCTATTGCAGTCCACTGCTGGACATAGGCCTCTCTAGCTGTTCGCTACTTAGGGCAATCATCTGGAGGATATACCCATAATCGCCACGCTGGGCAGGCGGGTTGGCGATCGCAGGGCGTAGCTTCTCGCACCGATGACGCTGCTGCCCGTCATCGGTGAGGTATTTAGCTAAGCCTTTAATTAATTGTGATGGTTATACCGCCACCAGTCGGTTGCCAGTGCCTCGTTTGCTATTCGGCAGGATGCACCACGGGCAGGTGAGTTTGGCTTGGAACGAAAAGATGATAGGCCGCTTCCTTACATCCCTTACCTACATCATGTTATTGGTTAATAGCGTATATTTCTTTTTTTTTCAGATTCATTTGGCAGTGACAAGCTAACCTACCCGTAGTAAGAATGAAAACTACACTTCCTTTCAACTAATTACATTTATCTTTAATCCTAATTATTACTTTAACCAGTTGTACAAAGTAAACTTCCAACTTAATTTGAAGTATTTTAAAGTTAAGCCCTTAGACTAAGTTCCAAGCCGAGTTCTAACCCGAGTGAATTATTGCTACTTTTAACCTCCGAGGTAATTTTGGAGAAGCTTAAAGGAACATCTTAATATACCATAGTATGAACTATCCACTAACTACTATACTAGGAACTACCACAGTAGGAATATGAATTCCTTCCCTATCTATAGAAGCGTTTTGCTAATAATTTCTTAATTCTTTTCGATTTTCCGTTGTCATTAGGTAATTTAAGTAGGCACCACTATTTACTAATGAGGTCGACAAACAATCAAAGTATCTCAATGTCGGATAACAAATAAACAAGTAACATAACAACATCCTTGTTTACTTGAGTCCATACATTCAGCTAACTCACAAAGTTTTTTAGGAAAATTTTCCTTACTAAAATATTTTGCAGATTAATAAAGGTCATGATGTCTGAATTGATAGTCCTCCTGCCTTCTGAACCGAGGGTCGTGGGTTCGAATCCCATCCGGGACATTTTTCTGATGAAAGTTCATGTTTATTCCGTGTTTGGTTTTTTATCTAGGTATTATTATTGGTAATTTTTTTTATTGTTACTGTATTGTGTGTTGAGTTAAAAGCTATGATCCATGGGATTAGGTTAAAATATGACGTCAAATATTTATTTATTAAAGATAAAAATAACAAATGAATGTGTTTAATTTTCATCTTGAAACTTTTAACAACAGCTAGTTGATAAATATTTAGATTACTTTTAGTAGTGTATGAAATAGTAATGAACTTGACAAAAGAGCTCGTATATTTTAGACTCGCTGATAAAATTCATTGTAAGGTCAATAGCGGACGTTGGCACTTTTTATCTTCTAATTTGTCACGTTTACAAATGTCATCCCCATTCGGATAGACCATTAATGAAACAATACCTAAATGTACCATTTTATGGAAGTCCGTTATTTTGTGCTTGCCCTTTCCCTGTCAAATGCCCTTATAAGATACGACCTTTATAATTTTCTACTACAGTAGAAAGGCACTAAAACCGGTCCGGAACCCATCGTGCCACACCCCAAGAACTGGATCAAGACACAGATCCGAGCCAGAACCAAATCCATCCATGAACAACTTTGGATCGGTGAGGCGGACTGCCGCCAAACAAAAATGGCCCTACCGGCCTTTAACACAAAACTAACCAAACGACTACTAAAACTAAGTAGAGTCCAACTAAGGTCGTGGCGGGCATGACAGGCCACGGGCCTACAAACACCTCCAGAACCTAGGCATCACGGACAGCCCTCTATGCAGAGCTTGCCTAGAAGCGGAGGAAACAGCCGCCCACATTCTGCTGGAATATCCCGATGTTGCAACATACCGGCTGAAAGATCTTGGCCAGCCCGACACTCTCCAGAACATCTTCGGCACGCTAAATAGCTTGCTGAGGTTTCTGGACGAGCTAGGGTGGCGGGAATAAACACCATTTTAGTATGTTTTTAACAAACTCGGCCCACCCCACGGAAAATAGGCGCTCAGACGTCGAGTTGCTATCAAACTAACCAAAAGGCACTGAAATAAGGACCTTAAGATCAAAAAATACCTTTGTCATCGACGCAACGTGCTTATTTTTTTTTTTTTTTTTTTTTTTTTTTTTTATAGTGGCTCGACATAATGGCTTCCCTACACCTGATGGAAAGCGAAAGAGAAGCCCAAGTCGCTGTGACAACGGGCAAGTAACTGGTCAGTTACCTGTCAGTTGCCACCGCCATGCCGGCCCAACCCTAACCCCCCACGAGCTCCGGAAACCCTACTCACCGGCAGAAACACGACCCAGAGGTCATTTGACTGCGGTATTCTATAGGGTGGAGGTCCTTCCCCGGACGGGCGGCTCAATTCGAGCGAAGATTCGCTATGCCCTACCTCTCTTAATTATTATTTATCGAAACAAAGTAACATATAGTACAATTAGTTATATAAACATAAGGTCGCCTTGTCAAGAATGCAAGGAATATTTCCTGACCTCGCTGTGATAACCCGGCCAACGCTCTTTGAGACACATAGGTAGGTATTAGCTGTTTATAGCCGGACAGAGCTGTTTAAATTAACTTGTACCCAATTCAATTATTTACTTATTTATTATAGCTCTACTACGTACCCCTTGACCGAATTTGGAAATCAAGGAACGGGCAGCAGCGTTTATCTAGCAGCAGGTACAAGTAAAATCTACTGAGGTTACCAAAGCCTGCCATGCGTGGTGACTAGGGAAAATCCCTCCCTTTTTAAGTTCATGCTGCCTCCGGGGAAAGACGAAGTGGTGTGTGGGGCTCCCAGAATGAAAATAACCCACTAAACCCCCCTATGTCACCAGTGGGCAGCAGCTTGCAGAGACTCGGGTAGCGCCGAAGCATACCGACGGCGCTACCCTAGGTTCGGGATGTAAGGGAGCGACCCATCATCTTTTCGCTCCAAGCCAACCTCACCTGCCCGTGGTGCATCCTGCCGAATAACAAACGAGACGCTGGCAACCGACTGATGGCGGTTTATCCATCACAATTGAAGGCGTAGCTAAATACCACAGAGCGATGACGGGCAGCGTCACCGGAGCGAGAAGCTACGCTCTGCGATCGCCAACCCGCCTGCCCAGCGTGGCGATTAAGGGTATATCCTCCAGATGTTTGGCCTAAGTGGCGAACACCTAGAGAGGCCTATGTCCAGCAGTGAACTGCAATAGGCTGATGATGACGATGATGATAATACCGACGGCCGCATCCCTGCCTGACTGGCCAGCCGCGGATGATTAGCAGCCAGCACTCCTGGTCCGAGGAGGGCAAATACCTCTTCCTCCGGCTCTGAGGAGAAATAGTGCTTCCCGGGCGGATCTCGTGCAACGGTGTGGCTGCACCCACCACGCCGTTACGCCCCAGCTTACTGGGGCGTAACGGCGTGGTGGGTGCAGCCACCTTCACTTATGAAGGTGAGGCTCTGAGGGCATACGATGCAGGCAAATCCCATACAAATTCGTAGCCAAGTGTTGTTAATTTTCATAGGTAAGTAATTATTTGTGAATGCGCGTGTGATTTATTAGTAGAATCATGTAGGTATGAAGATTGATGAATGTGGACGAGGTAAAAGTTGTGTGCCAGGATCGTAGCAAATGGAAGGACGTGGTCTCTGCCTACCCTTCTGGAAGAAAGGCGTGACGTTATGTATGTATCTATGTATGTTAATAGTAGATACCTATGTACCCATAAAACAGGATTACAACCATGTGTGACAAGCTACGGGCAGCAGCGTCACCGGAGCGAGAAGCTACGTCCTGCGATCGCCAACCCGCCTGCCCAGCGTGGCGATTATAGGCATATCCTCCGGATGTTTGCCCTGAGTTGCGAGCAACTGGAGAGGCCTATGTCCAGCAGTGGACTGCAATAGGCTGATAATGTGGCAAGCTAGTAGTAGTAAAATTGTGACAATGCAGCGCTGCACGTCCTCATATATTATGCACAATGCACTTCGAATTAAGGAAAACAATATTATTATTATGACTGATAATATCGTTGAACAAATAACTGATACTATGATAGGTATACAAATCCTAATAATCCTCATGCTTTGTCTTTTTCAAGCTAAACAGTTGGAATGTGACAAAACATATTATGTTTATGTTCTGAATAGGGGTTTTATTGTGTAGTTCTGGAAAGGGTAGGAGAAGAGGGAAGATAAAGCTCTCATATAAATACACAAACAGCTTCTCTAGAGGTCCTTTTGGACCTCTAATCCGAAGTTTTAACAAATCTGTGACCTAAGGGTTGACTGGTTGTGTGTGTGGTGGTGGAAGGGTTGATGCTTCTAGCATGAAGTTCACATTTGTACTATATTTGTGCCATAAAGTTTTAATAAATAAATTTTAAGGGTACCTAGATATGGTTATATGAGTGCTTTTTTTAGCAAAAGTCAAATTCAAATCTCTTTATTTGCACATAAATAGAGAGGTTATATACCTAATATGATGTAGTAAGTATCACAAAAAGGTATTAGAAAGGCTCTTTGTGTAGAAAATACTAGGTTAAAATGGGCATAACGACACATGATAGAAAGTTATGCAATAACGTCATAGATTGATAAGTCTTTGTCGTTAGCGACACATTAATATTATCCCAATTAAACTGACATAGCATTAAATGCGACCGTATCTCGATAAGGCAGGGAGAAAAGGTTACTCGCATGTTAACGAAATGTATAATTGACAATTATCACTAAGTAAGTATTCATTTATCAATAGCTGGAGTAATCTTTTCTAGTAATAGTTATTAAATAATAGTAATGAAACCTTAGGTTCCTTTACAATTAAATTCCGATGAAAAGCAAGAACTATTAAAACGTGGAAGCCAGCACATGTGTTTCCACCTTCATACAGTATGAGATCCTTTAAACGAAACGTGTTCTTGTTGGCAACTATAATAATAGCTGTAGTGACTGACTGTAAACTGCGGTTACCCGCCCGTTGTCAGAGCGACTTGGGTTTCCTTCCCAGCTTTCCGTCAGGCGAAGGGAATCCGCTATGCTAAGCCAAAAAAATATTATCATCATCAGCCTATCGCAGTCCACTGCTGGGAATAGGCATCTCCAGTTGTTCGCCACTTAGGACAAACGTCTGGAGAATATACCCATAATCGCCACGCTGGACAGGCGGGGTTGGGTATCGCAGGACGTAGCTTCTCGCTCCGGTGACGCTGCTGCCCGTCATCGCTCTGTGATATTTAGCTACGTCTCCAATTGTGATGGTGTTATACCGCCACCAGTCGGTTGCCAGGGCCTCGCTTGTTATTCGGTAGGATGCACCACATTTTACGGGACTATCTACCTATTTACCTTACCTACCTTAAATTTCATTTAAATTGGTTTATTAGTTTTATCATGTGAAGCGCATCAGACGGATAGTTACTTTCGCTTTTTAAGAATTGTTTAAAGTAGGTTAGTTGGGTGCAAACTGTCATAAGTATATTACAATGTACTGAATGTATGTGTCCTCGTATTGAGTATATAATCACAATTATTGCCCCCACGTGGAATATAAGATCCGGGTACGTGTACCTAACACCACATTCTAATAGGTTTGTAGGTTCATGCTTAGCAAAAAAAGACATTCTGTAATAATAATAACCCCCTGACCGAGTTTTCCCAAAGAGGCTAGCCAAGTACGCAGGAGATATAAATAAGAAATAAATAATCTAACTTTATGTAAGTATTATGATAAAAATTTATATTCTTTTATAGTGGCTCGACATAATGGATGGTAGCGAAAGAGAAGCCCAAGTCGCTGCGACAACGTGCAAGTAACCACTCAGTTAAATGTCAGTTGCCACCGCCATGCCGTCCTTACCCTATTCCCTACGAGCTCCGGAAACCCTACTCACCGGCAGAAACACAACCCAGAGGTCATTTGGCTGCGGTATTCTATAGTGTGGAGGTCCTTCCCCGATAATGAAAACTTCTCATCTATTATATTCTAGAACGTTTCCGGAATGAATAGGTTTTCTAAATAACAGACTACTGCTTTTTAGAGTACATTTTTCTTCCTTTATTTAAATATTTTTAGTAGCAGGCAAGATGCTAGAAATAGCAGACGTAGAAAACACATCTTGACTGCCGTGCTGCGAACGATAAGCCCAAGTAGGTACAACATCACATACATTACTCTGATCCCAAAGCAAGTGGTTTAAGCACTTGTGTTATGGGTATCAGAACACCGAAGGTACCACAAATATAATTATACCTAGATACATTTTTATTTATATTGATAGACAGAAGGAGATTTGAAGTTATAGTAACACTGGAACAATGCAAAGCTACTCGTAGAAATTGAGTAAAATCAAAGGAACCAGGGAAAGCATATTAACTTCTATTCAAAATACCTACATCCTCTTCAGTTTGCACCATCTAGAACCATCTAGGACCACCTAGGACTATCTAAGACTATCTAGGACCATCTAAGACCATTTAGGACCATCTAGGACCATCTAGGACCATCTAGGACCATCTAGGACTATCTAAGACTATCTAGGACCATCTAGGACCATTTAGGACCATCTAGGACCATCTAGGAAACCTTCTAAGGAGAGGTCAAGGCACACCCGTGATCTGATTACTCATTATCCTCAACAGCTCTAGGAGATAACAGCAACGCAGCAATACTAACGATAAAGCTTCGTTTCATTTTGATGAAATCACTCTAGGCATCCCAGCTTAGTGATAAACATTCAGTTCGCACAAATTCCAACTACAAATTAATATTATTGCATTATTTTATCGTTAATGGCGGATGTTATTAATTGGAGATAGGTACAGTGGGTGCACGTGCTAGATATTTGTTTCAGAGAACGCACTACTGAACGTTTTAGCATTTGAAAACAAATTTCGTACTTATACAAAATTGGCGTCATCTTCTTCTCGTGTCAATGGGAATCCAGATTATATACCTAGAACCCATGCAAAACTCTCTGACCTGGACACCACTATCGGTCGCCTCATGTAGGTCCCTAATCGTGCACGTGGTAGGGCACATCTGCCAGGTGAGCATATGCTCCATAGTCTGCAGTTGGCGTCATCCCAGCTACCGTACAATGCCCGTAATGCATCTTTACAAACAAGGCGCTGGCGACCGACGGGTGGCGGTATAACCATCACCATTGAAGGCGTAGCTAAATACCTCAGGCCGATGACGGGCGGCAGAGTCACTGGAGCAAGAAGCTACGCCCTGCGATCGCCAACCCGTCTGCCCAGTGTGTCGAAAAGATTGCAGCGAAAAGATGATGAGTGAAGGGAGAGGGAGGGCCTTTACAAAGATCTAAATAGTACCACTTCTTCTTCTGCTCCTTATCCCATTATTTGGGGTCGGGTCTCCTCACAATTCTCCGCCAAGTCATGCAATCTATAAATAAATAAATAAATAACCCAATACATGCCACGCTGGGTTACACAGCCCCAAACTAAGCCGAAGCTTGTATTTACTATGGGTACTAGACAACTGATAAACTTACTTAGATAATTTTTTTTTATACATAGAAAACACCCAGACCAATACAAACAAACATGTTCATGCACACAAATGTTTGTAATGTGCGGGGATCGAACCCACGACCCTTGGCTCAGAAGGCAGAGGTCACTACCAATTGAGCCACCAAGTCAACCAATCTTGGGTTGTCTTTTCCAGCAGCTGGGCTTTCTTGAGGTCTCTCTCTATATTTTTCTACCAGGTAGATGGGGGGCTCACCAATGGTCTAAATAGTACCACTTAAAAGGAGCAGGCGTAGGTCGCGGTCTAAATAGTACCACTTCATCATCCATGGACATAGGCCTCTCCAGTTATTCGCCACTTAGGGCAAACACCTAGAGGATATAATACCCATAATCGCCACGCTGGGCAGGCGAGTTGGCGATCGCAGGGCGTAGCTTCTCGCTACGATGACGCTGCTGCATCGTCATCGGCCTGTGGTATTTAGCTACGCCTTTCGGTTGCCAGAGCCTCGTTTATTGTTCGGCATGATGCACCACGGGCAGGTGTAGATGGCTTGGAGCGAAAAGGTGATAGGTCGCTCCCTTACATCCCTTTATATACATGCATGCTCTATAAGTACCAAGATCGATCAAAGTTGCGAACAATGGCAGAGCCCTATGCCCAGCAGTGGACTGTGATGAGGCTGGTGATGATGATTATAGGTACTTCACATAAACATGGTTAGTTTTAGGACATAGCTCTCCATATTGCAGTTCCTAGGTCTAATGTTTATGCACTGATAAGAGTAGGTCGTTGTTTACAGCTAGCAATTAATTACCTATAATGAGGGCTCAATTAGCAAATTAGTATCTTCACAGTTGTGGATGGAATAATTATTGGAAATAATTTGTGAAATGTGAATTAGGTTTGTTATTGTCAATACTCACTCATCTTCTTCTATATGTACTTATAATAATCTGTATTTTTGAAACCCGATATCCAGGCGTGCGACACCGCTAGCACAGCTACATAGTATAACAAAATAAAAAACGAAAAACAGAATGGTACTAAAACCTGACTGCGTTCCTATAATTTGGAAAATTAACCTTCGGGTCTGATTTTGCAACCTCTACATAGGTATTTTATGTTCTGATGAAGGGTCAACAAGTCTTATTAAATATATAAAATATGCTACACCACAAAAACGATATTATATGCCTACACATTAGAGACGTTTCATTCATTTTTCAGAACATATACCTACATAATAGCTGTGCGTGTATGTATGTATGTAACGAGTCAACGGCCTAGCGGTCAACGACAATATAAACAATATTTGTTCGGGTTTGACGCCGAGATTGTTGAATGAAAAACTTGATATGATAAAAATGACTTATATTTTGGAGATAAATAACTTGATCAAAATATTTAAACTAATGGTAAATGAGTACGCGCGGCTGTTTACATGGCTTATTGCGAACTGAATTGATTTGATGTAATATAATAAAATGAGGTCAAATATAAAATTGATGAATCGGTAAATTGTACGTAGCGAGCTCGTACATATTCCCGGGCGAGAAAGTGAGGCTGTGGGATTAGATGAAGAAAAGCATGGTCTGTTCTAATTACAAGGTGATAAACAATTTTTATTATAACTACCATGCAATGAATGATTGTTATCCCAGATGAGTTAACAAGGTGAAGGTCACAATTGTTTTAACTCTAATCACTTGATTCGGGAATGGTAAACACTGAACGAAGCACAGGCGAAGTGCTTTTACTTTGCTTTAACACGCGCGCACTTTGTTTAGGAAACTCACTTAATTCGGTTACACTACACTGATTGCCCATATCACTACACTGATCACTAACACGAGCTGCCGGCTGCGGCGCCGCTGTCCCCGCGGAGCCCGCTGGCGGCCGGCAGCAGCGCCACCACGCCAGGGCGGCGGCGACTCCCGCCACCAACACGAACAACACGTATATTGCCGCGTAATGGTGAACGTCATGATAGGAAACACTTTCCGCTAAAGGATCACTGTGTTTCATGATGTCTATTTGCTCCTTGATCTCTTGTAGCTGATTATTAAAGGTCGTGTTATCAGTTTCATCGTTCGGTGAAGTCTGAAGTGGTAGGGATATATTAATGATACGATTGATAGGCGACATCTCTGGGGCTTCTATTCTTGGGCTGATACTTAATTTGCTACTCTCTTGCTTGTGTGAGTAGACCCAGAAATCATCTGATTTCATAATGCAACCTTGATCGACAGTAAATAGGCCGGCGGCGGTCAATGATACTACGGTAACTTGATCTTCGCATAGTAACTTCAACTGACACCGATCGCAACAATAATAAAAATATGTATTTATTTTTTGCAACTCTGTCCATTTATTAGCACATGGTTTATTTATAATTTGGCAGCTTCTTGAATTGGGCATTTTTTCACAAAGGCTTTGATCTTCTTTAAGATGGTAAATAGGTTTGTTAAGATGACACAGCATAATTTCGGAATTTCTGTCCATACAGGTGTCAAAGTCCTTGCCTGAGAGAGGTACGAATGCATCTTTTCTAAGATTTATAGCAACATACTCAGAAATTGGTACTATAAATATCTGATTGTGGTCTTCTGATAAGTACGGAATCGGTATTGGTTTCACGACTTCGTACGTATCCCTACTGATAAGTGGGATCCTGATCTCAAAAATAATATAATTGTACGTAATTCGAGTACGCACTTGTAATAGATTGTATATGTCAGCAAAATTCTGATTATCAACTGGTAGTGATAAGTCTTTTGGCAGTTGTCCTGCTATGATGTTCAGTTCCTTGGTCAATTGTTCTGGTGTCAACAGGTGAAAATTAAACTTGCCATTGTAAATATTAGTGACTGTGTCCAATAAAGCTTGTTGAATGTTCCTTAGACTATATAAGAGATTGTTAGTCATCATAGCTGTACTAAGGAATTCATTAGTCGGCGAAATATTTTGAAGTGCAACATTTGCTTGATTTATTGCCATTTCCAATTGATTGATTTTCTTGTTTATGATCTTATGGTGTTTGTCCATAACACCTTGAGTACGCTTTAATAAATTGAATTCTGCTTCAACAACCGAAGTTTGATTCTTCCATAAGGACGCCAAATGATTCTGATTATCTCTGATGAGATTAATATCTTTCTCATACTTCTCAGCAAAGCGAGAGTCTAAAACGCCAAATAAGCTATTTGCGATAGATCCGACGCCGTCTATGAGGCCGCGGCGGCGGCGCGTGCGCATATCAAGTTTCTGATGCATTAAAATGTTATTGTAATATTGCAGTTCCGTGAACTCGTGCTGCACTTGTAATATTATCTCGTGACAATGAGACCGCTCTTGAATGGTATGACAAAGGTAATTAAGATACTGTATGTATTTACCGAGTGTCTTGTTACCTTCTTGGTATGGCACGGTGTCGTAGTAGACGACTAAGCGCCAGTCGTCTCTAATCAAATGCATATTCTTGATACTATCGAAATAAAGACTACTGTTCTGTAACGGAGTAACTCTATATGAACATTGTACTGATGATATAATTGTCATAAAAAATAGTAAAAACGCTGTAGCTAATGATAAAAAATTATGGTTTTTCTTCTTGATACGTGATCCACTTGATTTTGGATCGAGGTTATCTTGATCAGCTGGTATCTGGTTACTTGTTTCATCTTGATCTGGGTTAACTGGTAAGGTCGCGAGTTTGACAATTGGACGCTGCATCAGTCCGTTCTTCGTCTTCAGCGTCACGACTCGCACATACCCATCACTCCCGGGGTGAAGCTGCACAACGCGCCCCAGTGTCCATTTCCCCGGGGGAAGGTTCTCATCTCTGATTACCACAATGTCGTTCTCCTTGATATTGAGTTGTGGTTTCTTCCATTTACTTCTTGCTGATAGTAGAGTTAGGTATTCGTTAGACCATCGATCCCAGATGTCTTTATATATTTTTTGAGTTAGATGCCACCTAGTTCTTAAGTCTGATTCTGTTTCGTATATTGTCAACGTCGGCCCGCTTGCTAAGAAATGAGCTGGCGTTATGACATCTAAGTCATTAGGATCTTCTGATTGAGGGTATAGTGGTCGTGAGTTCAGACATCCTTCGATTTGGCTAAGAATGGTGCTGTACTCTTCGAAGGTAAGCATCTGCTCACCGATCACACGTTTGAGGTGGTACTTTAGACTCCTTATAGCCCGCTCCCATAATCCGCCTGCTGAAGGCCAGGAAGGGGCGTTGAAATGCCACTCAACTCCCATACTTGATATTTCTGATAAAAGCTCAGGATTAATTGTGTCCTGTATAGCTTCATACTCTTGTTGCAGTATTTTGTTAGCGCCAATGAAGTTACGTCCTTGGTCACTGTACATGTGTCCCGGCAATCCCCTCCGGGCGGCCATGCGGCGCAAAGCTGATAAAAATGCTGATGCTGTAAGGTCGGATACAAGTTCGATATGTACAGCCTTGGTTGCCATGCATATGAACATTGCGATGTATCCTTTGGTGGTCTTGATGCCCCGACCCTTGTTGGCTTTGATCAGGACATGACCCGTGTAGTCCACCCCGGTGTGATAAAAGGGGCGGGACGGGTTTGATCGGGGTGCTGGCAAGTCACCCATTAATTGATGTTGTTGGTCTGGATTCTGTCTTCTACATTTGACACAACAACGAAGACGTTTCTTAGTGGCCCTGATGCCACCGATCAGCCAATACTTTCGTCTTAAGAATGATGTGGTTAAGCGGGGTCTTCCGTGAAACGTCAACTCGAGCGCTTCATCTATTAGTAGGTCCGCTAATCTTGTGTTACATGGAATGATAGCGGGGTGTTTGGTTTCATGATCTATATTGGCATGTTTGAGCCTGCCACCGACTCGTAAAATGCCGTTGTCATCAAGTTTTGGATTGAACTCGAGTAACTTGCTTTTATTCTTGATATTTTTACCCGCTTCGAGACACCTTATCTCTTCAAAAAACTCTTCTCGCTGTATTTCTATTATTATAATTTCTCTTGATTTTCGTAGTTCATCACTAGATAAGTAATCTTGTTTCTTCTTTCTATTAATAAATCTCCTAACCCATGCTAATATTTTTATGATCTTCGGTAAAGAACTGTATTTAGTTAGTAAGTCTTTCACAATACTGCTTGATGATTGTGAAACGTTGCATTGCTTGATCTTTTTTACTTCTTGATCAGTGGTGTACTTGATCACTTGCTCCTCGGTCGTGGGCTGATAGGAAGGTAGCCATTCAGGTCCTTGCCACCAAAGTGTGTGTTCTTTCAGTTGGGAAGCTGTTAACCCTCTACTGGCGCAGTCTGCAGGGTTATCCTTTGATTTGACGTAGCGCCAGCAGTCTGGTGGCATGACGGCTGTTACTTGTTTCACACGATTTGCAACGAAGGGCTTCCAACGTTCAGCATCGCCCTGGAGCCATCCCAGGACAGCCATTGAGTCTACCCAGCCATAAATCTTGATAGTATGGCTGCTAAGACATGATTTGACCTTTCCCATGAGCTTTGACAATAAAACTGCCCCGCTCAATTCGAGACGAGGTAGTGACACGGCTTTGTTCAAAGGAACGAGTTTTGATTTTCCGGCAACTAATTTTATTGATTGTTTATTGTTATGATTGATTCGGCAATATATAACACAAGCGAAGGCTTTCGTACTTGCGTCACAGAATCCATGAAGCTCTATTTGATCATTCTGAACTGTCCCTAACCATCTTGGTATTTCAAAATCTTTAATTAAATTAATGTCAGCCTTGATCTTTATCCATTCCTCATAGATATCCTTTGGTATTTGTTCATCCCACTGAATTTTGCTCTTCCATGTATCTTGAAACAAAATTTTTAACTTAGTGGTCACAGGTGCTATCCAGCCCAACGGATCGAATAGCTTAGAAATATCTGATAATAAAATTCTTTTAGTAGGTGATGTAACTGGTTTGTTCAAATTTGATTGAAATGAAAATTGATCTGATCTGGAATTCCATACAAGTCCTAGTGTTTTACTTGATTCCACTAGCTTAAAATCAAAAGTACCTTGGTCATTATCCTCTACTGCTGGTAATAATTCAGGCATATTGGATTTCCACTTCCTAAGGTTAAATCCACCCGATTTCAATAGACTGATCATATCTTGTTGTAATTGTTTTGCTGCTTCGATTGAGTGTTCTCCATGGATAAGATCGTCCATGTAGAAGCACTCCTCCAGGACACTAGGCGCTGCGCTATTTGGGTAGTTAGGTCTCTCGTCCCTAGCCAGCTGTTTGAGGGTCATCATGGCTAAGAAAGGCGCAGCTTTCATTCCATATGTAACTGTAGCTAACTGATAAACCTGTAATTTTCGTGACTGATCATTTCGCCAAATAATTTTTTGAAGTAACTGGTCTTCGTCATTCAACCATATTTGCCTGAACATCTTCTCTATGTCGGCGGTGAATGCGAATTTGTATTGTCTCCACTTGATTATGAGACTTTGAAGGTCCTGTTGTAAGTTGGGACCAGGGCACATCACGTCATTCAAACTATTACCACTTGATGTTTTAGCTGACGCGTTAAAAACGACGCGCAGTTTGGTCGTGGCGGAGTCTTCGCGTGTGACGCAATGGTGAGGTAAATGACATTCAGGCGTCGAATTGCAGTCGGCGCTCGCCGGTTTCATATGTCCAAGCGATAAATATTCATTCATAAATAATTTATAATCTTGCGCAATATCTGGTTTGTTATGAAGTTTTTGTTCTAGGGCGTAAAACTGTCCTATAGCCTTCTGTTTTGAGGCACCTAAATTTTCTTGATAATTTGGCTTCAACGGCAATCTGACTTGGTACCTGCCGTCTTCCTGTCTGATGGTGGTGGTTTGATAATATTCGATGCATTGCTGATCTTCCGATGATATCTCGGGAGATTCTGAGATATCTTCCATCTCCCAAAATTGCTGAATATCCTCGATGTTATATAGAGTAACATTGCATTGAAAGGACTTGACATTGCCACTCAATATCCAACCCAACTGTGTCTGTTGAGCGGTTGGCATGGTCTGATTCACCCTGCATATTCCGTCGAGAAGTATCATGGAATATACATCGGCGCCTAAAAGTATATCTACTGGCCTATTAACATAAAACTCGGGATCTGCTAATTTTATGTTATCAAGATAGGGCCAGTCTGGTTTAGAAAATGAACAACTTGGTAAGTTCTTGATTAAGCTTTTCATGATTAAAGCATCGGTTTCGAATGTAAAGTCGCTAGTGGTAGACTTGCACTTGATATTTAGCATCCCTTTACAACTGCTCTCTTTGTCACCTACACCTGATACGACTCCCATACATCTCTTTCTTGGTAATTTTAGTAACTGGGCAGCATGTTCGGTGATTAGCGTGATTTGAGATGCCTGATCTAGAAGGACCCGCAGGCTATGATAGGATCCATCTGCTGATAATACCTTGATAATTGCTGTTGGTAGCAATATTTCGATAGGTTCATTGGGCAGCGACACGTGCGAACTACTTTTCGCTATATTTCCTGATTTAGCGTTTACGTTGGTACCTCGCCCCGCGCGCTCGCCTGCCGTTTCCGATGACACCGGATTTGATTGCGCAAACGCGCTATGCAATAAAGTATTATGGTCTTTATTGCAATCACGACAACGATAAATTGATAGGCATGATTTCCCTGGATGATAATTGAAGCAATTATAACAAAGATCTAACTTTGAGATAATCTTGCGTTTATTAAATGGAGACATCTCCAGGAACTTCTGGCAAAAGTAAATACCATGATCATTACTTTGGCAATAAGGACATCTGTATCTCTCAGTTGATTCCCCGGCCTTGATCCTTGATTGATGGGGAGTCACACTAGATGAAAACGAGTTCTTATTAAAAGCTGATTTATGAAACTGATTGTTATTCTGATGTCTCACATGTCCTTGATTGGATCCTTGATTTGATCCCTGATTCTTCGTCGTAGAATTGTCTTGTTTTCTACGTGACGACTCTAAAGTGGTAAACTTCATCTCCAAAAAGTCTAAAAATTCTTTCAAAATTGGTAATTCTCTTGGTTGCTTTACTGATTCGATATAGTCTGAGTATGATTCTGAGTCTAATTTTTGTGATAACAGATGTACAATCAAGGGATCCCAGGTGCTGATGTCTATCCCTAGATTTTTAATTGCATTAAGACTTTCTAAAGCCGTATCATGCAGACGTTTGATATGATGTAGAGATTGTTGCTGCATTGCCGGGATATTCAATAAAGTGTTGATTTGTGTTGTGAATAAAAGTTTCTTATTATTATACCTCTGATTTAAAATGTCCCAGCAGGTAAGATAGTTATCGGAGCTAACTGATAAGTGCTGAATTAACTTTTCAGCTTCGCCTCTTACTTTGGTCTTTAGATATTGCATTTTTTGGGCGGGTGACATTGATAGGTTGGTGTGAATGATTTCTGTAAATAGGTCTTTAAATGAGACCCAGCTGCTGTAATTGCCACTGAAAGTTGGGATTTCCAGCTGTGGCGTGGATTTCTCCCTATGTGCTAATGACCAAATTTTCTTGTTTATATTTTTCTTGATTCGGTTATACTCTTTTTCGTAATTAGAAAATGTGTTCTCGTAATTTACATTAGAGCCATCTAACTCGCTGTCCAGCTCCCAGTGAAGGGCATCAATGGCAGCCCAACGCGTCTGGATGGTGCGCAACACGTCATCTAACTCCCATTTTTCGGAAATAGAATCTATATCTAAATTACTCACTGAGCGATGGAAAGCCTTGAAATTAGACTGTTGTTTTTTGAGCATGTCCTCGGTCCTGCTGACCGTCCCTCTTGATGTCGACGGCGCTGGTGGTTGTTGCGGATCGGGTACCGTGCTCGAAAATGATGGATTAAACATTGGTGGCTTTAGCAAAGGAGTACTAGGCCTATCCCCTGAAGGCTCCGCATTATAATTTAGTATACTCGCCCTAATTGTACCGTATCTATCCCGTACCTTTATAAAATCATCGTTGGCTAAATGACATTCACCAAACTCTGATAACCTGGAATGATTGTTTTCAAATTCGACCCAATATTTATCTAATAACTCTACACGACGTTGCAGATAGTCTGGAGTTTTCCTCTGAGCGCTATCCTTTTTGAAATTAGTCCAGACTTGTTCAATGGCTGACGCTACTTGTTGCTGATTAGCCAGAAAATCGTCTATCGTAGACATGGTTGAAGTGATAAAAAAGGACTGATCTTACTTGATAAAGACAGCTCCCTGCTGCTGATGATGATGTGTCCGAGATTGCGACCTTCGCACTCCCGGCACCTGGTTCCTTGGTGATTCTTGATGATCCAAGGCCTTGCTGCCTCGGGACTGAGCGTGCTTCTTGATTGCACACCCCTTGGTCTGATGATGATGTGTCACAGATGCCTTGATTGCACTGCAACACTCACGTGGCGCGCACTGGTGACGTGCAGTCGTGCACTCCGTCGATAGGGTTCACAGCGGAACTGATGACACGATAATCACTTCGCGTGCCGAAAGGTCCCGCTTTTTCGGTAAGCTCGAAGGACCATGTTCGGGTTTGACGCCGAGATTGTTGAATGAAAAACTTGATATGATAAAAATGACTTATATTTTGGAGATAAATAACTTGATCAAAATGGTTAAATTAATGATAAATGAGTACGCGCGGCTGTTTACATGGCTTATTGCGAACTGAATTGATTTGATGAAATATAATAAAATGAGGTCAAATATAAAACTGATGAATCGGTAAATTGTACGTAGCGAGCTCGTACAATATTTATCAATTAAATAACAAGAATACATTACGACTCCAATAGCTCTTTTAATAATAATAATATAAGTATGCGATGTTCTTAAAAATAACCGAGGAGATACTATGCTGGGTGTCTTTGATACCATTAAAGTGTAAGGGTGCAAGTAAACCAAACAAGCGGCAATCTTTAACAGCTACGACTTGGGAACCTTCAAGAAACGAGCACACTCCTATTTAAAAAGCCGCCAGCGACCCCAGACCGATGACGGGCAGCAGCGTCACCGGAGCGAGAAGCTACGCCCTGCGATCGCTAACCCGCCTGCCCACCGTGACGATTATGGGTATATCCTCCAGATGATTGCCTTAAGTGGCGACCACCTGGAGAGGCCTATGTCCAGCAGTGGACTGCAATAGGCTGATGATGATGATGACCCCAGAACTCGGTTTGAGTAGCGGGTGGGCGCTTTTGCCTGTGACCATATACACCTGTCTGCCGCCTCTTGAATAAAAAAAACCAATTGATCAATCGTCGATCGATTGAAGAACCAATGAGGGTTACTTCACAGTACTGGATACTGTGAAGATAAGCCCAAGTTGCTGTGACAACGGGCAAGTAACTGTTCAGTTACCTGTCAGTTGCCACCGCCATGCCGGCCCAGCCCTAGCCCCCCACAAGTTCCGGAAACCTTATTCACCGGCAGAAACACGACCCGGAGGTCATTTGGCTGCGGTATTCTTATAGTCTTAGACCGTTTATATGGGGCGTGAAATGAAATGAAATAAAATGCCCCACTTAAGCCGTCATAAAGTGCTCGCTTACATTTCGTCGTCTGCATCACCCAAGGCGCAGTCATTTTTACATATTCATACCTATATAAAAAAATGCTAGCGTGAAAAAGTAGAACTAAGAGATGTAGGGCATAGCGAATCTTCGCTCGTATTGAGCTGCCCGTCCGGGGAAGGACCTCCACCCTATAGAATACCGCAGCCAAATGACCTCCGGGTCGTGTTTCTGCTGGTGAGTAGGGTCTCCGCAGCTCGTCAGGGGTTAGGGTTGGGCCGGCATGGCAGTGGCAACTGACAGGTAACTAACCAGTTACTTGCCAGTTGTCACAGCGACTTTGGGCTTCTCTTTCGCTTTCCATCAGGCGTAGGGAAGCCATTATGTCGAGCTACTATAAAAAAGAAATCATCATCAGCCCATTGCAGTCCACTGCTGGACATAGGCCTCTCCAGTTGTTTGCCACTTAGGGCAAACATCCGGAGGATATACCCATAATACCCACGCTGGGCAGGCGGGTTGGCGATCGCAGGGCGTAGCTTACCCCCAATTAGTAATCCCAAAGTTATCTGCAAAGTAAGTCTTACAACAGCAAGTATAACTAACACCTTATGACCTCACTAACGGGCAGATAAGGCTTGCAAGTTGCCCTTTTACCTGCCTATAAGCGTTTATCTGCGTTATATTGTTAAAATAATAATAACACGTGGTTTTTTTTATATAAAGTACACTATTAATAAATAAATAAATATCAGACAACATCACATACATTGCTCCGATCCCAAAGTAAGTAGCTTGAGCACTTGTGTTATGGGTATCAAACAACTAAGGTACCACAAATAAATACTTAAATACAAATATTAACACCCAGACACGGAACAAACACTAGTGTTCATCACACGAATGTTTGTCCCGAGTGGGAATCGAACCCACGACTCTTGGTTCAGAAGGCAGGGGTCACTACCAATTGAGCCACCGATCCTGTCACTATCTATCTATACTTATAATAAACTAGCTGCTGCCCGCGGCTTTGCCTGCGTGAACATCGGTTTGTCATGAAGAGCTTACTCTGTCATTATATCATGTACGTACGCGTCTTTGTCTCTTATTTTATCACACGCGCTTACGAATGGATGCTCAAAAGATGATGAAGATATATGTATTCGATTTGAGTGCTGAGAAATCTGAACATAGGTTGACACAGGACAAACACAATGTAGGTACATCATGTTGGCCTCTGGTAGAGCAACCGCACGTAATGCACTTGTGTATGGGCATAAACATGTACACTTCAATATCTAGTACTTGCCCGGTCTGCTTGGAGAATGGTCATTGTGGCCGATTTTCGGCCAGGAGAAGGATGGCGTCGGCGCGATACGTTTTAAATTGATTAGGATATAGAAATCATCATCATCATCAGCCTATTACAGTCCACTGCTGGACACAGGCCTCTTCAGTTGCTCGCCACCTAGGGCAAACATCTGGAGGATATTATGGGTATAAGCGCCACCTGGGCAGGAGGGTTGGCGATCGCAGGGCATAGCTTCTCGCTCCGGTCACGCTGCTGCCCGTCATAGGCCTGTGATATCTAGCTACGCCTTCCATCGTTATGGTTTTACCACCACCAGTCGGTTTGCCAGAGCCTCGTTTGTTGGTCGGCAGGATGCACCACGGGCAGGTGAGGAAGGCTTGGAGTGAAAAGATGATAGGCACTCCCATACAATATAGAAATACGGATACTTATTTTGTACTTTTTGGAAAATAAGTGCGTTTAATAATCTTATATCTATACAACTAAAACAGAATCTGGATATCCTGTGTATGAACATATTTTGAGAAGCCACGCTAAAAATACTAAGTATCTTTTATTTCGAGTTTTCTTTATGTCATACTGAGAATCCCTAAGAATATAATGTGAAAATTATTTACCGATAAAATTAAGATTTTTTAATTATAGGTGGTACCTAACTATGTACAATAATTGTACATGTTAGTACACAGGTTTTAAGTATCACGCCGACCAAAAAGCGACCACTTGGCCGGTGTATGAATCTTAACTTACATCAAAGCGTTATTTTCTTCCGACATGCGTAATTAAAACGATTTTATTAGGCTGAAATGTTATAATATTAGTATATTGAGGACAGAAATTACAATTTGGATTAGAAAAATATTTATTAAGCATACACTGATCGCAGTTTCGTCGCATCCGAGCTAGACATGTGGCCCGTTGTGAGCCTTCTGAGATTGCAGTAAGGTTTTTGGTTCTTGGTCACTGTGTTTCATTATCAGATGCAGGCCGCCTTGTTTACGGGTTATGCTAGATCTGTTTTGACTGTACACAATTTTATTCCTAAAGTTTGTTCCAATTTGTTGCTGAATGAGGTGCCTCTGAAACTGAGCAATATTCTAGTAGACAACGCCGGTGGTTATCCCCTTACGTTGGTCGTCATTTCAGTTATAGCAGTTTGCATATAGTATTTTCCGAAGAATTTCATTCCGAAAATAAGCCGCACAATTTTAATTCACAATTATTTGTACTTATTGGTGGCGAATTACCGTATTTGTCTACCTCGATATCAGTACCTGTCATGTCAAATTGATAATTTCGCTGACAAAGTCAAGAAATGACAGTATCTATGGTGTATTCAAAAAGTTTTTAATCACTCCGTAACATATTTTCCCGAAATTCTAAATGAAAAAATTGATGAATCGTTGTAATTTATAGCCTATATGTTAATCTGATGCATAAACAATATTCGTGTAAAGTTTCACTGAAATCTGTTCAGTAGTTTTTGCGTGAAAAGGGAACAAACATCCATCCATCTATCCATCCATCTATCTATCCATCCAAACAAACTTTCGCGTTTATAATATTAGTGGGATCTGTAGAGAGGTCAATTCTGTACATAAAATATTTTTTCAAAATAACTATCAGGGGGTGATAAGTGATCGATACTGATACCAAAAATGCAATCAGTAAAATTTTTGTCTGTCTGTCTGTCTGTCTGTATGTTCGTTATAGAAAAAAAACTACTGAACAGATTTTGACGAAACTTGGTACAATTATTCTTCATACTCCTGGGCAGGTTATAGGATACTTTTCATCACGCTACAATCAATAGGAGCGGAGCAGTGACGGGAAGTGTTGGGAAAACGCGAGAAATTTAAACCTGTATGTTTGAACGCGCATTACGCGAAAACTACTGCATAGAATTGAATGCGGTTTTCACCAATGTATTGCTAGAGGTCTAACTTAAAACTTAGGCACAAGGTATAGATGGGTATTATATGGAAGTCCGTTATTTTTGAAACCCGATATCCACGCGAGCGACGCCGCTGGCACAGCTAGTTAATGAATATAAATAATCGTTAGCGTGGTTAGTGGTGGTAGTGACGATCACGACCACTCTGACAAGAGTGACATCGACGAAGAAGAATTAATGAATATGAAAACAATGACAGTTACAAGAAGTCAAGATAATTCAAGTTTATTCTATGACTTTTTTTATAGTAGCACAACATTTTGGTCTGCCTTCGTCTGAAGGAAAGAGAGCCCAAGTTTCTGTGGGTGGCAAACAAGCAAGAGGCCCATCTGATGTTAAATGGTTGCCGCTGCCCATAGACTCTGCAATGTCAGGGGCACAGCTTAGCCGCTGCCTACCGAGAGGGGATGTTAGGGAGCTCCCATCATCGTTTCGCTCCAAGCTAACCTCACCTGCCCGTGGTTCATCCTGCCGAATAGCAAACGAGGCGCCGGCAACCGACTGCTGGCGGTATAACCATCACAATTGAAGGCGTGGCTAAATACCATAGACCGATGACGGGCAGCAGCGTCACCGGAGCGAGAAGCTACGCCCTGCGATCGCAAACCCGCCTACCCAGCGTGGCGATTATGGGGTATATCCTCACTTCGACGAACAAGACTTGACACTGGAGAGAGTATGTCCAGCAGTGGACTGCAATAGGCTGATGATGATGATGACCTTTTCGGAAACAGTACCTAAATGAATCGCGCATCACGTACTCACCAGCTTATCCATATTTTTATTCAATTCTGAAAATTATAATGACCTAAGTGGCGTTTGAAATTTATTCACCGATTTTAGTGTAAAAAAAGTTTAAAATGATTAATCTAAATCAGTTCGAGTGGGTGTTTTGTTAAATGCATTTAAACATATTATATTAATGTATCTACAACACATCTGTATTATAAAAATGAATCGCTAAATGTTTTGATAAGCGCATACATCAATAATTTGGTCCATTTTTTTTTAAATTAAATGTTCGTTAGGGGTTGTCCATTAATCACGTGAGGCTTGAAAGGGGGGGGAGGGGTTTGATAAAAATCACGAAAATAACACAAGGGGGAGGGGGGGTGTAGTAAGATATCTCGTGTATTTATTTTTTAAAAGGCTTTTATTAAGGGCTTTTAGTTTTTGTAAAAGGTTATTTCCCATGCCATACACCACTTTGTCAAGCATGATTTAGATGCAATATTCATTTTTACGAATGCACCCGGCAGAAGCGCATTCAACCGTGTTGAGAGAAGAATGGCGCCTTTAAGCCGGGAATTATCTGGACTCATACTTCCGCATGATTCTTATGGAACTCATTTGGATGAACAAGGGAGAACAAAAGATCATGATCTCGAAAAAATGAACTTTCAGAAGGCTGGAGAAGTTCTCACAGAAGTATGGAATAATATGGTTATCGACGGCCATGACGTCGTAGCAGAGAACCTCGAGCCCGATGACATTGCTGAAAGCTTTGTTCCAGACTTGCCTTGTCTGCAGTGGTATAGCGAGCATGTGCGAGAGAGCCAGTATTTGCTTCAGGTAAATTAGTAAAATCTCATTTATTATTATTTTATCATTTACTTTTCTTATCTAATATGATTAAGATATCTTAATATCATTACCAGGTGGTGAAGTGTGATGATCGCGCTTGCTGTGGAGATTTGCGGAGTTCTCTTCGATCTATTCTTCCTGAACGCTTCGTTATACCACCTTACCCAATTTTGCAGTCGTCTAGTGGTCTATGTATTCCGAAGCCTCAAGAGCATGATGGCAAGACGTTTGCTACATTTCTTCTGCGTCGGTCTCTTGGAATCACCCCAACGCATGAGGGCTTTAACAAATTGCCGTATGACCTGTATTGCCCTAGTCTGCAAAAGGATCGTCGCCAACTTTTGGAAAGGACGTGCCAGTGGTGTGGATTGTACTTCTGTACAAAGAAGAAAGTTAAGGAACATGTAAATTCATGTCACAAGCAACCTAATCCGAGCAGTAATAGTGTAGAGATGCACAATGTTCGTCCTTCACGCATCCTCACGCGACGATCAATCGGCAGATCGAAAGAAATTCTCTGCGTTGTGCGCGAAAATGATGACACCGAGTGGCTTGATGAAACCGATGTTGATTTTCAACAAAGCACAGTGCCAACAACTGACCTGCAAGATGCTTATCCAGTTGTTAGTGTTGAAGAATGTCTTGCTAATCCGTGGTCCGAGGACAATATACATTAAATATATTCATGTACTAGTACAATACATGTTTTTCCTATGATTACACTCTTCGTTTATTCTTATTGTTATGGCAATCAAAAAAAACTTGCAACCTGGTGTAGACATTTTTATTATGGTCCTTAATTTCAGAATAAAATAAGATTATAGTTTATACCTGTATTTAAATTAAGATAATATTCAGAAAATTTTAAGATTCTTTGTAGGTACTAAAAATACACGTGATGTTGAGAAGGGGGAGGGGGGGTGGTCTTAAACCTCACTACGTATCACCAATGGGGGAGGGGGGGTTAAAAAATGCTAAAAAAAGATCACGTGATTAATGGACAACCCCTTAAAGTTCAAGGATGGTTTTAGAGAAAAAATCGAATAATTGCAACGGGAAACCACGGGTAAAATTAATATATTTCTTTGTTACCACGCGGAGTGTGTTAATTATTTCGCAAATTTTTTTTTTATCCACATAGCACATACATGTACAAAGATATACTTTCAAATAGTGATAATGGTACTTGTTTGAAACCTATTCTAACGACCTTTGCCGCCCAGTGTCCCTAAACTGCGATCAGCGTGGAGCATCGCGGCAGTAGGGTTGGCACTTTAACATCCAAGCCGGAATTAAGCAAAGAGAGACTTTGACTGGCTCTGTGGCATTGTCAGTGACCCCTGCCTTCTGAACCCATGTCGGGTTCGATCCCTACCCGGGACGAACATTCTTATGATGAACATTTGTGTTTGTTCCGTGTCTGGGTGTTCATAATTTTTATTTAAGTATATATTTGTGATACATTCGTTGTTCTGATACTCATAACACAAGTGCTTAAGCTACTTTGGGATCGAAGCGGATGACGCTGCTGCCCGTCATCGGCCTGGGATTTTTAGCTACGCCTTCAATCCTTTGTTATTCAGGAAAATACACCACGGGCGGGTGAGAGTAACTTGGTGGGAGAAGATGATGGATCGCTCCCTTATATCCTTATATCCAGTTACATACAACTTTTTACAAGAGGCATACAAAAAATACCACACCAGACATATGCTGGCGTCGAGTAGTAGCAGTTTGAGAGACTCGTTTTTGGGCGAGTTCATACTTGTGATTGCGAAACGAGTGTCTTTCGAAATGAATTTAGAAATGAGTAATATTTTCATTAATGTTTCAATGAATAAAATTGTGATATCCCGGGGGAAGTTTCATGGTAGCAGAGTTATTTAACCCAAGAAATAACCCAAGAAATGTAACGCTTGGCCATACATCGCCATCTAGCCCCAAACTAAGCCGAAGCTTGTAATATGGGTACTAGACAACTGACAAAATTGCTTAGATACTTTTTTTTTTGTAAATAAATACATATTATACATAGAAAACACCCAGACCAATACAAACAGTCATGTTCATGAGCACAAATGTTTGTACTGTGCGGGAATCGAACCCACGACTCTTGGCTCAGAGGGCAGAGGTCACTACCAAATAAGCCACCGAGCTTGTCAATTTATATTTTTAAACAATGTTTCTTTGAATGGACTTTGTGATCAATTCTTGTCAGTGTTTCTTGCCGTTTCTTCTGAGCTATCTATTTTCCTAACACGGCGCTACCGCCGAAGAACGAAATAAAAGTAATGTAAAAGAAGCTACCTTCTTTTACATTACTTTTATTCACATTTTTACATTACTGTTGCTAACTTGACGATTCATAAGTACTTATTTTAAGTTTATGTAAAAAAAGCTATTATCATTTGGAATATCAATTCAAATTGATATTTCATAATTTTGAAAAGAGTAATACACTAGGTGGAGTACACGGCTGGAAATTAATCCGATTTTCGTCGATTTTGCAGTCAAATGAAGTCAAAACTATCTTCATTTCTATTTCAATATAGTGCTTACAATAATTTAATATCACATTTTTATTATTCAACCACATAGCAACGGTTATGTGTTATATTATTCCTATGTGTTATTTTAAACATACGCAAATAAAGGATTCACTTAACATGTAATTATTTTATGTAAAACCAAAACAAACAAATTACCACCCCAAATCCATGGTAATTAAGTAATTAATCACTTTGTTTGTGTGTTAACGACCAAGAGGCAACCCTACTGTCCCGATGACCCCGCCCGCTAGCCGTCTATATAAGCTGCGCGTACGCAAGCCTCCCCGCACTTACCTTCGCGAGGTAGCCCCACAAGTATTGTAGCATAAGTACCCATAGACTGATTCCTTTAAGTGTCGCTTTGCCCCCAACATCATGGGGAGGAGTATTAGTTACTTTAGTGTTTTATTGTTAGTTTCCGTTTTATGGAAACCGGCGTACACCAATGGTGAGTTTTGCATTTTTTTTTTTACTTCTAGTTTAAGTGTAACGGCTGTTATAGACTTTTAAATAGATTGATAGATTCTTTATTGCACAAAATACAGGTATCTTGTGGTCTTATCACAAGTACCTAGGCGATCTCCTCCAGAAAAACTTCAGGAAGACTTCTCAAACATTTCAGAAGAATTATTGGTTCTTTGAAACACTTATGTTAATTATATCATGTGTTTATTTTATATGGTATTTTAAGTTGAATGGTATATATTTATTTTAAGTTACATAAAAGTTATGTTTTTTTTATATATCGATCAATGGACGTACTTGTTTTTTTAGTAAAATTCATTTTTAAGGTGCTGTTAGAAAAAGCTAAAAAGAAAACCATATTATGCCATAGTTTGATATTTTATAAAAAAAGCTGCTTACTTCAAACACACAAAATATGATAACGTTTACAAGAATGTTTTACAAGTTCATAAATTTTTACTAAGACTATTTTTTAGACAAACTTTTACATTATCTACTTTCAGAAAGTAATAACCGAATACATTGAATAAGATAGACAAAAATTAACTGTACTTTACTCCATTCTTCTTTCTTATTTTGTTGCTAAAATTAAGTATTTAGTAGAACTCTTCCAATCTAAATTTAATAGAGCCTGGCAGTTCTCAGTCATGTTGCCATTATAGCCCTCATTATGTCTTAATAAACACAAGGTGTGCGATTTACTTTATCTAGCGCTTTTACTGATAAGTATTGTTACCAAAGGGTTTGTAAGCTTGAAAATAACTTATTTGAATGATTAAATCTTGAGCTTTGCTTCATACATGCAAAAAAGTTATCAACTTACTAATTATAGGCATAAGTAAAGTAACAAAGCGTTAATGAGACAGAAAACAATAATCAAAATTAAAATCATTTGTACAACAAACAAAAAAGAAAAGATATTTTAATTTAAATATCTTACATTACTCTTGTATTTAGATTACATACCTATACATCGATATTTGAAATTTTAAACTGCTTGCTTGTAATCAACTCAATTTAATATTATATATCGTTACATAAGAAGAAGACAATATTTCAATGATAGATAAGCTTAACTCTTATTTAGTGAGTGCGATGAACTTTACACCCAAGAAAAAATTACATTATTTGATATAATTGCACATTTAAATACTAATTAAGGCAAACATTATCGCTTATCCTTAACCAAGACCTTCCAATGTTTACCTAACCGAATTGATAAGCATTCAACTTTACCCCCAGAGAGATTGTAAACGTCTCCCTTATCAGAAATGATGAACAATACTTATTACTTCTATGATTCTGCACTATTGTTAATTTGTTGTAAATTGACATTTATTTCTTAGTCATCATCATCATCATCAGCATAGCAGTCCACTGCTGGACATAGGCCTCTCCAGTTGTCCGCGACTTAGGGCAAACATCTGGAGGATATCCCATATCCCATAATCCATGATTATTTATTAATTTCTTCTCTCTTCTCTGCCTTTATATAAATGCTATTATTATCATGGTAATTTGTCATAGGGAGTCATTGGTAACCGTAAAATGTATAGTGTCTTTTTCTATGGTGTCTATCTATCATCTTCTGTGTCCCTTTCACGTCAGTTAAAGGCTTAAAATATTATCAAATTTAAATGTTAATTCCATCAAGATCATTACTCGAAAGTTTTCTAAAATATTTTCTAAAATATTTCTGGAAATTTCGAGTAAAAAAGTGCAAACTCTTGATTATCGATTCGCTGTTACTTCCCTGGGTTCCCGGAGGATAAGTTTCGGGTCTAACGGACGCAAAGTAAATCATTGAACTCTCAACCGAAGCATCCACAGTCCTATAGAAAACTTTAGCTTTTTAAATCTTTAAAACATAAAACGACTCCTGGCTTATGTTATAAAACCCAAAATCAGAAATACTTTTCAGATATGACTAAAAATTGGGTTTATTTTAATACTTATATATTATAATATATCCCTGGGTTCTCGGAGGATAAGTTTCGGGTCAAACGGACACAAAGTAAATCATTGAACTCTGAACCGAAGCATCCACAGTCCTTTAGAAATCTTTAGCTTGTCATTAATCTTTAAAACACAAAACGACACCTGGTTTATATTCTGAAACCCAAAAAGACTTATGTACCTACCTTTCATATATTACATTGATATGATAAAAATTGAGTATACTTAGTATAATTCACACACTCAATTATCCTCTACCTACCCAATCACTGGCGGAAAAGATCGCTTAAAGCGATGAGACTGCCTAAATTGTACTATATTTAATATACCTTTGTACCAAGTTTTAGAGGCAAGCCAACTGTTTGATGTGCAATAAAGAATTATCTACATATCTACACGTTACTTCTTAACGTCAAGTTTCTCTCCCGCACAAAGTAGATAAAAACGTCAGAAAGACACAACTTTTCAACGTTTATCACAACAATCCTTAGCAACAAGTAACAAGCTCGCCAAATGTGGTTATCATCTCGCCTTGGCAGTGACCAGCCTACAAAAGACATTGTTCAGGACAGATAGCGCACTCACAAACACAGATACTGCTTGCCCTGTGACCCCCATATCAACAGCTTTGCAAATAACTTATTGTCTCTTTGTTCAACCACGCAATTCTTCGGTGATGGCGATAAGTTCAGTGTGTTTTTAAACAGATAAACTTATTGAGATTACCTATAAATTAAACTGTGGAACTCTTGTTTGGGGGAGTCAGGGGCCTTAAGAGGGCAAAGAATCAAATAAAAAACCCAAAACATGCCACACAGGGCCACACAGTGCCTTCTAGACCCAAAATAAGCAAAAGCTTGTAATAATAAGGGTACTAGATAACTAATAAACTTACTCGTACTTAGATCCTTTTTTTTGTAAATAAATACATCATCATCATCATCATCATAAGCCAGTCCACTGCTGGACATAGGCCTCTCCAGTTGTTCGCCACTTAGAGCAAACATCAGAAAGATATACCCATAATCGCCACGCTGGGCAGGCGGGTTGACGATCGCAGGGCGTAGCTTCTTGCTCCGGTGACGCTGCTGCCCGTCGCTGGTCTTTAGTATTTAGCTACGCCTTCAATTGTGATGGTTATACCGCCACCAGTCTGTTGCCAGCGCCTCGTTTGTTATTCGGCAGGATGCACCACGGGCAGGTGAGGTTGGCTTGGAGCGGAAAGATGATAGGCCGCTCCCTTACATCCCAATAAATACATATTATTCATCATGTTCATCAGCCTAACGCAGTCTACTGCTGGAGATAGACTTCTCTGTAATCTCCCCACTATCTTCAGTTGTTTCCCACTATATGCAAATATCTGGAGGAATCTTCGCTCGAATTGAACTGCCCGTCCCGAGAAGGATCTCCACTCTATAGAATACCGCAGCCAAATGACCTCCGGGTCGTGTTTCTGCCGTTGAATAGGGTTTCCGGAGTTCGTGGGGGGCTCGGGTTGGGCTGGCATGGCGGTGGCAACTGACAGGTAACTGACCAGTTGCATGCCCGTTATCACAGCGACTTGGGCTTCTCTTTTGCTTTCTATTAGGCGTAGGGAAGCCATTATGTCGAGCTACTATAAAAATATAGTTACTAGACAACACTGATAATGATGATGGTGATCATCCTTAGGCGTGAGGACAAATCTGTCGCTTATGAACCTGAAATAGGTTCGATCATTCTGTAGGCAGACATAGACGCTCTTTTTAAGGGGCTGCGCAGACGACATGCTTTTTGTGCGATAGAGTGTGTGTATGAGACATTTAAAAAGAGCATCTAGGTCCCTACAGCTCTGCCGACAGAATGATCGAAGATGTGCGTTGAGTCTGTGAAATATCCGCGACAGATTTTTGCGCGTCGTGTGCGTTACTGCAGATTAGTGCAGATAATTGCATCACAGACTAAAAAGTGCGTCACGGATAGTCTGTCGCCCCTAAATGTCTCAGACGCAGACTCTATCGCACAAAAAGTGTGCCGTCTGCGCTGCACCATAGGGCGATGATCATGATGAGGCTGTACTGGAGTATTTAGGTTACGTCTCTCTGAATAAAGTTTGACTATAATTAACAAAGGCTGATGATGATAAAAGGGATGTAAGGGAGCGACCTATCACATTTTCGCTCCAAGCCATCCTCACCTGCTCGTGATGCACCCTGTCGAACAACAAACGAGGCATCACGATAGAAGGCGTAGCTAAATACCACAGGCCGATGACGGGCAGCAGCCTCAGCGGGGCAAGAAGCTACGCCCTGCGATCGCCAACCCGCCTGCCCAGCGTGGCGATTATGGGTATTCAGAAGTTTTCCCTAGGTGGCGTATGTCCGGCAGTGGACTGCAATAGGTTGATGATGATGATAATTAATAAACACTGAAAAGTGATATTGATGAAAACGATGATGAGCCATTGAAACCTAACAAAACTGTTGCACCGACCGAATGCAAAGCAATTCGAGCGCTAAGCCGCTAAACAGATACATCCGTACACACGAAAGGATGCGGATAATTGGTGTTTACGAGTCGATTCGAGAAGTCTCCAGTTCGGTGCCAGGTATATTGGCTACTGCGTTGAAGAAGTGTGAAGTGTGTTTCATTCATGAAGCAGGATGTATGAGGGATTCTGTCTCCTCGTAAGTGAGAGTCAATAAGTAATTTGTCATAATTTTCTTGATTTCAGAACTCTGAAATCAAAGAATCAGAGTAACTACTCTTGTTTTGAAAAGATAGGGATTGGTTTAATTTTTTTATACAAGCCAATACAGCACAAAATAACCATAAAACAGCTTATCTTATATATAAAAATAAATTCCTGTTCGTTAGTCTCGCTAAAACTCGGGAACGGCTGGACCGATTTGGCAAATTTTAGTCTTGAATTATTTGTGTATGTCCAGGGAAGGTTTAAAAGAATAACGGGCAGTACGAAGTCTGCCGGGTCAGCTAGTTGTATATATTTTTTGATGTGCAATCTATTGCACACCAAAACAATAAGAAACTCCAACGATATACTATAGTACCTATCTCAATTTCTGAAAAAAGAAATCTATCAAATGCCACCAGCAGGTCCAATTGTAACATGATTGGTCAGCTGCTATGCAAACGTCAGTGACATGTCAAAAAGAATCATGTTTTAATTGGACCTGCTGCCTATGTGGTGGCATCTGCTGGATTTCTTTTTTCAGAAAACCTACATTGTTTGAAATTCAAAGATCTAATAGAAATGGAAAATGTGTAATAAGGTTCCATGCATCAACATGGCAAAAGCAATTAATTACTATGAATTAATCAGAAACATCAAACAATACGTTTGAAATGTACCTACGGTTCAAAGGCCAAGGTACAATTCCACAATCGCAAGACAACAAAGTATCAGATCCGGATGTTAGAGCCGGGTTCACGCTTATCGGGATGTGTGCAAATAATATGAATCAGCTGGGAGATTAGTTGAAACTCGTCAATATGTAAGCGTGATGCTTTCTAATGAGCATAATATTAATTTCACTGTATGTAAAACTTGACATTTTGATATTATCAGCCTTCACACGTCCACTGCTGGACAAATGATGATTTTCATATGGATAACCTGCCTTAGTTTGCCTTGCAAATGCTCGCAATAACTTTTAAAAATAAAAAAAAAATTATTAAAATCGGTCTAGTACTTTTTGAATTTATTCGTTACATACAAAAATATCAATCTTTCCTCTTTATAATATTAATGTAGATTTTTGCAATTTTGGTAACATTTTAATAAACGTGTTGTTTAAAACAGTAATAATTGTAAATGACAAAGACTCACAGCTGCTGACACATCCAGATGAATCAAAAGAAAGCGCTATAATCGCTGTCGGAGAGACCAAATTGGATAATCACAATTTCTTTCTCAGCGCGTGATTGATCGCCGGGCCCCCGTTGTGGTCGGCCAATTACTCAATTTGATGAAAGGGGGCCTTGTCTTTGGGTCCCTTTGTTTGGTTGCTCTGTACACTGGCTGTGATTTTTGTAACTAGCTCTTGAATCCTGTGAACAGTATTCTAAACCTAGTTTTCCAGAAACTTCCGTTTAATTTGCGGGCCAGCATGGCTGGTATAATTGACTGGAAACTGAGGTGTCCCGTCCGTTTTCAGAGCATTTCATTAGGCCAAAAGGAAGCCACACTAAGCTGAGAGCTAAAAAAATTTGCTTCACAACATACTCGTACCTACATATTATTGAAAATACGAATTACATATTTGCTCATATACCAACAGTAGTTTAAGAAAAACGGTTAACCCTATGAACCTTCAACTTAAGCCGAAATATAGCCGTTTTCTCTCCTAAAGGGAGGAAAACGAGTAATTTAGGTCTAACATAGGCTTGACTTAAAGCAAACCCAACATACCTACCCCATTGTTACTCCGAACGGTGTAGATGCGCAAAAGCATTTTTCTGTTCGAACTGAAAAAGATCAGGATCCGGATACAAACAACTAATTTGGTAAAAAATATGTTTCCATGATTGGAACTTCGAAATTAAAATGGCGTTACTATTTGAGGGGACAGACCTATGTCCTGCAGTGGACCTCCTACAGGTAAACATGATAATGCTGATCATGATTCTTTAACGAGTATATTGTTGTTGACGTATATTATTGTTATTTTTTACAAGATCTAGGCCATTAAAATAATTATAATGATCATAAATTGTCCCTTTATCATTCTTCGCTGGAGGTAAATATTATTTTCCAGTGATAACATTATTGTGATCGATGTAACACTTAATTAATTAATGTAATTGCTTTGTTTGTTTCAGATAAATGCTCATTAGGATGTAAAGGAGGTAAGGAGGCATTTATTTTTATTCTCATTAAGTACTTTGTAATTGTTCCTGTTTTTAAATCTTTTGTTTACATACTTTACTAATTGCATTTGGTTATCATTTGTTAATTGTAATCACAGTTTCCTTTATACCTGTTTTTATTAATACAATCTATACTTATAATAAATCTGTAGAGAGGTCAATTCTGTACATGAAATATATTTTCAAAATAACTATCAGAGGGTGATTAGTGATCGATACTGATGCCAAAAATGCAATCAGTAAAATTTTTGTCTGTCTGTCTGTCTGTCTGTCTGTCTGTCTGTCTGTCTGTATGTTCCTTATAGAAACAAAAACTACTCGACGGATTTTAACGAAACTTGGTACAATTATTCTTCATACTTCTGGGCAGGTTATAGTATACTTTTCATTACGCTACGATCAATAGGAGCAGAGCAGTGAAGGGAAATGTTGGGAAAACGGGAGAAGTTACTCCATTTTTTAAGCTTCCGTCGCGTGTGCAGCCTTAATGGTTAAAGTTACATAGAAATTATGTATGACAGAAATATTTTACATAAAATTGACTAAAAAATATCCCGCAACAGCATATGTCTATCTTTTATGGTTGACTCACAATAACAAGTGTAACTCCTGATAGCTTAGCAGTTCGGAGCATTCTGATTATATTTGTTTACTCTTACGTTTATAATACTCTCATTCATCCCTAATTTAAAAAAGTTATCATTATTACCTATTCAATAAAAAAAGAATCATAGAAATCGGTATAGAAACACCAAACTTATACATGAAATAAGCCATCGCGCCGTCACGTGAATACTGAATCATGCTATAAGGATTATTTTTGTGTAACGGTTGCCGCGCTCGACACGGGTCGCGGCGGCGGTAGGGTATAAAAAGGCGGGAGGTCCGAGAGCTAGCTTCATTCAATAATTGGCTGTTGATGCGTTCAGAGCGATCGACCTTATTGACAGACAATAATTGATATTGAGAAACCGTGCTTATCAGCGCGACTTTTAGTGTTTAAATAGTTTATTTGAATTTCTTTTGTTGTTATATTGTAAAATATTCGTTCAAATTAAAAATTATTAAGCGTAGGTACTTTTATTAATTAAAGTAGATATAAGTATTTATTTTTAAGTGAAGTAGGTATAGGTAGATAGTTTTGCACAGGCGTTTCAGCTTTAAAAATATATTTACAAAAAAAGTATCAGGGGGTGATTAGTGATCGATACTGATGCCAAAAATGCAATCAGTAAAATTTTTATCTGACTGTCCGTCTGTCTTTCTGTCTGTCTGTATGTTCGTTATAGAAACAAAACCGGCCAAGTGCGAGTCGGACTCTCGCACGTAGGGTTCCGTACCACTATACAGCTAAATAAATGTTTTTCTTTACGTTTTATTATATTGGAGTTAATTAAATAAAAAATTAGGTAATTTGATTTATGACATTTAAAAAAAAACTACGGACTAGATTTGATTCAAACCAAATTTCGTTAGTAGTTTCTATAGTGATACACATGATATATTTTTTTCAGTTTTATACCCATATTTTAGAAGTTACGGGGGGGGGGACACTCATTTTACCACTTTGGAAGAGTCTCTCGCGCAAACTATTCAGTTTAGAAAAAAATTATGTTAGTAACCTCAACATCATTTTGAAATACCTATCCATAGATACCCCACACGTACAGGTTCAATGAAAAAAAATTTTTTCAGTTTCAGTTCTATGTATGGGGAACCCTAAAAATTTTGGTTTTTTTTCTGATTTTATTTTAAAATCTTAATGCGGTTTACAGAATACATCTACGTACCAAATTTCAATAATGTAGCTCTTATAGTTTCGGAATAAACTGGCTGTGACATACGGACGGTCAGACAGACAGATAGACAGACATGACGAATCTATAAGGGTCCCGTTTTTGCCATTTTGGCTACGGAACCCTAAAAATTACCTACTCAACGGGTTTTAACGAAACTTGGTACAATTATTCATCATACTCCTGTGCAGGTTATATGATACGTTTCATCACGCTACAATCAATAGGAGCAGAGCAGTGAAGGGAAGTGTTGGGAAAACGGGAGAATTTTTTATCTGAATGTTTGATTGAGCATCACGCAAAAAGTACTGCATGGAATTGAATGTGGTTTTCACCAATGTATTGCTAGAGGTCTAACTTAAGATTTGGGCATCATTTTATGGAAGTCCGTTAGTTTTGAAACCCGATATCCACGCGTGCGACGCCGCTGGCACAGCTAGTATGGAATATGCATGAATCCAAATTTGTCTGGTTCCCCTTTCTGAGGGTTACGAAGGCCAGATGGCAGTCGCTTCAATGTAGGTAATAACCAGACTCGCTAAATCTAGGATCATGGTCAAAGCGGACCCTGGGCCGGCACAAACCGGGACAACGCTAAGAGGATGATGATATGGAATATGCAATTTTTTGTGGAATTATTGAACTCTTTTGTCATCCACATACACAAAAGACGAATAATTTTTAAAATGTCTTTTCTATTACACGTGTTGTAAGTCATTAGCTTTAAAAAGTATTATTTCAATAAAAAGGTCCGACCTGTATGTGTCATCATTACAATTTACAAAAGTAACGCTAGGTTAAATGGACAATAAGTTCAGACCCCAAACTAGAAACCCCAGTATCTGCGGGATCCTCGGCTGAGAACCTATCAACCTGGGATCCTAGGCCTAATTTATCAATTCTCACCAAACATTTTCCATCCAGGCTCCCAAACGACGACTTTCCTGAGCGGGCACAAGTACAACTATGGCGTGGAGGGTACCGTCTCCATCTACCTGTCTGGAGCTGACGGCAAGGACACCAGCGTCAAGCTGCTCGGCCAGGCCTCCGTCACCTCCCTCGGGAACTGCGTGAACGAGCTCAGCGTGCAGAACTTGGCTATTTCTGGTCCTGATGGCAAGGTAAATACAAATTAAAAGTATGCTAGCAACCCGCCCGGTCTTCCGACGGGTGCAGTACTAGCTACTATACACACGTGTTAAACATACATTTCCTGTATAGAAACTTTTAGGACCTGTTTAAACTAGATCTTTTAAAATTCTACATCAGGCGTCATGACAATACATACATAGACTAAACATTTTGCAATTGCCTCAACAACGAACGGCTAAACTATGGAACTCTTTGCCGGGCAAAGAGAGATATAATCTTCCGATGTTCAAGGCGAGAGTGAAACGGTTTTTGCTGAGTGAGCGCGTTCCATCGTAGACTACGATATCGCTTACCATCAGGCGAATCGCAGTCAGGCGCAAACTCATTTTGAATAAAAAAAAACAACATAAGTGGTCTAATCCTTTTACCAGAATCCTCAGATACTTCAATGAACATGAAATCGGCCAAAATCTTAAAAGGTAATTAACACATACGTGTTCTTCCAGAAATACCCAAGCCCGCCTGGCATCGAGAAGCCTGTCCTGTTCACCCTGCAGGACGGGAAGGCTGGCCCCGAGATCTGCGCCGAGCCCGGAGACACCCGCCGCGCCCTCAACATCAAGAGAGCCATCATCTCTCTGCTGCAGACTGAAGAGAAACCTTCCACCCAGGTGAGGGTTAATGCTTTGTCAAGTCGAGAAATGAGACAATAGAAAATTCATTTATATCGTCGCATATAAGCGACAGTGACTTGAAAGGCAGGTAGGTACCAAAGAAGTTAAGTTTAAAATGGTTTTTTTTTTATAGTAGTTCGACAAAATGGCTTCCCTTCGCCTGATGGAAAGCGAAAGAGAAGCTCTAGTCGCTGTGACAACTGGCAAGTAACTTGTTAGTTACCTGTCAGTTGCCACTGCCATGCCGGCCCAACCCTAACCCCCCATGAGCTCCGAAAACCCTACTCACCAGCAGAAACACGACCCGGAGGTCATTTGGCTGCGGTATTCTATAGGGTGGAGGTCCTTCCCCGGACGGGCAGCTCAATTCGAGCGAAGATTCGCTATGCCCTACCTCTCTTAACCGAAAGCCAAAAAATGTAGAAGTTTCTGTACCCTGTATCTTTACGGAAACTCCTATTTACCTTGCTTGCTGACGAGGCTTGGTGTAACAAATAAAAATAATTTACCATTCTAGATCAGTTGAAAGCACACCTCAGCTAATCTTATTGACTATCCTCTTTCCAACAGTTATCTGAAAGAGATCGCTTATAGCTATAAGACCGCCTATTGTACTATGCTGGGTTATAGGACCAGCTCTGTGGATTTAGGCCTTAACGTATCAACATTACGACATGACTTATTTGATTGACCAGACCAATCGACCAGCCCATTTATCCTCTTCTTCGTTTCCAGACCGATGTCTTCGGAGCCTGCCCCACCGACGCGTCGTCCTCCAAGGAGGGCGCCTCAGTCCTCGTGCACAGGAACCGCGACCTCTCCCGTTGCGCCCACCGGGAACAAGGGAAGAACGAGCTCGTCACTGCCGTGTACAACCCGACTGCTGTAAGTATTATACTGCAATTTTTTTATTCCTGTTTGTAGCAGATGGGCAGCAGCGTCACTGGAGCGATCGCCTACCCACCTGCCCAGTGTGGCGGTTATGGGTATAGCCTCCAGGTATTCTTTTAAAGTGGTGAACAAGAGGGGAGGCCTATGTCCAGCAGTGAACTGCAATAGGCTGACCACTAGACCGGGTCACTAGACCTCTGCCTTCTGAGCCAAGGGTCGTGGGTTCGATTCCCGCACAGTACAAACATTTGTGTTCATGAACATGTCTGTTTGTATTTAGTCTGGGTGTTTACCATGTATATGTATTTATTTACAAAAAAAAAGTATTTAAGTAAGTAAGTTTATCAGTTTTCTAGTACCCATAGTACAAGCTTCAGCTTAGTTTGGGGCTAGACGGCGCTGTGTGGCCCAGCGTGGCATGTCTTGGGTTATTATTAGGTAGTGCCTTTTAAACCAAGAGTCGTGGGTTCCATCCTCACCAACGTCATGGTACATTTCTGTGAATACAACCATTATTTTCTATCTCAGGAAATCAAGAGCACCCAGGTCCTCCAGTCTTCGCTGAACGTGGAATCGAAGGTGAACAACGGAGTACCTGAGAAGGTGGCTGCCAATGAGGAGTACCTGTACAAACCCTTCTCCGTTGGGGAGAACGGGGCCAGGGCCAAGGTTCTCACCAAGCTGACCCTCACCGGAAAGGCTCAGGGCGGTCCAACCAGTAAGTTATCTAGAAATAAAAAGCTTTATTAATTGGTTCTTCTTTCCGAAGCTTACATCGAGAATTCGAGATTGCTCGTAGCAGATACATCGCCATTTATTGAAACTCTCTCCTCTCCTTAGCCATCTCAACCCTTCGGGTTTAAGCCTCCTTCAAATTTTTCCACTGACCTGACATTGTCCTGTTGTCCCAACGCATCTTGTGTCTTCCTCAAAATTTATAGAATCTATTCCATCCTTATCATCTCAATGGTTGGCGATCCTCCACTGTACGCTTTATGAGGAACTTCTTGCCTCGCGCATCGGTATTTTGGAACCACCTCTCTGCGTCAGTCTTTCCGAACAGCTACGGCTTGAGAGCCTTCAAGAAACGAGCGTGCTCCTATTTAAAAGGCCGGCAGCTACCCCAGAACTTGATTAGAGTAGCGGGTGTCCATGGGCGGTGTCGAGTGCTTCCCATTAGGCTCTCTATTTGCTCGTCTGCCGCCTCTTGCATAAAATTTTAAAAAAGAATCTAGCCCTGTGGCTGTCTAGAAATGTGGAGATAGATAACACTACAGGTCTTTAATGCCCAAAATATCCAAATTAAGACGTAATTTACCTTCCAGACCACTGCACCGAGACGCGCACCATCATCTTCGAGAACCCCCACGGCGTGGCGTCCGACAAGAGCAACGCCAACGCCGTGCTGGCCGTGGTCCGCGAGACCGCCAAGGCCGTCGGCAGCGAGGCCAGCTCCAAGTCCGCCGGACTCTTCGCTCAGGCCATCAGGGTTAGTACTGAACTCAAATCCTTTTATTACACTATTATAGTGGCAAACAAGACTACGGCCCGAATGATGTTGAGCGGTTGAACAGCCTACGGACGCCTGCAATACCAAGAGTATCACATGTTACTTTCTCTTTGAAAACCTCTTCACAACCTTTTTGCTGTCTATCTCAGATCATATTCTGTATGCGAAGAATATGATCTGAGATAGACAGCAGATTATTGTAAGTCTAAAGGGTCTAAGTGCCGAATGTGTCATTCAGTTATTTTATGGTTTGTTTACGTTTTTTTATTATATTTCTATGTATTATAATTGGCACTTAGACTTTAGACTTACAACGCTTCTATTAAAACGAGCATGTCCATTATACCTAGAAATAAGTCACCTGTACGGTGTGTAATAAAGAGTGTCTATTTAATTGTTAAAACATTGTTTCAGATCATACGCTCCGCAACCAAAGACGATTTGAACAAGGTCTTCACCCAAGTTAAGGGCAACAAAGTCGAGAAGTAAGTAGCCAATGGACAAGAACAATATGGTTCTCCATACTTTTTTATCCTTTTCTTGTACTAGAACTAAAATAATTCTTTAACTGGTTAGTTGCATTTGATAGCAGCCTTCAATTCCAGAAACTCTTTGACTAGCTCGATGACTCATTTGCCAATGGCCCTGCCTTCTGAACAATCTTAGGTTTGATTCCCACCTGGAGGAACCCTGCTAATAAATCAGCAATTATTCTGATCTAGTGTACGTACATATTGTGTTTAAGAACATATTTATGGCACTGTGACATTCGTTAATCTAATATCCACAACACAGTACTTACCTGTGCACAGTACTTAGGCTATAGTTTAGATTATCACTGCCGATCTTAGCCTCTCCAATTGTTAGCCACCTTGCTCAACCCTGGGCTCCTCACATGGGAATCCTATCATCTCATCATCAGATTAGATCATCATCATCAACAATCTAACATTTAATCAAATCTTTACCAGAAAAGTGTTCCTGGATGCTCTCTTCCGCGCCGGCACCGGCCCCAGCGTGGAGGCGGCAGTCGCTATCCTGAAGCAAGGCCAGCTCAGCCCGCTGGAAGAGGAGGTGTTCTACCTGACCATGGCTGGAGCCAGGCACGTCAACAACGAAGCCCTTACTGCTGCTGCTGTAAGTATCTTGGCCTAAAGACTTGACTTACTTTTATGATAAGTATACGAAGAGACCGACCCAAGACCAGCAACGTACAGTCAAATATAAGTCAGTAAAAGGCAAGTTTGACTTGCTTTTTATTTTTGCAGCGCATAGCTAGTACAATGTTTTTTTTTTTTTAATTTTATTTTTTTTAATTTATATTCGAAATTAATGTCCGTCTCAAGAGGTGGACGCTGATGGCTGCGACACAGTCTTCGACTACTGCGGCCGTTAACGCTTTATCCGTTTTTGTAACATTGTTTTTATACCAAATAAAGATTATCTTATCTTATCTTATCTTAAACTACTCTAATTTGGTTTCGCTGACTACTATTTCTAATTACCCCTCTTTTCTCCCACCAGAGCTTGACCGACCGCCCCAACACCAACAACAAGCTGTTCATCGGATTGGGAGCCCTCGCCGGAGTGTACTGCCGCGAGCACGACTGCCACTCCGGCACGTCCAGCGGCATCGTGACCCTGAGCAAGAGCTTCGCTGACAAGCTGAACTGCAAGGCCAAGGATAAGGCTTCTGAAGACAAGGTTAGTACAGCAATATGGTACCTACTATACTCGCACCTGCAACGCACACTCATCTGTGTTTATTGGTCTATTACCATATACCATCAGGGCATTTACTGCCTCATGGCATCATAAAAAAAAATTCAAAGGTTCCATTTCGGAACTTTTGTAGTCATTATGATTATAGATAGGCCTTGGAGTATATGACAGGTTTACAGGTTATTCAAGCGATACGATAAGCCTGGCAGTTGTAGTGTGCCCTTGGCAAACAGGTGACTCGCTGATGAGATTTCTTTTACTCGTAGGCGGGCAGATAGTAACAAGTCCCAAGAGTCCTAAAACCAACGACATCACATACATTTGTAGCACATTGTTATATCACCACTTTCTTACGATGAGTGGCGATTATGGATAAAGCCTCCAAGTGTTTATGTAAAGTGGAGAACTACTGGAGAGGCTTATGTCCAGCAGTGGACTGCGATAGGCTGATGATGATAATGACTTACGAAGAAACCAGCTCAAAGCATTTCTGAAATTTCTCATTTCCCAATTTCTGTGCCAGATTTTAATTTGTTTTTAATTTCCCAGGCTGTATACATCCTCAAGGGCATCCGAAACATTCATCACCTCGAAGACAGCTTGATCGGCAAGGTCATTCAGTGCGCCAGCGACAACGGTGTCAAACCCAGGGTCAGGGCCGCCGCACTCGAAGCGTACCAGGCAGACCCTTGCAGCTCAAAGGTAATTTTAAAATTATAATGACCTTAACCATGGGTACAGCCTCCAGATGTTTGCCAAAAGTGGCGAACAACTAACGAGAACTATGACCAGGAGTGGACTGCGATAATCTGATGATGATGAGGTACATCCTTAATTCATTAAAAGCAGTTCTACAGTGGATACTGCTTCTCGGCAAACGTAGTGTAAGACGCTCTCAGGCCTCGTGGAGTAACGACTTTAGCAGGATAACTGGCAAGTACTGAATGCGAGCAACCCAAGATCGATCAAAGTGACGAGCCTATGACCAGCAATGGACTGCGAGCGGCTGATGATGATACCCAATGCATAGTCCCTTAGCCATCTAGATTTTTGGAGAATTTGAGTTATCGTGGAGTGGACATCCGCACATAGCTTGGTACCTAAAAGGAGCCAAATCTAACCAAATATACCTGTAACCGTTTCTTGATAGTTTCTCTTTTGTATTTACAACAATTTTATTTAACCCTTCAAACAGATAAAGAGTTCCGGTCTGGCCCTCATGAAGAACATCCAACTGGACTCCGAAATCAGGATCAAGGCTTACTTAGCTGTCATCCAGTGCCCCTGCAGTGGCTCTGCTACCGAGATCAGGAACCTCTTGGACAAAGAGCCAGTACATCAAGGTAAGATACATTCACACTTACCAGCTGGCGCTTACCAAGTTCAGTTCAGTCGATTGAGTCATACCAGATTATTGGATGTATCAGTGCTGTTGATCGATTGACACCACGAAGCAAATTGACACCCACTAAACTGGTATTATTTAAAAATTAAATTGAAACCAGGGGGCCTTTAAATGTATCTGGTATCTTTCCGTTTGGTGACTGAAATTATAGGTACAAATACCTTCCCAGTGTTTCCCTTAAGTCGGAAGAGTATATTAAGAGACTGCTTGAGATTACAGCTTCTTACCTGGTGGTTTGGTGAATTCGATGATAGCGTTGGACTGGTTTGAATTCGTTCTCTGAACTTCATTGTGTTCCACAGTCGGCCGCTTCATCTCCACCTCTCTGCGCCACATCAAGGCTTCCACCAACCCCGACAAGATCCTGGCGCGTCAGCACTACGGGAACATCCGCCCCCCCAACAAGTTCAACGTAGATGACAGGTGAGACCGTCTACTAATCAGCATCTACCTCTAAGCATTTTGTTCATTATCATCATCAGCTTATTGCAGTGTACTGCTGCACATAGGCCTCTCCAGTTGTTCGCCACTTAGGGCAAACGTCTGGAGGATATACCCATAATCGCCACGCACCGCGATCGCAGGGCGTAGCTTCTCGCTCCAGTGACGCTGCTGGCATTTTGTTATAAAATAGTAATATTTACTTGAGTAAGCTGTTGGATCTGCACCTAATCTCACCGATCGTGTCGAGTTGACCTTCCAGCTGGATTCAGGGAGTGCAACGTTATGCAATAGGTCTTATCATCATCATCATCACCTCCAAACATCCATAGCTTGACATACGCTACCACCAATGTCTGTTGTCATTTGATGTGCCTTTAGTCACCAACCTGTAAGCCAAGCGTTAGCTAGCAGGTTGGTGACCGCAGTAGATTTTAATTGTACCCTTAGTAGTCTTCTACGATACCCACGAAATTAAATGGGGTGGTCCTATTCGAAATCTAAAAGCCACACGGACAATACAGATTAAACGGACATAAGGACATAGACCAGGTGCTTCCCTGGCTTCAGCATCCAATATACTCGTATGAGGACCAGTGTACTCTATGTTGTGACTCAGATTACATTAGAATGTTATCCTCGAACTAATACTATATTCTTTCTCTAGGAAATACTCCCACTACCGCGAAGTCTCCTTCAACGTGGACGCCCTCGGCCTCGGCGGCAACGTCGAGCAGACCGTCATCTACTCGCAGGACTCCTTCCTGCCTCGCTCCGTCAGCGTCAACCTCACCACTGAGCTCTTCGGACACAGCCTGAACTTGCTCGAGGTCAGTAATAAAACCTATTCCATCTTCGCTTACAACAAGCAACCTTTTGTCTTTTCGCAAGGATGTTCCGTCTTGTGTGTTCTTTACAGTTTATACCATGGCGAATGTTCGAAAGATCTAATAACAGTTGAAAAAGCGAGACTACAAATTTCTCAAGGCCTGCCCTTACACCTGTGACTCTTCTAGTATTTCTGTGTCTATCCCGATATCTATCCGATCATATTAACTTTATACCTGCCCCTTCACAGGTCGGAGGTCGCCAAGGCAACCTGGACCGCGTAGCTGAGCACCTGTTCGGTCCCAAGAGCCTCTTCCGCACCAAGAAGCCCCAAGATATCGTAGACGAGATCAAGAAGACCTACGAGGATACCAAGAAGGAGACAGAGTCCCACTTGTCCAGGGGCCGCCGCTCCGTCAAGACTGATGTCGATAACTTTGATAAACAAGTAAGTTCATCATAAGGTTCTTTTTTTAACCAACAAATATATAGAAAGAGGACAATCACAACTGGGCTGAAGCCAAGTTTGCTTTGCTAATTTGTTTACCTTCCTAAGAGTGGGAGCCTTCCACTCCCCCATTTGTTCGGTGATGAATACAGGACAGCCTTGACTTCAACATTAATTTATCATCATTATCACTTTAAAAACAGAACCAAAGTCCGATACTTGAATAAAGTCTTATTCAAAGCCAATACAAAGGCCGAAAACAAAGGCAACTCTTGCATTAGACTGTCCCAGGAATGCGTGTCGCATAAGAAATTGTCATTAATAATTTATTTCTTTCTCAGCTCAAGGACGACTCAGAGCCCTATAATAACGAGCTGGAGCTTGACTTGTACCTGAAGCTGTTCGGAACTGACGCACTGTACCTGACCTTCGGTGACGACAAGAGCTTCGACTTCCATCAGTTCATTCAGAAGCAGCTGCAGGCCGGAGACAAGGTTTTGAACCAGCTGAAGAATTTCCAGGTAAGAATAAGTACTAACCTGCGAATTTTCCGAATGGATCCTTAGGGACCTTTTAAAAGCGAGCCTACAAACTCAAAGGCAACGCACATGTGACAACCCTGGTGTTGCGGTGTCTATTGTCTGAAGGTACTTAGCACCAGGTGACCTTCTGGCCTCATAAAAAATAACACCTCCCTTTTTGCGTTGGGGGTCAAAAACCCAACAATTGGTTCATCAGTATATCTGTCAATTTATATGAATAGAACTTTCAAGACTGACCCGGTGGTCTATTTGATAGTGACCTCTGCCTTCTGAGCCAAGGGTCGCGGGTTCGATCCCCGCACAGACATGTTCATGCACACAAACGTTTGCATGAACATGTCTATGTTTGTATTGGTCTGAATTACTAAATTTATCTCTGTTCAAAATAATTTCATGGAAAACTTAATTGTCAACTTCTTTCACAGCACGAACTCCGCACCCACCTTCTGTTCCTCGACGCTCAGCTGTCCTACCCCACTTCCACCGGTTTACCCCTCAAGCTTGACCTGGTGGGGTCCATCACCGCCCGCGCAGACATCAGCGCCAACGTGGACGTCCGTCAGATCCTGCGCAGCCCCCAGAACGCCAAAGTTGACGTGAAACTCATCCCAAGCACTGACATCGAGATTGCTGGAATTTTCCTCGTCGACGCCGACTCTGTAGCCACCGGTCTGAAGGTCGTCACCAACTTGCACTCCTCAACTGGAGGACACATCATCGCTAAAGTCTTGGAGAACGGCAGAGGCTTCGACCTCCAATTCGGCCTGCCCATCGACAAGCAGGAAATATTGACCGCTTCCCACGACCTCGTCTACTTCACTGCCGAGAAGGGACAGCTGGAGAAACATGTTCCTGTTAAGACTAACGCCGATAAGAAGGACTATTCCGGACGCTTCGATCAGCTCTCTGGTCTTTTGGGATTGACACTGTACGGTGAACTGTCTGTGCCCTTCTCTGTCTCTGGTGAGTTTACGAATTTAGGAAATCAAACCAAAATCTATTTATTGCAGGTATAAAATACAAAAATGGATGTAAAATCCAACTAGCCAAGTAAATTGCATGATCAATGCTACTTACTTTATTTTTCCACATTTCCGTGCGGTGATGGAAAATAATATAAATCACCGTCCCATTCGTGGTCATCTTAAGAGTCTATTACAGCTCCTCAGCCAGGTAGGGTTTACCCGCCTGTCTGTCATCCACCGTACACTAGGCGATGCAAGTACCCGTGAAGTCACTTCAACCACGTTTGGAAATCAATCCTACAAGCCTGGCGGTAGCTACTGTGATTTTATTTGGTTACTTTCCATTTTCGCAATGACTTAGGTATCTTTCACTTCTCCATCAGGCGACAGAAAGACATTTTTCTTTGCTACTATCAAAAAAATAATTAGGATCATATAAAAAATAAATTAGGTACATTCTAATCCGAAATCAATAATATCGCTTTTTTATTCATAGGCCCCGAAGCTCAGGCTTCTGTCACCAACTTCTTCACCCGCTACCCTCTCGCCGGTGCCTCCAAGGTGAAACTGGTGCTGGAGAAGAACGACCTTCGCGGCTACCACGTAAGAGGAGTCTTCCGAGTCAGCCAGGAGAGACGCAGCTTTGAGCTTATGTTTGATGCTGAAGGTGTGTATTAGCGAACCTTTAATAAAATGTAACATATATGAACCAAGACATGCCACGCTGGGCCACACAGCGTCAACTAGTCCCAAACTAAGCCAAAGCTTGCACTATGGGTACTAGATAGCAACACTGCGACTGCCAACCCGCCTGCCCAATGTGGTGATTATGGGTATATCCTGCAGACGTTTGCCCTAAGTGGCGAACGTCTGCAGGATATACCCTGCCTACCTATATAAAGAAGCCTATGTCTAGCAGTAGACTGCAATAGGCAGATGATGTGATATATGTATATGATGATGATGATGTTGTTGATGATGATGGTGAAGATGATGAATACATAGCAAACATCAGACCAATACAGACATGTTCATGCACCTAAAATACATTTGCATTATGCGGGAATCGAACCCGCAACCACTGTATGCCGCAACACTGCTACTAAATTAAACTGGTAATTTCTTTATTTAACTTGTATGTACTAACAGCCTTGGCATCGTGCTAGTACCTGAAAATGTATTCTAGTGAGATTAACCACATGTCTCAATAAAATCAATCTTCTATCAGGCTCCAAGAACCGTCGTACGCAAGTTACCGGAGAGCTCGTGAACAACGAGCAAGAGAAGTCTATCCTCCTCTCCCTCGAGTCCCCCATCAAGACCTTACACGGACAGGTGTCCCTGTACAACAAGCCTTCAGAATTCGCCCTCCTGCTCAAAGGCAAAGTTGACCAAGCCGTCTACTACGGCAAAGCTGGCTTCAGCGTCCAAGGCGACGAGAAACGCAGCGTGTTCAGACCAGTTATTGAATACGAGCTTCCCGAACAAAACGGCAAGAAATCCTTGAAGGTTGAAGGAGAAATCATTAGGGAGATCAACAAACCTGTCACTAAGTACACTCTGCAGGGTGTCAAGGTCCACCTGCCTAACGCTAAGGATGCCGTGGACATCAACGGTCATCTCAGCCAAGCTCCCAATGGATTGGAAGTCGATTTGAAGGCGAAGCAGGGAGGCAACTTCCTCCTTTTGGGCGGTTCTCTGAAGGGACACGACGTCAAGCTTGAGTTCCAGAATAACTTGAACCCACTCATCAACTTCAAACTCGGCGGCCACTTTGAATGGGGTGAAACAGTAAGTGATATTTATTTTATTGTACTTGATTACTACATCTCCTCTCATATACAGTGAAATGGGCGTTTCCTTGATAGTATGAAACATTTTTTTATCATACTCACAACATAAATTTGTTTCCAGATCCACAACGACTTGGATCTGACTTACGGAGGCGACCTCACTGATCCCAAGAACCGTATCATCCTAAACCAGCTTGTGAAATACCACGGGGAGTCTTCCGACAAATACAACGTCATCACTAAGAACAAATGTGAGTCAACAGTATTGATCTATGTTAATATATTCTTCAACATCCTTGAATTTGAGGGTTAAAAATTGCATGATGATTAAAAAATTTTTAATTAACATTAATTTGTATTTCCAGTCGAGGTCCTCGCTTTGCCGTTGAAAATCAAAGTTGACGGTGAAGCTGACCCCAAGAAACTCGACGTCGACATCCAAGGGGAGTACGTCGACAAAAAGGGCCACTTCCTGCTCGAAGCCAGGACGCAAATCAAGAAAGTCGGCGACTACTCCGTTAAACTGGGCGCCGGTTTTGACAACCAAGGCATCGAGGCTTTCTCGAAGAGAGACATCGTGAACCCTGACAAATCCAACTTCGAAAACTACATTGAGGTTAAAAATATTGGCAAATATGAGTTGTCTGGTGTGGTTCTGCACAGGAATAAGCCTAATGACCTCAACATTGGTACCATCGGTCATCTCAAGATTACCGCCAAGGGGAAAAGCGAAGATGTCAAGTAAGTGTGACTTTAATATTAGTTAACTATAGAATAGAATAATATTTATTTAGTACTTAAAACATATTTGGAAAGTAGGTACAAATGAACACTTAAAGCAAAAATATAGAAAAATAAAATAAAAAATAAAGCTAATAACAATAGTACCAAAATGGTCTCGGCTCAGCATACGATGGTGACGGCGAAAAGCAACGTCACCACCACTGGTATTCTGCGGAGGCCGGGGAGATAGCGGGCGACAGCCTACAGCAAATGCAAGCAAATATAGTAGGAATTATTGTTAATATCAATGCAAAACTTGCATAAAAGTAACTGAATGGATTGGAACACTGTATCAACGAATCAGTTTTGATACCGGTAATTAGAAAATAAACGACACAAGCAGATGACATTTCTCATGACATCAATGATGAACTAATTGTTGCATCTGTAAGTGATCCTTAATTAGTAAATAACAAAGTCCATTATTTCTTCAGGTTCGACATTGGAGCAGTCGAAAACAGCAAACTGTACTCTTCCCATGCCAAGATCTCCTATTCCAAGGGGAATCTGGTTGACTTCCTGCTGAAGGTCACCCGCGGCGCCAACCCCACTGGGCAGCTGAAGCTCATCCTCAAGGACACGCTCGCCGCCAACGGACAGTTCAAGGTCACCGACAATGACGGCAAAGGCAACGGAATGGTCATCGTTGATTTCAAGAAGGTTTGTATCTTATTACACTTAGTCCTTGACTTGTAGGGACATCCATCTATTTTCTTACGGATAGTAATTTGTTGTGATACAATATTGGTGATAAAACGCAGTGCAACGTTGATGACACTTAATAATTGTATGGACTAAATCGGCTATTTTCACCTATGAATAAAGTCACTATGCACATAAATGGGACACTAGCTATCAGTCTGTTTACGCTTTCACTATTGGTTAAAGCTACAGGACGTGCGTTTCAAAGAAGCCTGAAGAAGCACAGAAAGTTGTGGACGTCTGCCCATTGCTATAGCAAGTTCCTTTGCTATCTAGATTCATCAATTGAAAACGGAACGATTTATCCTCTGTTATTTATGAAAATGACGATACCCTATCAAAAATCTCAGATCTAGTGACTTAAACATTTCTTTCTTTCTCAGTCTCAACGCAAGATTAAGGGTGATGTCAAATTCTTGGCCAAGGATCCCACATTCAATGCAGATGTCGACATTTTCCTGAACTTCGAAAAGGACAACAATAACAAGATCCACTTCAGCACCAAGAACAAGAAGGCTGCCGGCAAAAGCACCAGTTGGAGCACCAAGTACGTACTTTTTATTAGTAATTTCATCATCATCATCAGCCTCTCGTAGTCCACTGCTGGACTAAGGTATCTCCAATTGTTTATCACTTTGATCGATTGGGCTTCTCGCACCCAACAGCTCTTTAATAGTCCTTACTTTTCTGTCAAAATATTATGTATTCAGAAACAGTCAGAAAGTTGGCAGTAATACACTTCTTTGGGTTGAAAAGCGAGAACCACAGATTGAGAAACAACGGCTTGAAGTTCTGCACCTGATCTCCGCTTTACTTATCTGTTGTCTCTTCAATGCAAAGAAACAGAGAGTGCACTTGCGTACTTGGCTAGCTTTATCTGCGGTGGTTTTTGTCAAGATTATTATTATTCACCTCTTTAAAGCATTTAGACAGATATCTCAGGGCATTCCTCGAACACTTAAACTATTCTTCAAAGCGAAATATTTAGCAGTACTCGCCTAACCTTATTGAGTTTTTATATCATTTCATTCGCTTTCAGCAACAAAATTGAATACGCTGGCAAAAAGAGCGAAGTTAACCTGAATGGTGACGGCTGGCTCGATGGCAACGGTAACGCCAACGTTGAGGTGGTCCTGCCCACCGAGCGGTGCCTCTCCCTCCACGTCAAGAGGGCCATCAAGCCTGATTCCAACAACGTGAGTATTAATTCCACAGTTTAGAAGGAAGAAAGGCACGGAAATTAGGTAGAGGCTATTGGAATATGTTTTGTTCTGAAATATATTATCATCTTTTTACGTCTACGTTATACATAAGTATAGTGTAATAGAAACCTTATAATCAAAATATTAGTCACAAATTAGATTACATATTTTCATAAATTTGAGACTATTAATCCTACCGGACTAAATTTTCCATCAATTTTCTTGATTGAGAAACCTATCTAGAAAAAAACAGTCTTCAAGTCTTTCAAGCGTGCGTCTAAAATATTTCAATGTGCATACTCAACAGAATTTGTAATACTTTCAGGTATACTCCGGCAATGCTGAGGTTGTCCTCTCCGACGCTGAGAAGCGTGGTGGCGCTGCCTCCAAAATTAGCTACACTGCTAACATCAGGAACAGCGACATTGAGAAGGGAACCTACGATTACGATGGCTTGATCAAACTTGAACTGAAGGGAGGCAAGAATCTGAACAACAAGTTCTCACTCAAGAACGTCATCAAGGACGACAAATACACCTTCGATTTGAAGGTAAAGAATTCACTTCATTAGGTCTATTGATCTATTTCTTGATACCATTATTATGTAATCGAATGTGCAAATGAGTTAGTGGTTCCAGCAGCCCTGTTCCATATTTGGGATTATTAGATGGCTTGCCATGCCACCCTCACATTTGCAGTTTCGTGAAAATTCCACTTGTTCATAGAAAAATATTTGCGATTTTTTGCCTGATGCCAACTGTTAATGTTTGGGATTCGTTGCCTGGTATTCTCCAAATGGTACCTCGTAGAATCTTTCAGTGCGAAATTTTTGGAGGACTGCCCCTTACAGTACACCTTACCTACCTTACGTAAACCTTGTGCGAAATCGTTTTGGCCTTTAATTCAGCACCAGATATACTTAGTTTGGACTTCTTTCCCATCCAGAACTTTCGTTTGAACCCGTCCGCTTAAGCTCATAATAAATGTAATCTTCTTCTTAATTTTCAGAACGACTTAGGTGGCAACTTGATCCCCAACCCCGCTTCGCTCACCGCCAACATCAAATACGACTCTCTTGCCACCGTACTGACCGGCTTTGACATGCGCATTAATGGCAACTACGGTGACGACTACAAACTGAAATATTACGAAGACTACAAATGGGGTAAGACCAGGTGAGTTAACGTTTTTTTTTATATATTAGCAAGACATACTGGATTCCCTATGCCTGATTGAAAACGAAAGGGAAGCCCAAGTGGCCGCGACAACGGGCAAGTAACCGGTTAGTTACCTGTCAGTTGCCACCGCCATTCCGGTCCGACTGCTTTCATACCCTTCTCCACTTCTGAAATGTTTGAGCACTGATATGTTAGTTCGCCAATTCGTGAAACAATATTGTAGAGTTTTAGTACAAGTAATTTATTTGGCTCCATGGCTTTGATGGCGATAATTTACATTAAGTACTCTATGCCATAAGCATTTTGTTGTGAATGTTACAGAAATTATTAAGTTGACCGCTCTGTACCAAAATTTTAGATATGCTTTGCCTTACCAATGTTTATCATATTAATTATTTTAATGTTTTCAGTGTCTACGATCTCATTAAGCTCGATATGCATCTGCCGTTCGAGAACGCTCATGACATCAAATTCGAATCGAAAATAGACGTGTCAGAAAACGAAAAGGATGGCACCAATAAAGTAAGTATATTTTGAATTGCTTGTAGAAATTCCCTTTGCGTAATAGGCACTTTATCATCAGCCTATATTGCAGTCCACTGCTGGACATAGGCCTCTCCAGTTCTTCGCCACCTAGAGCAAACTTCTGAAGGATGTACCCATAATCATAGGCAAATCAAAGGCACTTTGGTATTCTCAATATTGTGTTATAAGGGTTCAATGGAGCTAAGAACCAGTTCCCTAATCACACGGGGGTTCCAAAGGAAAGACAAATCTTTTTAGAAGATTGTCCGAGGTTACTGCCCAACGGCATTGTGCCAAGAAGGCTGGTCGTATGAAACTTTGTATGGCCAGAATGTTAGCATACTCGTATTAGGCTATTAGAGGCTCTTTTTAGAACATTCTTCTGTGCAAAATATTTAACACAGTTTTCCATGTTCCCCTCACAATTTTGACCTAACCAAAAGCTCTGTTTGCAGTTCGACATCGTGGAATCCCTGCTAGTGAACAGCGACACGTACAAGATCATGGCTGACGGAATCGTCGGCTTGAAAGAGGGTAAAAGCAGCATCAGCATCTCCGTGCCCCACAACGAGCCCTTCAAACTGGGCAGCAGTTACAAGGTCGCTTTGGAAGGTAAACTGGACTTCTATAATCATAGTGTAAGATATCTGATAACGATCATAGGCCTCTCCTTGTTCGCCACTTTGGGCAAACATCTGAAGGATCTACCCATAATCGACTGACTTGAATGAGGACTATAGGGGTAATACTGAAATTAAATGCACTACTGCAAGGAAAGCTTCTTTGGAATCTTCCAGTTGCGACTTTTCCGGATACGACTAGGGATCTTCATAAAGCGAGCCTACAAGGCTTACTTCTTTAGCGCCGGCCACCCACTTGTGACTCCTCTGATTTTGTGTCTATAGGCTCAAGTGATCACTTACCACCAGGAGATCTTCAGGAATCAGGCTCGTGTACTCCTCTCTATCATAAAAAAAAAACATTTTTCTTTAAATCTTAGCCTCATAGAAATTGTATACTTACCAAGAATCATTTTACCAGGTGATAAGAAGACAGCCCACGTTGAGTTGGCGCCTACATACGGCAAGAAGTCTGCGACGTTCGTCCTCGACGCCGGCGCCGCCTCCAACGAGTACAGCCTGTCGTTCAAGGGCGACGCCCCCCAGAACGAGAAGCTGAAGAAGTTGGAGCTCAGCGTGATCACTAAGGTAAGTGAAAAAAAACTATTACAAAGCAGTTAAGAGACCTAAACAATCCACTTAGGCTTTAGACAGATAAACCGCGTTTAACTGCAATCCAACCGCAAATTGCAGCTTGAATGCTGGTGACACAACTGCTATAGAGTTGGAAACCAAACGCGCAGTCCGATTGCAGTCGGCGTGCAGTAGTGTGAATTTGCACGCCGACTGCAATCGAACTGCGCGTTTGGTCCTATCTAATGTTTTATGATCTACAATACAACAAACTATTCTCAAACCCTTTTCCCCTTACATTGGAAACTGAATTGAATTTGCTAACTTTGAGATCAGTTATGTACCTCAAAATGTAGATATGCTCCGAATTTTGATTTGTAAAATTTTGTGGTCGGGAAAAGACAATGCGCATTTACCAAATTTGATTTCGCTTCGAGTAGCGGATTCTATCAATATTTTTTACTTAAAATAACCTCCACTCCAGCACCCGTCTCCTGACACCGTGTCCGCTCTGGTCACCGTCGACGCCGACGGCCGCGTGTACAAGTCCGACTCCCTGGTGGTGTACTCCAAGGCCAACCCTCTCGTCGACCTCAAGTACACCAGCCCCAGCTCGCCTCAGTCCAGCAGGTAACTATTTAGCATGTACAACATCTACTTCTTCTTTGACATCTTCTACTTTTTGTTCCAATTGTTTCGAATTTGATGTAGAACCGCTTTTTGATAGGAACATTCATATTTCCACGAAAAAGTTAGCCCTTGGCTTATTAATCTCGGAGACCAGAAGACCGATATATCTTACGGCTGGTGGCGGTATAACCATAACAATTGAAGGCTTAGCTAAATACTACAGACCGATGACGGGCAGCAGCGTCACCGCAGCGTGAAGGACGCCTGCGATCGCCAACCCGCCTGCCCAGAGTGGCGATTATGGCCATTCGAGATTCGAGCCATTGCCAAAAGGAATTTTCCCTCTAAGCAAGACTCAAAGCATCCTCATTTACCTTCATTGTCTATAACATATGCATGGTATATATATTGTGTATCTAAATTTCATTAATCTTTACAGGGTCTACCTGAAGGGAACCTCTCTTAGCTCCACCCAGGGCCATATCGACATCAAGCTGGAGAACATTCGCGATACCAGCCTGGACGTTAAAGCAGAAGGCAACGTGCAGAAAGACAATGTGGCCCTTAGCTTAGTTGCTAATTCTGCTAGGCTTGGCTTCAAGGACTACAAGATCGACATCTCTAGCAAGGACGCTGGCAGCGGCAAGCGCTTGGAATTCAAGGCTGTCAACGATGGAAAGAACGTACTCAGCGGAAGGTGGGTTCCATAACCATTTGATACATTAACTCTGGCATCTGTAGTCATAGGACTTGGCGGGCTGTTTTTCCACTAAGAGTTCAACGCCACGTTTTTATACCTGCTCTTAGTTCTACCACTTACCTTCGTCAATAAAATCCTACACATCTTTAAAATTTAAGCCCATTTTTAACAATTCCCTAGGCTCGAAAAACTGTTAAGATTCAAATTAGAACCCTTAAAGAAAGCCTTTGGTTAAAATGGGCAATGATCCAATAACTTAATGCAATGTCTATAAACATTTGTTGGCTTACAGCACATCGTTCATCAGCAAGCAAGAAGGCACTAAGACCATCGTGGAGGGATCAGGAACCGTCAAGCTTAGGGAGGAGCAGAAGTCTGCCAACTTCAAGTACATGCGCACCATCCTCACCGAGGGCAACGAACAAGGCATTGAGGTGAGATTTGACGCTATTTCCAACAAACCCATCATCATCATCAACCTGAACGTCCACAGGACATAGGCTACCTCATGACCTCTACATGGAACGGTCTTGAATGGTCTGCGTCCAAAGTATCTCTGCTATCTCAATCAAGACCGTCCCTTGCTGTGTCTTCCCTATCGCAGCAACCACTCGAGAACCTTTTATAGATGGGTATCTAACATCGGTTCTTTGAAAACAAAAGCCAGACATACTCTAAAACATATGTTCGATACTACCTTGACAACTGATGATGTGCGAAACTTCAAGAAAGCATTTATCTACAGCGAACAAAATCAAGCCAGCATAGAATCTCATAGCTCCCAATAAGTACGAGTATAATTATTTCGTTTGTTATCCTGTAGTAATAAGTATGTGAATCTCACAGACTTTCCTGAACGTGGCGATCGGAGACCGCAGCTACATGGCCGAGTCCCGCGTCACCAACCTGGAGTACAAGACCTCGTACGTCTACTGCGAGGAGAAGAAGCAGTGCGCCAACGCAGAGTTCCACTCCAAACTGAACATTCAGAGTAAGTGTTACCTTAATTTTAATCTGGAATCCCAATGGATGTAACTAGGGGGTCCCTAGGATCAAGAAGCAACATTCCTAAAAGGTCGCAACGCACCTATGGATGAACTAGAAACTATAAATAAGCAATGGGCTAAAAGACAGAGGCGAGTCTACGCATTTCCACAGTTCGAGGAATCGACGGGATATTATGACTAATGCCGCTCTTCCGTTTTAAATCACCGCAATACTCACTAAAAACCCCGGCACGTCAAGCATCTTTAGATTTGCTAAAAATAACCCAAGTTCAATCAGCCTCACGCATTTCACTGCGGGATATGTTCACTACCGTGCTCGATCCAGGGCTTCACGTAGCCGGCACAGGCCAGTCACTCCCTGTATCATCCATTCTTATTCATTCTACCTAAAACTAGATCACTCAATCATCGATCAGGACTAAAATAACATTTCCATTGTAGAACAAGGCGTCGTCCAGCACTTGGTGAACGTGATCTTCGACCTTCGCAAGCTCGGCATTGCGCCAGAGTTCGGTCTGGAGGTGAACAGCGAGATGTCGGAGTCCAAACTGCCTCAGTACAGCCTGGACCTGCACGTCAACAAGGAAGACAAGAAGTACCACCTCCAGGTCTACAGCAAGCCTGTCTATGGAAGTAAGTATTCAAAGACAATTTTTTGTTGAATTAGGAACTTATTCTAACAATATAGGTTTTGGAGAGGATTGGAAAAGGTCTTTACTCAACATTGGGTAGATTATGGTTGAAGAACAAGAAGAAACTTTTGCCCATCATTGAACTATGAAACAAAATTGGGTTTATCGGCAGATTCTTCTTGAACTTGGGCTTTTCCATTCAATATGGTTATGAGCCAAGGGGATGTAAGGGAGCGACCTATCACCTTTTCGCTCCAAGCCATCCTCACCTGCCCGTGGTGCATCCTGCTGAACAACAAACGAGGCTCTGGCAAACCGAATGGTGGCGGTAAAACCATCACGATAGAAGGCGTAGCTAAATACCACAGGCCGATGACGGGCAGCAGCGTCATAGGAGCGAGAAGCTACGCCCTGCGATCGCCAACCCGCCTGCCCAGGGTGGCGATTATGGGTATATCCTCCAGATGTTTGCCCTAGGGGGCGAACAACTGAGGAGGCCTATGTCCAGCAGTGGACTGCAATAGGCTGATGATGATGATGATGAGCCATGATGTTACAAGAATCTTGCTCTTTATAACACTCCAGCAAAAGCGAGTCTTCTAACTTATCAACGTATTCCTTTTACTGAAAGATAACAGACCGTTTAAGGTCCCCGATGCATCATAATGCTAACATACTTTCTCCTCCAGGCTTCCCCGCCGGCATCACCATCACCCTGCCCCACCGTGTGCTGGCCCTGGAGTCCCACATCGTGTACCCCACCAACAAAGCCCTGCCCTTCCCCATCAAGGGAGAGCTCAACCTGTACCCCGACAAGAACAAGCCTAACCAGAAGTCTGGAGCCCGGTTCCTGCTCGACGTCACTGGAACAGAGAAGCAACACGCTGCCATTGCCGAGATCGGCTTCAGCCATCCGAAATTGGGCAAGGTAAGAACACAATCATAACAAAATAATCATAGTCTGCAATTTTCGTTTTGTGATTCTCTTGAGAGTTGTTCCTATAAGCCAGTATAAAATAGGCAATTGACAAATGATAGATTTGGTTACTTGCTCGTTGCCGCTGCAACTTGGGCTTTCTTTACTTTCCATCAAGTGAAGAGAGGCCACTGTGCAATGCTACTTTAAAAAAATCTTATCAATACCCATTTTACCTTGATTATCTTCAGACCCTGTAGGTACCTCTTTGCCATAAAAAACCTTTCAATCTAATAAGGCACCTTTAGAATTAAGGAGACGCTTTGATATTCATTAGTGAATAATTTCGGGGAAGTGTTGCACCCCTGTCTCACTCCTCAATACAACTGTATAAGCATTGTTTACTGATCCTTTAATTAGACAGACATTGTGACGGCTTCATAGAGACGTCTCATCACTTGGATGTATCCAATGCCAATCTACTTGGCATCGTTGCAGGGACTCGAAACAGATTTCAATAGAGTCAAAGGCCTCCACAATGTCCACGAATGCTAGATGCTATAGACACATACGGGCTACACTAGCATCCAGACTTTTATGTAGATTTATACTTTTATGTGACCTTCTATGTAATTCTCCATGTTCTTTCACTTGCAGGAAGCAGTAGTGAAGGTCAAGGCTAACCTGAACACTCCAGACCAGAACGGCTTCAAATACGAGTCTACCGCCTCCATCTCCCACCCTACCTTCGGCGGCGTAAGTGGAATTGCGATTCAATTATCAATTTATTTTATCTTCACTTCAATCAACCTATTCCAGACTGAAAACCAATTCGGTTCAGTGCCAAAGTGGTCGGGTGTTCGATCCCCGCACAGTACACACTTTTGTGAGCGAGTTTATCAATCGTCTATTTACTATGGGTATCACAGTAAGCTTCGCCTTAGCATCTAACTAGATGGCGCTGTTCATAATTTTTACTCTTTTTCTTGACAGAACCGCGAGAGCAAACTCATCTTGGAAGTGAACCCGACTCTTCTCAAACTTTACGTAAGTATTATTCACTCCATTTATTCACTTAACACTGACTGTTTATCGGCTCATTTTAGTAGCGAATGCTGACCTCTGAACCAAGGTGCGCGGGTTTTATTCCCAGTCTTCCTGAAGGTTGTCTAGAAGAGATCGTTACCAGCAATAAATTTGCTTAAATTGTACTAACTGTGTATGTTAAATTTGTAATTTCATCATTATCATCATCATCAGCCTTTCGCAGTCTACTGCTGTATATAGGTGTCTCCAATTGTTCGCCACTTTGATCTATCTTAAGCCTCCATCCATCCATATTGAATTTACTTTCATGTAACCTTGTGATTGGTGCAATAAATTAAAGAAAGAATATCTATCTACAAGTATCTGTACACACACCTAACAAAAGATCTTTCCCACAGATTGAAACGCCCCTCGTGAAAGTGTTGGACATCGAAGGCTCTGCTACCGTGAAGGACAAGCTCCAAGAAGGCCGCCTCCGCTTCAGCCTGCTGGAGGGCAAGCCCGTCCAGGTTTACGCCTGCGTCAAGGACTTCCAGTACTACGAGTTCACAACAGGTTATAGTGGTGATTATTGCTTCATTTGACTGGCCCTGCGGCTCATTTGGTCTCTGCCTTCTGAACCAAGGGTCGTGGGTTCGATTCCCACCCGGGATAAACATTCGTGATGGACGTTTGTGTTTGTTCCGTGTCTGGGTGTTTGTATTTAATGCAAACAACTCTCTCTCTCTTCTCAACTTACTTTGGGATCGGAGCAATGTTTGTAATGTTAGCAATGTTTGCTTAGTTTACTTCGTTCCAAAATGGGAGTATTTTGGTAGATGCTTTTATTTTGATGATCTACTAACTACTAATTTGGGAACTCAAAATTGGCTAATTCTTTCTTGATGACTCTGACAACAGAGCATTATATGATGTTAGGAGGTCACCTAACATCCCCCCTCCCTCACTCCTCACCCCTCTACCCAGTCACACTCATGTTCAACCACCTGATCAGATACTAAAGATTTCGCTTGCAATATGCAAATCCAACTCCAAAAATTTATCCGCTTCATAAATAGGTACTTAGCCTCATAAAGTTCGTGGAGTCAACCACTAACCTTCCCCTCTTCTGCAGACGAGTCAGACCGCAAGCTGTCGGTCGTCGGCCACCTCCAGCCGGAGAAGCGCGTGGACATCAGCGCAGACATCATCCTCGGGGGTGAGAAGAAGAACATCGTGCACGGCGCCCTGTTCCTGCAGGACAACCTCGTCAAGAGCGACTACGGCTTCACAAACGACAACTTCAAATACTTCGTTGTAAGTAACATCAATAGCTTGTACTTTTTAAAGTGACCTGGTGGTAAGTGATCACTTTAGCCCATAGATACCGCAACACCAAAGAAGTCACGGCTTTGGAAAATTTTGTAGACTCGATTTTTGAAGGTCCCCAAGTCGTGTCCTTTCGGAAAAGTCGCAACTGGAAGCTGATTCCAAAGAACCGTTGCACGAGGCATAAAATAACTTGGAATACTTCAAACTATATAGTGTTTGCACGATAATTATCTCCTGAGTACTTTGCTAGTCTCCTTGGAGATCAGCTGCTGTGGCCGAAATTCTCTTTCCATGCTTCACTTTTGCTTTCCTTAAGGTGACAAGTGCTATAAAAACTCATACTTTATATTCATCACTTTACCTGATCTCACGTATCCTCACCAGAACGCCCTGAAGAAGGACTTGGACACCCTGGAACAACGTATCAAGCAGCTGGGAGAGAAGGCCGGCAACGAGTTCAAGGCCACGCTCCAGCGCATCCAGCCGACACTGGATCAGTTGAAGAAGTCCTACGAAGAGGACTTGCACAAACTGTACGATGAGATTTCGAACGACAAGGTTCTGAAGGAGATTTCTGAGACTTTGTAAGTATAATACCATTAGTATAATTATGACATACAGATCAGTTAATTATAGCTAGCACGTTCAACACATTTACACTAGTGTCTGTGAAAAAGGACGCGGCGTGACGTCGAAATGCATGCGCATTATGAAAAGTCTGCCAGTCTCGCGCGCGGTCTAGCTTATGAGTGTGAAGGGGACAGTTATAATTATACTTTTGCTACTGTATAGGTAGGTAACTAAATGTGACTGATATCCTTTTAAACCTGGTCTACCCAGTGATGCCTGAGGCACCCCACTGACCGTCCCATATCATTTAGTTGGGCACGTTGAATTTATGAACTTTTACCCATTACGTGCTATTAAAGTTGTAAAACAATTGGTCTTAAAGTTTCAGCCTACTTGAAACTAGTTTTCACAGTGTTAATACTCTTCTAGGAGCTATTTCATGAAGTAGGAATTTTGTTTCGTGAAGGAAACCGTGACCATTAAGTGCGCAAACAATTGGTCTTAAAGTTAACGCCATAGACAAAGTACCATAAATATGTACTTACCTTAGACCATAGACCAACCGTAGACAAACTCTAACGGCGTCAATACTCTTCCAGGGACCACATCGTGAAGTACGTGGCGAAGATAATTGACGACATCGTGCGCACCACCGCGCCCGTGTTCGAGCAGATCAACAAGGTGGTCACCGAGACCGCCAAGAAGATTGAGGAGCTGTACAACAAGAAGGTATGTATACTGTAATAATTCAATAAAAATAAAATAATTTATTTCTGTAAATAGATTTACAAGTAAATTCTTTTGCACGTCAAACTTTTTTTTCCCTACTAGCACTTCGACGTGATAAGGATGAGGCCTGATGAGAAGAAGTACCGCAAGAAACTCATCAATTTTGGCTTTTTTCAAAAATTAATCTGCCTCATTAGTAGTGGCGAACACCTGGAGAGGCCTATGTCCAACAGTGGACTGCGATAGGTTGATTATGATGATTGATGACTGGGAGAAAGTGCCACTAAAATTTGTTGGGGGCAAAAAGTTCTGGACTGGAGACCTTTACTGAAGTGGACTGACGACATAATAAAAGTCGCAAGATGGGGCTGGATGTGGGCAGCTTGCAACCGGCCGTTGTGAGAGTTTTTGGGGGAGGCTTATGTCCTGCAATGGATCCTGATGATGATGGGTCTTGAGTTTGATAGGTATGTCCTGGAAAAATACAATGTAATTCTTTTTTCTTTGTGTTATGTTGGACACCATTTTTTTCTATTTCTATTTAAATGCTTTGCTAGATGTTCTTAGTTAATGTGGAAAATCTAAGTACCTATTTATGGTATTTTATGTAAATGGACATCGGTAGTAGGTGACTGCAACGACTGATCAGTACCTACCTTCGAGTCCAGGTTGAACGATGTGTTTAAAATCAGGACTGTACCAGCAATTGTTGAACGCTAAAAAGATGACAGGACAGTTTTGACTAAATGTTCCTTTCTCGTGCTTACATAATAAACTTTCTTCATACAGATCGAACCCCAAGTGCGCCAGCTCTACGGAACCCTGGCCGCCATCGTCAAGGAGTTCTTCGACGGTCTCCTGGACATCGTGACCCACTTCGCCGCCATCGTCATCGACTTCTTTGAGAAGCACAAGGCTGAGCTTCAGGAACTCACCAACACTATTGCTGAGATCTTCAAGGGTAAGAATTGTACTTTAAATATACTCTAAAACTTAATGGAGCTGCCTATCATCATTTCGCTCCAAGCCAACCTCACCTGTCCACCTGCATCCTGCTGAATAAATAACAAACGAGGCGGGCTGGCAACGGACTGGTGGCGGTATAACCATCACAATTGAAGTCGTAGCTCAATACTACAGACCGATGACAGGCAGGAGTATCACCGGAGGTAGAAGCTGCGCCCTGCGATCGCCAACCAGCCTGCCCAGCGTAGCGGTTTTGGGTATATCCTCCAGATGTTTGCCCTAGGTGGCGAACAACTGCAGAGGCCTGTGCCCACCAATAGACTCCGATAGGCTGACGATGATGAGGCACTTCTAATTCATCTATATCTAGTTTTCTTCTTTGTTACAATGAATTAACTGACTAACTTTTGTGGCAGATCTTACCCGCCTGCTGGTTGCCCAGCTGAAAGAACTGCGCTCCAAGTCTGCCGAGTTCCTCGATAACCTAGTCCAGAGGATCAGGGAACTGCCTGTCTTCGAGATGATCAAGGAGAAAGTAAGTTGCCTTCTAGTTCAGTTAAACTTATCGTTAAATGTAAGTGTACAGTTGTCTAGTACCCATAGTACAATTTTTGGCTTAGTTTGAGACTAGATGGCGCTCTGTGGTCCAACGTGGAATCTCTTAGCTTTTTATTTATCATAGAAAGAATAAGAGAAGTATTGCTATCGCCCTGATTATGATAAGTGATGTTTTGTAGATGATGGATTCAAGCAGATGCTATGATGGTGATGCCACTTACTTTAACTGACGACCATTTATCTTTTTCCCCAGTACCAAGAAATGGCTGTGCCCGAAGTGGTCCTCAACTTCATCAACCAGATCCACGGCTTGATCCAACAAGTATTGCCTACACCTGAGACCAAGGAGTTCTCTGCGGCCATCTTCAAATACTTGGAGAAGGTAAAATACTTATAGGAACCTTTCGTGTTTCCAAGAAAAATAACGGTACTATAAAGTGTCTAAGTAAGTTTATCAATTACCTTTTTTCCGCTGAGGAAAATGCTTTTAGGCATCCTACTGTTCGGGGGGAAAACGGCTACTTACATGGGACTTACGCCGCCCGCCAGAAATGAAAAGGGCTTCCTCAAGCCTTGCCTCAAGATGGTAAAGAGGCAGGGAATACTCACTAAGAACCCCGACCTCTCCGCGCCCTAGAGCGCTCTGGAGTGGCGTCAAGGGTCCTAAGAGACTCATACGACCCTGATACCAATTACCTAGCAGCCGTAGTAAAAACTTCGACTAAGTTTGAGACTAGATGGCGCTGTGTGGTCCAGCGTGTATTATAACAGGTTATTATAACACAGCTGTCGTTTCCACAGAAACGCTTACACGAGAAGATCAACGAGAACGAGGAGCTCCGCATCCTGTACCAGAAGTTCACGAAGGCCGTGACGTCACTGGTGCAGTTTGTGCGCGCGCAGCTCGGCCAGCTCGGCGTGCCCAACCTCTACGCTGTCAACCCGGTGAGATTTACAACACATTTCTTACGTAACACCTTTTTATCCGGCTCGAAGGACCAAGTTTAAATATTTAACGATAGCGAAATAAGGGATTTTGGAAAAATATATCTAAGCAACGAATGAGATTCGTTGCACCTTTTTATCCGGCTCGAAGGACCAAGTTGGCAAAAAAAGACATTAGAAATTTCTCAACAGCCATGCAATGCACCTGTGACTCGTCTGGTGTTGCGGTGTCTATGGACTGAAGTGATCACTTACCATCGGGTCATCTTTTGGCCCGTTTGCCGTCTCTGTTATAAAAAAATATTTAGCAAGTCTGGAAATAAGGGCTTTTTGAAAAATATGTCTACCAAATGACATTATGTATATACGCAGCAAGTCAATCTGTCACTTTATACATTCATTAAACATATCAATAATAATTGATTTATTTTAAGCTCCTTTAATTATTATAAATGTCAAATTGGATTTAATTTTAATGTCATGATAGCTGACACACAGACAAGACTAAAGAGCGAATTTACTAACAGATTATTTCCTTCCAGCTCGCTTACCTCACGGGCCCAAGCCAGGCCGGCGTGCCGACCTTCGCCGCCGCACCCCCAGCCTTCAGCGTGATCAACCAGTTGCTGAACGGCGACATTGACGACCCCCACTTCCTCATCCGCGACTACAGACCACGCAGTCTCAACCCCCTGGACGAGTTCCCCGCCAAACGTAAGTTGTCCAACTTCATCGGCCTGCGAACGTCCACCGCTGTCATTAGTAGTTTGTTTGTAAGGAAACCTTTTTTTGTGGGTATTCCCTGCCTCCCTTCCATCTTGAGGCAGGGACTGTCCCACATCACTCTACTCGGGATGCCTCAATACATTCTCCCCGGCAAAAAAAAGGTGTAGACGTCGGGATGTAAGGGAGCGACCTATCATCTTTTCGCTTCAAGCCATCCTCACCTGCCCGTGGTGCATCCTGCCGAACAACAAACGAGGCTCTGACAAACCGACTGATGGCGGTATAACCATCACGATAGAAGGCGTAGCTAAATATCATAGACCGATGACGGGCAGCAGCAGCGTCACCGGAACAAGAAGCTACGCCCTGCGATCGCCAACCCGCCTGCCCAGCGTGGCGATTATGGGTATATCCTCCAGATGTTTGCCCTAAGTGGCGAGCAACTGGAGAGGCCTATGTTCAGCAGTGGGCTGCAATAGGCTGATGATGATGATGATGAGACGTCGCTACACATTATTGTGCCTACTCCTAACAAGTTTCCCCACCAACAGTGCGCGCAGTGGTGGTCAACGGGCAGCACATCTTCACGTTCGACGGGCGCCACCTCACCTTCCCCGGCAACTGCCTCTACGTGCTCGCGCACGACTTCGTGGACAGGAACTTCACGCTGCTCATCCGTCTGGACAAGGGCGCTCCGCTCGGCGTCGCGCTGGTCGACAAGAACGGGAAGACCGTGGAGCTTAAGAGTAACGGACAGGTGAGAATCATTTTAACAATACAACAACTGTATAATCGAAGCGAAGCGTGAAAAAGCATCTTATGGGCCGGCATGGCTGTGGCGACTGACTGGAATCGAAGGTTTCCCGCCCGTGGCCAGAGCGACTTGGGCTTCCTTTTTAGCTTTCCATCAGGCGAGAGGAAGCCACTAGCCGTGCCAATATAAAAAAATAAAAAAAATAAAAAATAAAAAAATAATGGCATATCGGCCATCGGTGGCAATATAAAACGATCAAGCACTCAGCATTTATTAGTACACATTCAGGAAAACTGATGAATTTGCGACCAGCCTCGAACGGTATACCTAGTTACGCCATGGTATCCGCTTATCATCTGCGGCTGCGGCTGCTCATGCCAGGCAGGGGCCGCCTTAGGGAAGTTGCTGTCCACTGGCGATATAGGGGAGCTAGGGGGGTAATCCCCTTTCATTCGGGGAAGTGCGATTCCCACACACCACTCCAGCTCTCCCCGGATTTGCTGCAAAGGAGCCTAATGCACTCCCCACTTTAAAAACACACAATACCGTGCTTGGACAGCTAAGACTCTCTAGCCAAGTGTGGATTGCCTTGAGGTCTCTATAGCTCTAGCTTATACTTAGGCTTAGGGTCGAGCCCTACAATGGTAACGTAATAGAATAGGATCTTAATGATTGTTATTCCCACAGGTGACTGTTGACGGACAGAACCACGGCTTCCCGGTGTTCGGCGGGGACGTGTTCGCGTACAAGGAGCCCAACGGCCGCATCGCCGTCGGCTCCAACTACGGAGTGAGGGCCGTCTGTACCTCCAAACTTGAGGTGAGTACCAACATCCTTTAGTACTAATGTAAGTGCAAACGTAATTAGTGCTTGTATATTATATGACAGGCTCGGTGGCTCATTTGGTAGTGACCTCTGCCCTCTGAGCCAAGGGTCGTGGGTTCGATTCCCGCACAGTACAAACATTTGTGTTCATTGAACATGTCTGTTTGTATTGGTCTGGGTGTTTTCTATGTATTATGTATTTATTTACAAAAAAAAATGTATCTAAGTAAGTTTATCAGTTGTCTAGTACCCATAGTACAAGCTTCGGCTTAGTTTGGGGCTAGGTGGCGCTGTGTGGCCTAGCGTGGCATGCCTTGGGTTATTTATATTGTAGCGATATGGAGATGTGTGTCGCTACATGTCACTACACATACTTAGGTACCTACATTGGGACAGACAGCGGAACATTGTTTTAAGAAACAGCATCCCTTTGATCAAAGATATTTTCTAACAAACATTAGCTCCTAACCTATCTTTCATCGTATTCTTGCTCTCTCAAGCTTATCACCACCTGGTTTATTCCCACAGGTGTGCTACGTCGAGGTGTCCGGGTTCTACCTGGGCAAGCTGCGCGGTCTGCTCGGCAACGGAAACAACGAGCCCTTCGATGACTTCAAGCTACCCAAAGGACAGGTTTGTTAATATTTTCTACAATTTATCCAATCGTTATAATTTATCACACCATGCCTATAAATTAATTACCGATTTTTTTTCTGAATAATATACTTACCTACTATAGTAATGTCGTAAGTACTTTATCGACAAATAGCATCCACTTAGTAAAATCCGTTAACAAAAGCGATATTTTTTCACAACAACAAAAGAAGGCTCGATTACAACCAATACAAGATGTAGAAGAGGTATTATTAATGATATTAAAAACCTAAATATAATTTTTCAAAACCTATGGCAAACAGACACGCGACGAGTCTTAGGGAGTCGAGGGTCTTGACCGTCGCGTCCGTAGGTTCCTTTTTTGCCATTTGGCTACGGAACCCAAAAAATTTGTTGTTGTGGCGTCCCGCCTTTTTCATATTTCGACCTCATTCTCATCACACATTCAAATTGTAAAAAGTAAATTGTATGTAACGTCACTCTCTTCATCGCTGTCATTCTTCCGCATCCACCTATATCATTGGAAATTTATTACGGCTATTTTTATTGTGTTTTATCTACTTGTACCTATTCTTCTATCCTGTCGCGTATTCTCCTTCCTTCTATTCTTTAAATACGTGGGACGTGAGTTTGTATATAATTATATATAGTGTAAATAGATAACCATCTTTCTCTTCGCACCACGTCCCACATTGTCAGTACAGAAATGTTCATCAGGAACATGAATGTGGCTATGATGATAAAACTTTTACCTCCCTCCCCAGGTCAGCACGAAGGAGAGCGAGTTCGGCAACGCCTACCGCGTGCCGGCCAGCTGCGGGCAGGTGAGCACGCCGCCGCACTCCGAGCACCAGATGCACGGCGCCTTCCCCGCCGCCTGCGAACAGGTCTTCGGCTCCACCTCCCCTCTGAGGGTCCTGTCGCTCTTCCTCGACGTCGCTCCATTCAGGTACTTACATAATAGTGAACACCTTGAACTACTTAAGTGTACGGCCGCATGGTGCGTTCTGTCATTCACACCGTACCGCACGGTATACATTGCGATTTGACACTTCTAAAACCGTGTCTACTCGTAGTGTTATTGTTATAGTGGCAATGTAAATCGTTAAGTCGATCCGCTGCAGCGCTGTATCGGACTTGACCTCACCTCACCCTAAGTGCCACATCTCATAATCCATTGCGTACATCTTTTCATAAAATTTGGTAGTACTTACCTGTGACTGTGACTTTCAATTCAAAAAGTGGATTGTATCTAACTCTTTGCACAATGTATGAAAATGGCTGAGACAGAATTTTCAATAAAACTGGCTAACTATAGATTTGGATATAGGTAGATGTCGCTACAAAACCTTGAGGAAATCTACGGATTCATAATGCCTTTGGAAATATTTCACGTTCACGCAAATTTTACGTTAGTCGTAATGTTAAATTTGATTGAAATTCATTCCACGATTTCGAATCCATTAGAAATAGGCCATGAATAGCCCTGTTAGTGGCACCGATTTCACGTTTTTTTCTCTTTGTCTCACAGACAAGCCTGCGTCCACGCCGCGACCGGTAGCGACGCGCTCCACCAAGCTTGCGACCTGGCCCGCGGGTACACCGCCCTCGCCGTCAGCGGCCTGCTGCCCGCCTTCCTGCCGCCCGTCTGCCTGCAGTGCACAGACCTGGACGCCAAGACCAGCAAGAACGTCTGGGAGACGTACGAGCTGAAGCTGCCCAAGAACCAAGCCGATATCATCGTCACGGTTGAGACTACCCAGGTTAGTAGAATATTCTTCAACTAATCACATCATCAGAGGAGATGTAAGGATCTTATTGCTCCAAGATACCCTCCCCTCACCTGCCCGTGGTGCATCCTGCTGAATAACAAACGAAGCTCTGGCAACCGACTGGTGGCGGTATATCCATCCCGATTGAAGGCGTAAAGTGACGAACAACCGGAGAGCCTTTTGTCCAGCGGTGGACTGCGATTGGCTTATGTTGATGATGATGAGACTAATGGAGACAGATTGTAGGTATATGAAATGTGGTTTGAATCAAACAAAGGACCAAAACTGCTTACAGATTTTGTAGGTTGAACATTATTCTTAAAAATGAAGATATTTTATTTCTATCTCTATTCAAATGTGTGACAGAAATTGTCAATCATTAGACCCTTTGAGGGCGGAGGCCCTGTGCCCTAGTAATTCTAGGGTAATTTCTTGGTCAAAAGATCTTGATTTCTTGCCAAATTGTGATCATGAGGTAAATCAAGCCAGTATTGGTTAGCGAGTATACGTATACCCTACTTAGCCAGATTTCTAAGAATAAATTATATTTCAGAGCAACGAAAAGAACTTCAAGAACCTGGTGGTGCCGCTGGTCTCCCAGCTGGTGGAGAACCTGAAGAGCAAGAAGATCACCGACATCAAGGTGTACCTGGTCGGCATCACGCCCAAGTTCCCCTACCCGGTCCTCTACGACACTGATCGTAAGTACCTCCTTGTTACTTAGATGTTTAGCCACTATTGCACCGAGAAGGATCCAATAGTCAGACATAGTCAGAATAGTAGACAGGCTCGGTAGCTCATTTGGTAGTGACCTCTGCCCTCTGAGCCAAGGGTCGTGGGTTCGATTCCCGCACATTACAAACATTTGTGTTCATGAACATGTCTGTTTGTATTGGTCTGGGTGTTTTCTATGTATAAATGTATTTATTTACAAAAAAAATATGTATCTAAGTAAGTTTATCAGTTGTCTAGTACTCATGGTACAAGCCTCGGCTTAGTTTGGGGCTAGGTGGCGCTGTGTGGCCCAGCGTGGCATGTCTTGGGTTATTTATTTATTTTATTTTATAATAGTTTATTATGCATTCATCATCAGCCTATTGCAGTCTACTGCTAGACATAGGCGTCTCCAGTTGTTCGTCACTCTGGTCAAACATCTAAAGACTTTGCCCATAATCACCACGCTGGGCAGGCGAGCATTCTGCATTGTTTTAGATTCATGTTCAATGACTTGAGAAAGATGGCAAGTGTGGCTGCAGAATGCCCAGGGTCGGGATGGTTGGCACTATCAGGGGGACCTACGTTCAGCAGTGAGCTGCAATGGGCCGATTGATATTTGAATGTTCAACGAGACGATGGCATCGTCTGAATGTTGAGTGTTACGTTAAATATTACATAATAATTATGCATCTTCCGTCTCCGTCCTCATTGTCAGATTGGAACTGGATTAAAATGAAGAATTTTGAATTTTCTGGAAAGAAAGCAGCCTTAATAAGTAACTAACGTCTTTCACAGTGAAACTGAAGAACAAGGTTCAGTTTGACGACGAGAGCCGCTACCAGAAGACTCCTGTCGTGAAGACCGGCTGCCAGGAAGCTGACAAAGCCATCAATGTCATCACCAACATTGTCGATGATCTCAGAATTACACTTGGTAAGCAATTTTTGCATAGCATAGCATAGAGGCTCCGTCGCCCAAAACAGATTCCCTAGTCACTGAGGCATCGGATAAGTAACCAAATTCGTATTCAGTGAAGAAAAAAGACACAACGGATATTGTCGGCAACCTGTGTCAGTATTAGCCTCAAGTTCAAGCATTTCCAACTACGATCACAAAAATACTTACATTAGATACAAGTACCTATCGTGTGCTATGCCTGGAGATACTTTGGTCTAGAAGTCCTTAAACAGATATTTTTTTAATAATAATTATTTATTTATTTCTCTAACAAATACAGATAGGTACATTTACAATGAGGTACCTACATTAGGTATAAGATATGAAATGAAAGAGTGGAATTTGCCATCAAAATGCAAGATGAAAAAGGACTACAGTGGTCGTTTTCGTGATCCTACGGTGGTCGTTTTCATGATCCTCATCTACCTCAAAGAGGCCAATAGTATAGTACCAACATTATACTCATCAGCAATTGTATCTCGCAGGTCTTACTAACGTGGTGGCTGGATACCAGTCCATCTTCGAGCTGCCTCTGCGTCCTGGCGCTGTCAAACACACCGTCAACGTCGTTGGCGAGAGATGCATCAACCAATTCTTCTTGGTAAGTCTTCTATCTAGAACACTCTTAAATCATCATGTAGCTTAAAATCAAAGGGGTCAACTGCATTCGGAAAGGTGAAATAAGCTTGTCTTGTAGCTCAAAACCAATGTTCCTGAAATCTGATTCGGACCAAAAGATTTGTATCTGGAATACGCCGTTGATATGCTTACATAACTAGAAAATAGCCATGTAAAGCTGGTCAGACCTTTGGTTCTACGTCAGAGCTTTCCGGACATATCCTATAAGAGTTAAGGACCAAAGAGAGCACTTTTAATTTCCCAAATAGGTACTGCAATTAAGACTTCTTGCGGAATTTACTAATTTCCTTGGAGATTGGCTGAAAGTCGGTCATTTACAAGATTACCCATAATCTCCCAATAGGCATAAACATTACTCATGTTATTTTGGTTTGCCTTGGCAGGTGGAGGCACTCCGCGAGATATCTTACGAGGTCTACTTCGAGGAGAATGCCTACTCACATTCGCTGGTCGCGGTCACACCAGACCTGAAGATTGGCAGCGGCAAGAACGTTGCTCAAGTAGTCGGTAAGTTGAATACATATTTATTAAAACAAATTTCAGGTACAACAGATGTAATACAATAGCTGATATTTATTCTTTTTTCTTTTTGTCTTTGTGACTAGACCTTAAAAAATCTAGACCACATATTAGTAATTTAGTTGATCAATATGCTAATAGCAAGGGGTATTTGCCCTCCTCGGATCAAGAGTGCCAGCTGTTTGTCATCTGCGGCTGGCTAGGACAGGCAGGGACGCGGCTGCATACTTCTGTGCTAGCTGTTCCGTATCCCTGCAAGTTGCTGGCCTGGCGACACGTGGAGGTTTTAGTGGTTATGCCCTCCCATACCGGGAGGTGCGACTCCCACACACCAACCCCCAGAGGCGGCGCAATGGTGCCTAATGCAGAATGCATCCTAGAATCTGTGCAAAGAGCAATTTTGCTTAATAAAGTTTGTCATTGATTGTAAAACTTTCTGTATTATTTAGTACAGAATGATTTGAAAACCTAAATGATGACTAAGTGAAAGCTTTGACGTATTTTGTTTAATCCCAGGCTTCACCCAAGACCACGTAGTGATGCTGGGCGACAAGAACTTCGGCAAGAACACAGAGAACATTCGGTCCACACTTGACAAATCTTCAGATTCCTGCGTCGACTTTGTCGAAGGGGTGAGTACACATAACTATGTATTTAACAATTATTTGACTAAAATAGTGATTTGTTCTTAACTACATAGACGGAATAAATTCCCATATACTATTCTAATTTCTAGAATAGCAACTTAGGTGTCCTCTATTACAGAGGACACCTAAGTTGCTCAATGATATACCTATAATTCACATTTTAAATTTAATTAGCACCGATTAATATTCAGTTTTTCAGCCCAGTGTGGCCCAGCGTGGCATGTCTTGGTTATTTATTTATTTATTTATACTTTTACCAAGAGCAACGTCTTTAACTTTCTCTCGTATTCCAGACGGGCGGGCTGGTGTTCTCAGCCACCAACTTCCACAAACTGGGCGCGCCCGAGCAGAAGCAGTTCTTGCAGACGGCGGCGGGCGCCATCACGCAGGGCATGCTCAAGGAGACGCTTCAGCAGGAGTGTATCTGCATGTACGTCGACCCCTTCAGGGTGCGCTCCGTGTGCGGGAACGAAGGCAGGAAGGAAGTTGTAAGTTTAATTTTGAATAATATTCTTTGAATAATACACACCGTTAGGGATCGGGATAGGGAACGGAACAGGGTTTCCGATAGTGTACAAAATGGGCATGGGATCGGGATAAGGATCGTGTCAAAAATCGAGATCATATTCTAGAGCTATCTAACTATTACATCTTCATCTTTTTTAACTTGTGTGTTCGAAACAATAACTTAAAATCCTTCACCTCTTTCACAAAGGTATATAAATGTTGATAAGGGATTCAGTCAAGTAACAGTGCAAGAATAGTCAAAAAACAATGTTAATTTTGTTTGTTTTTCGAGTTCAAATGCAATTAATAAAACGCAGCCTTCGGCGTGTAAAACGTGGTGCTGCTGCTAACTTACTGTTAAATAATGATTTTGGTATGTTTATTTATTACACAACCGAAAGTGTATACATAGATGACATCATCATCATATCTATGTTAGCTATATATAAACTTTTAATAAGATCATAACCAGATGCATGCAAAGATGAAGTTAATCCTCATTAACTTCTTGCAGTCCACTAATTGTTTACCACTTTGCACGACTCTGGGCTTCTCGCATCACAATCGGCAGCCATCTTTAAATCGTTGCTCCACTCCATAACTCGTTTACCCAATCAGTAATCGATTCTACGGCTAATATGGCCAGCCCACAGATAAGTTAATAGTGGAAATGTATTTAATAAACCTCTTTTGTTACAGGCACGCAGACGGAAGTAAACACATACAACAGAAAATCTCGATCCATGAACTATCTGTGATTCAAATGTGCCATGGATGTAATGCCTACTTTGCCAAAAAGTTGTTTAGAATAAACAGTCACTAAATATATTCTGTTACCGTTACCACTAATTATAGATTTAGAGTTAGATTAATCCTTAGAACCTTCATCGTAAAACCGACATGACTCCATCGAAATATTTATTAAAACTTTATTAAGACTTACCTATGAAAAAAGTGTTAGAGTTGATACTTTAGTAGTGACTCTTTGTACTAAATACGTACTATATTTAAGACTAAAGTTTAATTGGGCACATAGTATAAGCGACACTCTTATATCTTGACGTATAAGAATGTCGCTTGTTCTGTCCGCACGCGTTAGATTTGTATAATTACACACGTGTTGTTATGTCTATTTATATAATGCCGTTTCGATCGTGAGGTATTAAGTAAACTCGATTTTGTATAAGAATAAAAAAATATGTTATTTACTTTTGAGTTTTCTTTTGTCAAAAGTTACGACCCTATCATTCATACATAGACTAGAAATTCATGCATATTACTAAAAACACTAACAAACGTAGTGTAATGTAATTTAAGGTTTGTTTTTTCTATCGTGCCCCAACTTTAGGTTTAATTTTTCATAAAGCCGGGTACACTTTAATCGTCTGACAAAGGTATGATATGGACAGAACATCTTTTATTGAAAAATCTTTAATAATCAGTCCTTTTTTTATAAGAAGAGCTTTCAGGATGACCTACTCCACCTGATGGTAAGCGGTCGTGAGGTAAAAAAGTTAGGTCGACAGGCACAATAGAACCATCCCATTGCGCCTGTCGCCCTCACCCTGAAGGCCCACTGAGATGCCGTTTCACGCCCCGCCTAAATAACCCAGGATTGTAAGAGGAAGGAAACACATGAGCTGGAAGGGCATTCCATGACTTAATGGCACGGGGCAAGAACGAGGAACTACCTCTTGGTGCGCGCCATCACCGTCTGGATGGTATGCGGATGACAACGCTTTGCCTTTAATTGGCCTGTTAAAGTTTATCCAGCGATAGAAAAATCAGGCTATCAACAAAAATATATTAGTTTTATCTTTGAAATACTTACTGGTAATTATAATTAAAGATCCATTTATAAAAAAATATGTACTTAGCACAACGAACTATTAATATAAATACAGTTGGTCCCTTTCTAAAGTATATAAAAAATATCATTATCAATTCAATTTCATTCAAATTATTTATTTCAGAAATAGAATTCCATAATATACAAAGTACAATTTTGGTCAGCCTTTTGACATAGATAATCAAATTTACATAATATCGACTTTTCTGTATAAATTACGATGGCACTGTACAAAATGTCATGAAAGGCATTAGACAAGAGTATGATTACATGACACTTTACAAAATAACACAAAAAGAAAAAATCCATTCATAAATTTTTCGACAGCTTATTGAAATACGGATTATAAAAATCTCAACAGATTATCTTTTAAAATCTTAGGTATCTCAATACTTATCATATCATAACTAAAACTAATTCACATTAATCGAAGCATAAGATTACTTATGCTCCGCAATACATTGTAACAATATACATACAGTATTAATTATAATTAAATACCAGTACTATACCGTTAGGTTTCAATTTACTAGCCAAAACTAGAATTTTATTACTTACATTATTATGAGTATAAATTAATAATCTTTATTATGATAATAAAGTCTAGGCCTCTGCGAAAGCCTAGCATGTCACTAAGCTTTGGTCAGAAATGGCAAGTAGAAAAAGATATTTGACTGAACAGTCAACTTAACGTATTTATAAATAACTTAATCTTTAGGATTTATTTCTCTTATTATCCTGCATAGCATTTATTTATGTAAAAAAACTCCTGTTATGAGTTGTCGGTAAATTAGCAAACTTCGGATGCACTTCGGAGCAGGCGCGAAGTTGGTTGTCGACGAGCAGTAGCCGACTAGTAGTAGACTAGTGGCCGACTAGTAGTACACTAGTGGCCGACTAGTAGCCGACTAGGAGCCGACTAGTAGTCGACTAGTGGCCGACTAGTAGGAGATTAGTAGTAGTTCCTGCGCACCCAGCGCATGCGCGTGCCGCCGCGCTGGGACGCGATCTTGACAGTCGCGCTGGCCGCCACCTTCACTACTTCTTGCACCTGCCAAACAGACGTCACGTCAAGAAGTTTTTAAATATTGACTAAAACTTGCCTGAATACTTACGTTTCGCCAAGGTTTTTAACTATTTTTGTATTACCTAAACAATCTCCTAACATTAACGAATACATAAAACCAAGAATCATCACATTGGGTGCTGTCGTTCGAAAGATTTTATACATTTTGTTAATTATAAAACCAAGTAAGTGAGTTAATTAAACATTTAATCAACTTCTAATCACCCGATAGTAAAGTACGCCATTTTAAAGTTAGAAACGATCTATTATAAACGACCTGTCAGAAACAACCTGTCAGAAATGACATGTCAGAAGAAACGGTCTGTCGGAAATGCAATCTCTGAGCAGTCAGACTGTAGTAAAACTAATACCACAGTCGACAAAAACTTCCACAATGCGGTTTGAATGTATGAAAAAAAATTACTTTTTTTTTATATAGTATAGTAGCTCGACATAATGGCTTCCCTACGCCTGATGGAAAGCTAAAGAGAAGCCCAAGTCGCTGTGACAACTGGCAAGTAGCTGGTTAGTTACCTGTCAGTTGCCACTGCCATGCCGGCCCAACCCTAACCCCCCACGAGCTCCGGAGACCCTACTCACCAGCAGAAACACGACCCGGAGGTCATTTGGCTGCGGTATTCTATAGGGTGGAGGTCCTTCCCCGGACGGGCAGCTCAATACGAGCGAAGATTCGCTATGCCCTACCTCTCTTAACGACTTCTAAACGACTCTCTTACTAAACGACTCCCAAAAATACTTACACTTGACATCAAGTTCTGCGCGTTTCCGACCAGCATTATCATCGCCTCTTGGTCCTCCTTAAGTTCTGTAAAATACAAACCATCACAATATACCAAACAGTCCAGAATTGTTTGTAATAATTTATACGATTTCAACGGTATATTCAACCGGCTTTACTTTCTGCTTTTGCCGATGCTAGTTATTAAAATGTTTGATTGTGATGATGCATTAGGCACCTCCGTGCGGTCTCCGTGGGGAGTCGACATGGTGTGGGAGTCACACATCCCGAAATGGGAGGGCATACCCATTAAACCCCCGTGTCGCCAGTGGGCAACAAATTGCAGAGACACTGGTAGCGCCGAAGCATACTGCCGCATCCCTGCCTGCCCTGGCCAGCCGCAGATGACAAGCGGCCGGCACTCCTGGTCCGGGGAGGGCAAATACCCCATCCAGGACCAAGGAGCAACCAACAGACTGATACCTAGACGGATTGGCACGATTTGCATGCTAAATAACTGGCAATGTTTTAGTGAGACTAGAGAATTATTCAATTCAATTAAATTCAATTCAATTTTTTTATTTCGGACATAATATAATTCCATAGGTAATACACAATTATCAAAAGACCATTATGTACTACCTAATTCTGTGCAAATAAATGTTTGAGTTTGACCTCGTGCGAGGGTGTGGCTGCACCCACCACCCCGTTACGCCCCAGTGAGTGGATCGAGCCCTCACCACTCGGGGCACGATCGCCAACCCTCCTGCCCAGCGTGGCGAATATTACCATTACCTCCAGAAGTTTGACCAAAGTGGCGAACAACTGGAGAGGTCTATGTCCAGCAGTGGACTCCGATAGGCTGATGATACGAAACTGTCATACCTTGGTGTCCAAGAGTGGATCCCTTGACTGTCGCCAGCATCTTCAGTTGGCCGCTAATCGTCGGAATCCTTTCACACACTTGCAACAGGTTCTGAAGTGAGTAAAGTATTCAATATAAAACATTGTATTTTTCAATTAATCCTTTAAAAAAAATTATTAAATATTAGACAACAACACATACATTGCTCCGATTCCAAAGTAAGTAGCTTAAGCACTTGTGTTATGGGTATCAGAACAACGAAGGTACCACAAATAAATATTTAAATACAAATATAAACACCCAGACACGGGACAAACACAAGTGTTCATCACACGAATGTTTGTCCCGGGTGGGAATCGAACCCACGACCCTTGGCTCAGAAGGCAGGGGTCACTACCAATTGAGCCACCGAGCCAGTCAGTCAGTCAATTATTATAAAACATTATGCTTTTCAATTAATCCTTTAGTTAGAAAAAAACAATAGTTAAACGAGAAATGACAAAGTTACAATATGTATAGTTCATTCGCGTTAAGAAAATAGTGACTCATCACCGACTGCCGGCCAAGCCACACCCCCTAGCCAATTAAAACGCTAGAAATTATAATTTACAAATAATTTGTATATATATAGGTATCTTGGTTTGTCGTGAATAATACTGAGTCGCGATGAAAACATCGTATGTGCGTTGTAGATCTTCCATTGAACTTGTATAGAACAATTTTGTTCTGTATGGAGATTGGTTACCGCGCATGCCGGCCCCACGAGCTCCGAAAACCCTACTCACCGGCAGAAACACGACCCGGAGGTCATTTGGCTGCTGTATTCTATACGGTGGTGGTCCTTCCACGTGGACGTGCGGCTCAATTCGAGCGAAGATTCGCTGATGATGATGATAATGATGACAGTCACTTACAGTTTTAATCCTGACATCGGTGCACTCGTGAGCCAGTTTCCTAGCCAGCTCGGCCACCTCTCTCGACTCCGCCACTATCGACTTGGTAGTCGCGAGCAACTCGCGTTTCCTGTCTGTGAACCAAACGTTAATTTGAGATATGTTACCTACTTTTAATCTATACTTATAATAAATCTGTAGAGAGGTCAATTCTGTACATAAAATATTTTCTCAAAATAACTATCAGGGGGTGATAAGTGATCGATACTGATACCAAAAATGCAATCAGTAAAATTTTTGTCTGTCTGTCTGTATGTTCGTTATAGAAAAAAAAACTACTGAACAGATTTTGACGAAACTTGGTACAATTATTCTTCATACTCCTAGGCAGGTTATAGGATACTTTTCATGACGCTACAATCAATAGGAGCGGAGCAGTGACGGGAAGTGTTGGGAAAACGCGAGAAATTTAAACCTGTATGTTTGAACGCGCATTACGCGAAAACTACTGCATAGAATTGAATGCGGTTTTCACCAATGTATTGCTAGAGGTCTAACTTAAAACTTAGGCACAAGGTATAGATGGGTATTATATGGAAGTCCGTTATTTTTGAAACCCGATATCCACGCGAGCGACGCCGCTGGCACAGCTAGTAAATAAATAAATAAATAAGATAGAGAACTCTGGAAAAATTTGCCTGTTGTCACGACTCGGGCTTCTCTTTCGCTTTCCATCAAGCGTAGGGAAGTCATTGCGTCGTGCTACTAAAGGAAAGCTCAAGTTTTTTTTTATAAGCTTTTAGGATGACCCTCACCCTGAAGGCCCACTGAGATGCCGTTTCACGCCCGCCTAAACAACCCAGGATTGTAAGAGGAGGGAAACATATTAGCTGGATGGGCATCCCACGAATGGCACGGGGCAAGAACGAGGAAGAAAACCTCGTATCACCGACCACTCGCGCTACTATGGACACGCTAAGTTACCGGTGTTCATGTAGTCGGACAGCTTGGCCATGAGCACGGCCATGCGCTTGGCGGCGGCCACCACGTCGTTGTCGCGTGACCACTCGCGCTACTATGGACAAGCTAAGTTACCGGTGTTCATGTAGTCGGACAGCTTGGCCATGAGCACGGCCATGCGCTTGGCGGCGGCCACCACGTCGTTGTCGCGTGACCACTCGCGCTACTATGGACAAGCTTCTCTCTTTTCCTCCTCCTCGTTGTTGTTGTTGAGAGAGATATCTCTCTCTTTCCTCCTCCTCCGTTGTTGTTGTTGAGAGAGATACCACTCGCGCTACTATGGACAAGCTAAGTTACCGGTGTTCATGTAGTCGGACAGCTTGGCCATGAGCACGGCCATGCGCTTGGCGGCGGCCACCACGTCGTTGTCGCGTGACCACTCGCGCTACTATGGACAAGCTAAGTTACCGGTGTTCATGTAGTCGGACAGCTTGGCCATGAGCACGGCCATGCGCTTGGCGGCGGCCACCACGTCGTTGTCGCGTGACCACTCGCGCTACTATGGACACGCTAAGTTACCGGTGTTCATGTAGTCGGACAGCTTGGCCATGAGCACGGCCATGCGCTTGGCGGCGGCCACCACGTCGTTGTCGCGCCGACCACTCGCGCTACTATGGACAAGCTAAGTTACCGGTGTTCATGTAGTCGGACAGCTTGGCCATGAGCACGGCCATGCGCTTGGCGGCGGCCACCACGTCGTTGTCGCGCCGACCACTCGCGCTACTATGGACAAGCTAAGTTACCGGTGTTCATGTAGTCGGACAGCTTGGCCATGAGCACGGCCATGCGCTTGGCGGCGGCCACCACGTCGTTGTCGCGCCGACCACTCGCGCTACTATGGACAAGCTAAGTTACCGGTGTTCATGTAGTCGGACAGCTTGGCCATGAGCACGGCCATGCGCTTGGCGGCGGCCACCACGTCGTTGTCGCGCGCCGACCACTCGCGGACCGCCGCGTGCAGACCCAGAGCCGCCGCCTGCGAGACACAACCACAACCACTGAGACATCGCACTTTAGCTGGCCACGTACGTGCGGAATTTCGATGCGGAATCCCGAATTGAAATTCACGTTCACCGCAAAAATGCGATGAGGAATTCCGAACGTATGTGGCCCAGCCAAAATACTTACATTACATTTAGTTCGCAATTTAGATTATAAAAAAATATTGGACACGTAATTTCTTTTTTCGATTAAAAATTAATAACAAAGACACAAGCATAGCATACTTGCTACATTCTCCATTTACATTGACAATAGGCTATTATGGCTAAAAATTGTAATTAGACCGTAATTAGTTTAGCTCAAAAATAAAAGACACGTATTTTTTATTGATAAATTAGATTAAAAACTACAAAGTTATAACCCGTTGAAATTACGCGTGACGTCACTCGGTGAGGCATTTTACGGGAGCGAGTGACGTCGAAGACTCCTAACTTTTGATGCCTTGTATCTTTGCTATTGTTTATTTGAATGAAAAAAATGAAAAATACGTGTCTTTTATTTTTGAATAAGCTAAAAGACGGGCTAATTACAATTTTTAGCCATAATAGCCTATTATTTTGTTTTACGATTAAATTATTCATTTGAATTCCCCTATCCCAATCATGTTGTACAAGATTTTCGACTTTACAACAACAGCTGTTATTCTATAATGAAATTTAAATAGGTATGAAATAAAATTGATATGACAGTACCTTTATAACTTTTATGAAATACGACCATTTCAGAAAATAAATATTATTTATACTTACAAAGATTGGTTGGTCAGCCTGTTGTTGTTTCTTGAATATGATTTCACCTCCGAGCACGGACTCCACTTCACCCGTAGTTCGCAGAATCTGTAATAAACAGAGTGTATTCACTTCATTACATTCATTGTTGAGATTTGTTGATATAGATTAGCGTGGTTTGGTCGCATTATGAGGAGGGATGAAAGGCATGTAACGATAAGAGTCATCATCATCATCAGCCTAATGCAGTCCACTGCTGGACATAGGCCTCTCCAGTTGTTCGCCACGTAGGGCAATCATCTGGAGGATATACCAATAATCGCCACGCTGGACAGGCGGGTTGGCGATCGCAGGGCGTAGCTTCTTGTTCCGATGTGACGCTGCTGCCCGTCATCGGCCTGTGGTATTTAGCTACCTTGTACGAAACGTAATGATGCCGTGATGTAACTAAGCACAGCGACATCTACCGGTGTTTGACGGAACAAATGTTAACAATAATGTGCAAATAATGATGTCCATTAGTGGACTGCAATAGGGTGATGATGTATGTCTGAGAGCACTTTTTGGCTTGTTAGCATTATTTTTGGGGTTTTCACAGATAGTGTTGGGGTCGTTTGTCCGGGTACGTACCTCTGCCGTGGTGTCCTTCCAGTCGGGTACGCGGCTGGGCCTCTCGTTGGGCGCGGGTACTGCGGCCCTGAGCCGGGCCTTGGCCTCCGTCAAGGCCTTCTGCAGCTCGGGGTCGCGTCGCACGTCTGCCGATGACAGGCTCACCGTGATCACGCGGTTGGCCAGCCTGCCGAGTAACACACGTGTTGTGTAAAGGTCGTAGTACCCTGCTCCCACCCAGTAGAAAGAACCAAGAGATTCTTCAATTTATTTATTTACTAGCCGTGCCGGCGGCGTCACACGCGTGGATATCGGGTTTCAAATATAACAAACTTCCATAAAATGGTGCCTAAATTTTAAGTTAGACCTCTAGCAATACATTGGTGAAAATCGTATTCAATAGGCTATTATGGCTAAAAATTGTAATTAGTCCGTCTTTTAGCTTATTTATATTTATAAAGACAAGTATTTTTTTATTTGTAAATTAGACTAAAAATTACAAAGTTATAGCCCGTTGAAATTACGCGTGACGTCACTAGGTGAGGCATTTTTACGGGAGCGAGTGACGTCAAAGACTGGGAGTCTCCTAACTTGGGAGTGACGTCAAAGACTCCCGCTCCTAACTTTTGATGCCTTGTATCTTTGCTATTTTTTATTTGAACGAAAAAAGAAAAATACGTGTCCAATACTTTTTTATGATCTAAAATACGGACTAAATATAATTTAATTATTTTGACCCCCAAAACATCCCTTTTAAAATATTTAAGGCATACTAAAAGCTCTTCTTATTTAAAAAACATATGGGCTTTAATCTGAAATCACATAATTTAACTATGTAAATGAAGATCGATAAACCGTAAAATCGATTTTCATTTCACCACATGACTTAACTTCAAATCCCAAGTGTCACCGTACACATGCTATGTGAAATGGACTATACATAGTTCTTTAAACATATTTTACATTAAAATTACATATTTTACAAAAAATTAAAACTCACTTGGTGATGGCCATCGATGCGTAAGCGCATTTCTGCGGATCATTATTGTGATTCGTTTCTTCCCTCATTTTCTGCATAGTTTCGCCTGAAACGTGACATGATAATATATTACGTATAATGCATTAAGTATTACATAACTATACCAAAATCGATCAAGGTGGCGAACATTTGGAGAGGCCTATGTCCAGCAGTGGACTGACACAGGCTGATGATGATGATGATTACATAACTATACTAACACCTTTAACGGTCCAATTTCAGAAAAAGATCCTACCGCGAACGTTGCGTTTGTAGAATAAGCTCCCTGCCGAGGTTTTCTCAGTGGGAATATGGAGTATGGGGAACTTCAAATGTAAAGAAAATAGGATTTAAAAGAGTCCGCAAACTGCATGCGATGCCCCTGGTGTTGCTGGCGTTCAAAGGCTACGGTAACAGCTTACCATCAGGCAGGCAATTGGCAGCCATTGGAGCGGAGACGACATAATTATTAAAACTTGTTCACTTGTTCTTAAAACTGCCTACTTACTAAGTACGTACGTACGTAGTCTTCCTTAATATTTTCGCTCCAAGCCACCCTCACCTGCCCGTGGTGCAACCTGCTGAATAACAAACGAGGCGCTGGCAACCGACTGGTGGCGGTATAACCATTACGAATGAAGGCAAGGCGTATCTAAAGACCACAGGCCGACGACGGGCAGCAGCGTCAACTACGCCCTGCGATCGCCAACTCGCCTGCGCATCGTGATGATTGTGGGAACATCCTCCAGGTGTTTGCCCAAAGTGGCGAACAACTGGAGAGACCTATGTCCAGCAGTGGACTGATTGTTCCCATATAGCATTACCTGCTGTCTGCACGAACTCCATGGGGTCGACGGCCTGGTCGCACAGGCTGCGCACGTTGGCCAACGACTCTGCGTACTGCGCTAGCAGTCTCTGGTAATGCTCTATGGCGGCCTGCGAACATATGTCACGATTATAAGCAGACAGTTAAAGAATTTAAACTATTAAAAAGAAGTTTTTTTTTTATAGTAGCTCGACATTATAGCTTTCTCTACGCCTGCTGGTGAGCGAAAGAGAAGCCCATGTCGCTGTGACAACGGGCAAGTAACTGGTCAATTACCTGTCAGTTGCCACCGTCAATGCCGGCCCAACCCAACCCCTCCACGAGCTCCGGAAACCCTACTCACCGGCAGAAACACCGACATGGCGGTGGCAACTGACAAGTAAGTTACTTGCCCGTTGTCACAGCGGCTTGGGCTTCTCTTTCGCTTTCCATCAGGCATAGGGAAGCCATTATGTCGAGCTACAATAAAGAAAAAGTGTTTTCTAATGCACGAGGGCGTAGCTCCGGTAACTACCGGACTTCCAATACTTAACGCCTCTGGAAAGGGTGCGATTCAAACAGAGTAGGGAACTAATAAAAATAAAATAAGTCATTATATATTAGTTTTACTTACCTGATCGTTAGGCGAGTTCACTCTCTGCTGTGCAGCCTTGACCAACATAGGAGCTAGCAGTTCCGTCTGGAAGAAAAACATTGATGTAAGGTAAAACCACTCATGGACAGTACATATAAGCGATTTCTTTTAGGTTTTGGTTTGTAATTTCAATATTTTTCGATGCAGGTTTTCCTTAGTAGCTTTTGTGTTTAGTTTTATTACGCCACTGTCCATAGCAGTGTGCGGCAGTGTATAGTAATATGTAGTATATACGAGTGCAGTAGTTTGCAGCAATGTATTAGAGTATTCAGGAGCGTACCATAGAATACAGAGCGTTTACTATCGTTCAGTTGTGTACAATGGTGTACACAACATTTATTAAAAATGTATTAAACAAAAAAATGTATTCAACATTTTTTATCTTAACAGTTTCCTACAAGAATCATAGATACAAGCGCTCATCGCTATTTTTTATTACGTTAATATATTGTACATCAGTGTTCAGTAGAGTACCAGTTGTGTGCAGCAACGTACAATAATAAACCGCCATGTACAGTCGTGTACAGTAATTTAGGGTTGTGTACAGTCATGTACATCGATGTACAGCGGTAGCATACCTGGTCGCTGCACTCGGCCAGCTGCCGTGCGACCTGCGGGCTGCCGCTGCCGGCGCCGGCCACGAAGCGCGCGGTCTTGGTGACGCGGCCGAGGTGCGCCAGCAGCTCTGCTATCTTCCGCTCCAGCAGGAACTTGCGCTTGGTCTCGTCTGCCGACGAGAAAGTGGGATACATTGACAACTTATCCATACAGTCATATACCTACGGTTCTTCTGGGACAGGATACATTTATTTAAATCTTATTCCTTTTTAATATTGGTTGAAATACAAAGAAATGTTCCATTATTTTGTATTATAAATAACCAACATTTTGAAAAACCCACAAAATTATATCCCACTAATATTATCCCACTAATATTATAAAGAGGAAAACTTTGTTTGTTTGGTTGTAATGAATAGGCTCAAAAACTACTGGACCGTTTTTAAAAATTCTTTCACCATTCGAAAGCTACATTATCCACGAGTAACATAGGCACAATTTTATTTTGGAAAAAAAAACTTTACGCGGACGAAGTCGCGGGCGGAAAACTAGTATCCCATAAAATTAATGAATAAAAACGAAACACGAACATTTTTTAAAGTTATGAAAAACTTACACTGTTAAAATGTTTCATAAGTACAACTTTATGTCATTAAAGTTGTAGTTGAAGCAATAATAGATGGCGTTGCGTGTCTGTTACTAGTACATCACAAAAGCATTACAATAACTTCAGTAATACTCTAGGGAGTCTAGGGGCCAGATGTACTGTTAACTGTTTTTAGTTTTTATTTACCCACAGCATTTACCTTTCTCCGCGTCAGCCAGGATGTCCAGGTCGGCCAGAGGCTCCTCGCCCTCCAGGAAGTCCTCCACCACCCTCGTCACCACTCCTCGCTCGATGATCTTCTTCAGCTCTTTCAACCTCTCCATCAAAGCGCTACAACACACAATATGAAATAAAATAACTGATCGGATCTCGTCTGAAGCGTGAACTATATGTTAATTCAGAATTCAACTTAAAAAAACAACTAGCTTTTTAAAATTGAGTCGAATCTGTGCGTTGTAAGAGACGATCCACTGGCACTTATAATACGTGGGAGTACCTAGATATGCTACTAAGCGCAGTAGATGCCCGCTAGTATGGTTCAATGGTCGCGATCATGAACAAAGTCAAAGTCAAAGTCAAAATACCTTTATTCACATAAACTTAAAATAAGCACTTATGAATCGTCAAGTAAAAAATAATGTAAAAATATAAAAAGTAATGTAAGAATGTGAATAAAAGCAATTTAAAAGAAGCTACCGCCGTGTTCGGAAAGTAGATTTCTACCGAGAAGAAACGGCAAGAAACTCGGTAGTTACTCTTTTTAAATCGCCAATTGTTACATGATTTGGTATTACAACATTTTTTAATATTTTAAAGTTACACAATTGAACACAGAACGCTGCTGTACTTACTCTATGTCACAATAGTCGCGAGTTTTATGCCCGCGCAGTACTAACATTTGTGTGCTTGAACATGTCTGTTGGTATTTGTCTGGGTGTTTGCAATGTGTTTATTACCAAAAAACGTTTCAGTTTATCAGTTGTCTAGTACCCATAGCTTCGACTTAGTTTGGGACTAGATGGCGCTATGTGGCCCAGCGTGGCATGTCTTGGGTTATATACCGGCTACTCTATTAGCTCTTAAAAAATCTCTCGATTTATCTGTCTCACTGACTAGAGTTGACTTGAAAAACGCTTTTTCGTCACTTACAGCTCGACCATACTAGCGCTTTTTAGTGAAAAAAAAACCGCTATTGAACGCCAAACACACGATTAACGCTTAAACGAGCGTTTACAGTAGACACTTCAGTCTATGATTAGGCAGTTGGTTTATGCATTGTAATTGTCATCATCATCCTAGCCTTTTTCCCGATTGTCTTAGGGTCGGCTTCCCAACTGAGAGATTTGGCGAGGGCTAAGCTTTTACACAGAGCGACTGCCATCAGACCTCCGCAACACTTAGGGTAAGCTATACCCATTCCCAGTTGGTCGTCAGAGTTATGCATTGTAATTGTGAATGAACATTATTATATACCTGGCTTTCTCTTGGTCGTATTTCTTGGTACAGTCTTCGAGCAGCGTCGTACACTCCGCTACCAGCTGTAGAATCTCCTCTTGCTCGGCACCTTTTAAGTCTTCAGCTAACTGTAATACACATTTTTTATTAACCTTTTGAACACCAATGACGCTTACATGCGACGATAGCAAAAGGTTTTCTATTGTGTCTAATTTCTAGGCGGTCAAAGGATTAATTAACTTTTAGTAATTATTCATACCTTTTCGCCGAGTCGAATGATATTCTTAGCGGCTTCTTCGCCGGCCGTCTTCGCGTCCACCTTGAACGCCGGCTTCCTTAACCATTTGTTCACCAGGTCCAATCTATAAAATTAACAAATTGGTAATACAAATACAGTTTTAACGGTTTATTAAACATATACTAGCGTATTACTAATCTAAAATTGACAGATGTTTGAATGATTCTTTTTAATTATCCTCTACCCAAAGGTTGTCTGGAAGAGATCGCTGAACGCGATAAATTCGGTACCTCGATTTGTCTTCGTATAAAATAAAATAGGTTATTTCTGCAAATAGATTCACTAGTTATAATCTGTAAATTTTCCCCAAACAATATTCAACTAAGTGTCTAATACATGGTCTATTTTGTCCATCTAGATAATTTTGACAGATCGGCTAGGCAGCGGCTTTGACAGATACGGTCGTATACACAGGAGTATCATCATCATCATAATCAGCCTCTCAAGAAACATACTCCATATTATAATTTTAATTCAAATTAATGCGATAATTTCACTTACTGTATTTGGACGTAGCTTTTCTTCTTCATATCCTCCTGAAAAAATACATAAGTATTACATAAAATATTCCATAGGTACAATAAGATTGCATGAAAAATAGAAAATAATTATTTTACTTAATTTGTACACAAAATAAATTACAAAACGAATAAATCTACAGTAAAATATTGCCGAATTCATACAAAACCGCATCATCATCAACCTATTGCAGTCCACTGCTAGACATAGGCCTCTCCAGTTGTTCGCCACAGGATATACCCATAATCGCTTCGCTGGGCAGGTGGATTGGCGACCGCAGGGCGTAGCTTCTCGCTCCGCTGACGCTGCAGCCCGTCATCGGCCTGTGGTATTTAGCTACGCCTTCAATCGCGATGGTTATACCGCCACCCGTCGGTTGCCAGCGCCTCGTTTGTTGTTCGGCAGGATGCACCACGGGCAGGTGAGGCTGGCTCGGAGCGAACAAACTTGGAACAAAACCGCATGTAACTATGAATTATAGTGATGCAATATTGAGTAAGCACATATTTACCTCATCCAGATCCGATTGTGACTTGTCTAGTACGCCAGCGCGCTTGCCGTTTTCTCTGTAAATAACACTTCATTTATTAGTAACAATAGAATAAATAGAATAGAATACCGCAGTCAAATGACCTCTGGGTCGTGTTTCTGCCGGTGAGTAGGGTTTCCGGAGCTCGTGGGGGATTAGGGTTGGGCCGGCATGGCGGTGGCAACTGACAAGTAACTGACCAGTTACTTGCCCTTTGTCACAGCCACTTGGGCTTCTCTTTCGCTTTCCATCAGGCGTAGAGAAGCCATTATGTCGAGCCACTATAAAAAAAGAACCTTCTAATTAGATGGAATCATTAATGACAGCAAACTCACTTGACGCTGTTGAGCAGGGCCTCGAAGGCGTCCAGCACGGCCTGGCGGCTGCTGCCGAACGTCACCCACGTCATGGCGGCCGGCTCGGCGGCGGCGCCCACCTCGCGGACCAGCTTCATCGTGGTGTTGCCCAGGTTCCTGCGTTGGAGTAAATACGGATTTATATATCTATACTTATAATAAATCTGTAGAGAGGTCAATTCTGTACATAAAATATTTTTTCAAAATAACTATCAGGGGGTGATAAGTGATCGATACTGATACCAAAAATGCAATCAGTAAAATTTTTGTCTGTCTGTCTGTCTGTCTGTATGTTCGTTATAGAAAAAAAAACTACTGAACAGATTTTGACGAAACTTGGTACAATTATTCTTCATACTCCTGGGCAGGTTATAGGATACTTTTCATCACGCTACAATCAATAGGAGCGGAGCAGTGACGGGAAGTGTTGGGAAAACGCGAGAAATTTAAACCTGTATGTTTGAACGCGCATTACGCGAAAACTACTGCATAGAATTGAATGCGGTTTTCACCAATGTATTGCTAGAAGTCTAACTTAAAACTTAGGCACAAGGTATAGATGGGTATTATATGGAAGTCCGTTATTTTTGAAACCCGATATCCACGCGAGCGACGCCGCTGGCACAGCTAGTTGCACATAAATTTGCACAAAAGGCGGACTTGGAAGGGCTGGGCCGTTGATAGGTAACTGACCAGTTACTTGCCAATAGTCACAGCGACTTGGGCTTCTCTTTCGCTTTCCATCAGGCGTAGGGAAGCCATTATGTCGAGCTACTATAAAAAAACTTAATGCCGCGTAGGCATTCTCTACCAGTGAAACATTGGGCTAAACAGAAACAGTAAAAAGGAAGAGGAAGATGAAGGGATGTTTCCAGGGTCAAAATAATTGGCCTGTTGCTGTAAAAAATGTAATTAGTCCCTCTGTTAGATTGTTCAAAATAAAATACACGTACTTTTTCATTTGCAAATTAGACCAAAAATTACAAAGATATCATCATCATCATCAGCCTATCGCAGTCCACTGCTGGACATAGGCCTCTCCAGTTGCTCGCCACGTAGGGCAAACATCAGGAGGATATACCCATAATCGCCACCCTGGGCAGGCGAGTTGGCGATCGCAGGGCATAGCTTCTCGCTCCGGTGACGCTGCTGCCCGTCATCGGTCTGTGGTATCTAAGCCTTCATTTGTGATGGTTATATCGCCACCAGTCGGTTGCCACCGCTTTGTTTGTTATTCGGCAGGATGCACCACGGGCAGGTGAGGTTGGCTTGGAGCGAAAAGATGATGGGTTGCTTCCTTACACCCCTTAAAAGGATGGCGTAGGTACCTGGAGTGCGCCAAGATGTCGTCGCATCGGGCCTGCGCGTCGGCAGAGACGTTGGCCGGCTCCGGAGCTTTGGACACGCCTTCCAGGATGCTGTTCACCGACTTCACCGAGTCCACCAGCCTAACCGTCCAGGAGGTTATCTTGGCCTGAAATTGGGAAACAAATGGATAGGATATTTAATTTCTATCTTCTATTATTATGTTATCATCCTCATCATCCCCTTAGCGTTGTCCCGGTTTGTGCCTCTAGGCCCAGGCTCCGCTTTGACCATGATCCTAGACTTAGCAAGTCTGGTTATTACATTGAAGCGACTGCCATCTGACCTTCGTAACCCTCAGAAAGAGGAACCAGACAAATTTGGATCATGGTTACACATTCAGAATTAAACTGGATGTGCAGGTTTCCTCGCGATGTTTTCCTTCACCGCTGAGCTAGTGGTATAATTCCGCACATAGATTTTTGCAAATCCAGAGGTGCGTGCCCCGCGCGGATTTGAACCGACGACCTCACGTGTGTGAAGCGACGTACTTACCACTAGGCTACCACGGCTCTATTATTATGTATTCTGTTTAATATATCCTTCCTGCTGATCCCTATTCCAAATTCCGTTCCGTTTTTTTTTCTTTTTTTTTGAAACGCAAACGCACATAAAACATTTCTACTTACATAAAACAATATATATTTTTTAGTATAAAAACTTGACATTGAGTGCCGTAACAGCCTCTAATTGAGTTGATACTTAGTTCGAATTTAATCTGAGCAAAAAATGTAATATATCAGTGTAAACTTGTTAGTTGTTCTAAATAATAAATAAATATCCCAAGACATGTCACGCTGGGCCACACAACGCCACCTAGCCCCAAACTAAGCCGAAGCTTGTACTATGGGTACTAGACAACTGATAAACTTACTTAGATACATTTTTTTGTAAATAAATACATATTATACATAGAAAACACCCAGACCAATACAAACAGACATGTTCATGTTTGTACTGTGCGGGAATCGAACCCACGACCCTTGACTCAGAGGGCAGAGGTCACTACCAAATGAGCCACCGAGCCTGTCAATATAATTAAATAAATGCCCGTACTCTGATAGGCTGCTTCTCGTTGATGACCGCGTACAGTACTTTGGCAGCGTCGTCGATGCCGGCGGAGGCCGCGGCCAGCCTCTCCTGCACGCCGGAGTCCCGCGTCCTCTCGCGAGCCTCTGACAGTGCCTGCTGCAGGTCCGCTATCTGCTTGCTCAGCACCACCTCTTCTGCTTTGGCCTGGATACAGACAATAATGTTACCTACTAAGTTCTTGGAGCCTAAGTCCGTGGCCATTAGGCCATTTGAGGTTCCAGCTGTTCGCCACCTAGGGCAAACATCTGGAGGATATACAAGTAATCTCCACGCTGGGCAGGCGGGTTGGCGATCGTAGGCGTTCTTGCTTCGTTGACGCTGCTGCCCGACATCGGTCTGTGATACGAGTATTTAGATACGCCTTCTATCGTGATGGGTATACCGCCGCCAGTCGGTTTGCCAGAGCCTCGTTTATTGTTCGGCAGGATGCACCACCGGCAGGCGCTTACATTTTTTTTTTTATAGTGGCTCGACATAATGGCTTCCTTACGCCTGATGGAAAGCGAAAGAGAAGCCCAAGTCGCTGTGACAACGGGCAAGTAACTGGTCAGTTACTTGTCAGTTGCCACCGTGATGCCGGCCCAACCCTAACCCCCCACGAGCCCCGGAAACCCTACTCACCGGCAGTAACACGACCCAGAGTTCATTTGACTACGGTATTCTATAGGGTGGAGGTCCTTCCCCGGACGGGCGAAAACATACGGGCAATTCCATAGAAGAAAAGTATAAGTACCTGTTCCACATCGGTCCTGATGATCCTGTGGCACGTGTCCTGGACCGCTTCCGACAGGTTCACGACCCGGTGTGTGTCCACGAAGCCTTCCTGCGCCGTCTCCTTGTTCTTGTCCGCTATCGAGATCTGTTGGGGTACACCAATTAATAAATAACCCAAGACAAGCCACGCATACACCCGAACTAAATCGTAGCTAGGACTAGTAGGTATTTGAAAACTGATAAACTTATTTTTATGTATAAATAATACCATAAGTTGGGTTACTTACCAGATACGCGCACTGCGCCGCATACTCTGCGCTGTTGCAGACGGCCGAGCTGACGTAGCCGAGGGTCCTGCCGAATTCCTCGCGAGACATCGGCTCGTCATTTTTAAGCTTTTCTGAAAAAGTAAAATAAAATAAAAAAGATTTTTTTTTAAGTCACGTATTGATATCTTCCTCTGGGTATCAGGACGCATTTTTTTTCTTAAATCATGCTATTTTTAATTGTCTTAAATCATGCTATTTTTAATTGTCTTAAATAAACTGACTCACTTTTACCGCCCTGATCCCGACCAGCAAAAAGAATAATATTCAAATATGGGCTATAGATATATTTCACATTGGCACCGAGCAGTCTGACGCAAGTCGTTAAAATTGCTGACAGCGAGTCGTCTGCTAATTGATGATGGCAAAGTAAAATATGTCTAAAGAGCAACGTGTAAAGCCTATATTTGAATATTAAGAGTGGTCGAGCATAGCGAATCTTCGCTCGAATCGAGCTGCCCGTCCGGGGAAGGACCTCCACCCTATAGAATACCGCAGCCAAATGACCTCCGGGTTGTGTTTCTGCTGGTGAGTAGGGTTTCCGGAGCTCGAGGGGGGTTAGGGTTGGGCAGTGGCAACTGATGGGTAACTGACCAGTTGCTTGCAAGTTGTCACAGCGACTTGGGCTTCTTTTTCGCTTTCCATCAGGCGTAGGGAAGCCATTATGTCGAGCCACTATAAAAAAATATTGTTTTTGCCGGGTGGGAGCAGGGCGGACGTGATGTTCAATTCCCTCAATTTGTAAAAGTGTCTTGCTAAGAAATAAACATTTTCATTTTCATGTAGGACGCCCCGAAGCCAGTTGGGCTGATAACTCTTGAAGAACAGTTGGCATCGAATGGATGAGGGAGGCCCGGTATGGAGAAACATGGCGCTAACTAAAGGAGGCCTACGTTCAGCAGTGGTCGGACCAGGGCTGTCGACTGACGTATACGTACGTAGCACGTCGCTCTGGTTGTGCAGTGCGTCTGCGCAGTCCGCGTAGGCCAGCGCGCAGGCGGGTTGTCGCGCCTGCAGCAGACCTAACTGTAGCTGCAGGCTGCGCGTCAGCTCGCCGCACTCCCGCGGGAGGCGCGAGCCGGGGGACGTCGTACGCACCTGTGGGATGACAGTGCAAAGTTGACCGAAGGTTGTCTGAATCACTGATAGCAATCTTTTCTATACTTATAATAAACTAGCTGTGCTCGCGACTTCGTCCGCGTGGAATAGTTATTTTTTCCCCGTTTTTTTTTTTACATTTTCCATTATTTCTTCGCTCTTAATAGTTGCAGCGTAATGTTATATAGCCTAAAGCCTTCCTCGATAAATGGTCTATTTAACACAAAAAGAATTTTTCAATTCGGACCAGTAGTTCCTGAGATTAGCGCGTTCAAACAAACAAACTCTTCAGCTTTATAATATTAGTTAAGATCTGTAGAGAAGTCAATTCTGTACATGGAATATAATATTTTCAAAATAACTATCAGGAAGTGTTTAGTGATCGATACTGATGCCAAAAATGCAATCAGTAAAATTTTTGTCTGTCTGTATGTTCGTTATAGAAAAAAAAATAATGGATGTATTTGGTACAATTATTCTTCATACTCCTGGGCAGGTTATAGTACACTTTTTATCACGCTACAATCAATAGGAGCAGAGCAGTGACGGGAAGTGTTGGAAAAACGGAGGAAATATTATCTGCATGTTTGACCGCGCATCAAGCGAGAACTACTGCATGGAATTGAATGCGGTGTTCACCAATGTATTTCTAGAGGTGTAACTTAAAATTTAGGTACCATTTTATGGAAGTCCGTTATTTTTGAAACCCGATATCCACGCGTGCGACGCCGCTGGCACAGCTAGTGATTGATAAACATTCAAACACTTTATTTTTTAAGTTTGGACTGGCTGAAAGAACATGCGTGCGTTTCTGGAGGCATCTTTCCGATCGCAGGACGGGCGGCTGTTCCGATTTGGGTCACAAGCTAAAACATATAACATAAACATATAGGTATACAGGTAAAACTTCCTTACCAATTTGTTGATGGCATCGTTGAGGAGTCTGCACGCGTCAAGAAGTCGCCTCCTAGCCGTGTAGTTAGTTGGGTCCTATGAGAGACATTACAAACATTATGTACTTAATTTTCATTTTTAGCATGAGAAATTTAGTAAGCACTCTAAGAATACTATATCTATTATCACTATAAGAATACGCTTTCTACAGGCATGTTGTGGCAGCTAGCTACCACGTCATCATCAATCATCATCATTATCATTTTGTATCATCATCATCATCGGCCTATTACAGTCCACTGCTGGACATAGGCCTCTCCAGTTGTTCGCCACTTAGGGCAAACATCTGGAGGATATACCCATTATCATCATTTTGTATAATGGGGCTGTTTCCAGGGTCAAAATAATTACATTATATTTAGTCCGCATTTTAGATTATAAAAATATATTGGACACGTATTTTTCCTTTTTTCATTTAAACAAAACATAACCAAGATACAAGGCATCAAAAATTAAGGAGTGGGGGTTTTTGACGTTACTTAGTGGCGAAAAAACTCCCACTCTGTGACGTCACGCGTAATTTTAACGGGCTATATCTTTGTCATTTTTGGTCTAATTTACAAATGAAAAAATACGTGTCTTTTATTTTTGAACAATCTAAAAGACGGACTAATTACATTTTTTACGGAAACAGGCCCATTTGTGATAAATGATTGATGATGATGATGATGATTTGTGATAAATGATGCCAAATTATTTTAACCTTCCGTTTCGTGTTTGCAACCTCTTCTCTTTTTAGGTCATTTATATTGCAAACTTCTCACACACATCAAATTTTTAATGCTATAAAAAAAAGTAACCATAAAGTTGACTCACTTGGTTGACGGCATCCGCAGCTTTCAGCACGTTGTACGTCTGCAGAGACATGTCTTTCGTAGCCTCGTCTATTTTCTGACCTTGGGCCAGATCCTGTGTAGGAAGGGTTAATTTTTAAAGGCATTTAAAAATTCACTAACTGGTAAAGGTCTCGCTAAAGGTTTCCGCAGTTCTCCATCTTTTTTTCTAAAGGGGGATGCATTATGCACCTTCACGCTGTCTTCAGGAGGTGTATGCGCAGTATGCAACAACAGGCCTATGCCACTGCTGGACATATGCCTCTCCTGTTGTTTGTCACTTAGGGCAAACATCTGCAGGATATATTCATAATCATCACGCATCCGTAAAGCTAGTGAGAAACGCTAACCTGCCATGGCGACCGTAGGGGGTACTTTCTTGCTCCAGAGACGCTGCTGCACCCCCATTGGTCTGTGATATTTAGCTACGCCTTCAACTGTGATGGTTATACCGCCACCGGTCGGTTGCCAGCGCCTCGTTTGTTATTCGGCAGGATGCATCACGGGAAGGTGAGGTTGGCTTGGAGTGTAAAGATGATTTAAGAGAGGTATTTAAGAGAGGTAGGGCATAGCGAATCTTCGCTCGAATTGAGCCGCCCGTCCGGGGAAGGACCTCCACCCTAAAGAATACCGCAGTCAAATGACCTCTGGGTCGTGTTTCTGCCGGTGAGTAGGGTTTCCGGAGCTCGTGGGGGGTTAGGGTTGGGCCGGCATGGCGGTGGCAACTGACAAGTAACTGACCAGTTACTTGCCCGTTGTCACAGCGACTTGGGCTTCTCTTTCGCTTTCCATCAGGCGTAGGGAAGCCATTATGTCGAGCCACTATAAAAAAAAAAAAAGGTGCTCCTTTCCATCCCAATACTGCAGTAGTATAGTCTTACGTTGGTCCGGAGTGCCTTGGCGTAGGCGGCGAGTTCAACCGAGGCGGACACGGCGGCGTGCGCGCTGCGGGCCAGCGCCGGCGCGTGCGCAGCCTGCGCTACTGTACGCGCCGCTAGAGACAGCTTAGCGGCAGCTTGTTGCAGCTTGTCTGCCGCTTGCCTGAGGAGCGAGCGGGAGAGGTATATTACACGTGTGCGTACTATAGCATACACGAACATACGAGATGTAGCAGACACGAACATACAAACAGACACACACAACTACACGTACTGTCAAACATCTCGGTGACAGGCTCGGTGGCTCATTTGGTAGTGACCTCTGCCCTCTGAGCCAAGGGTCGTGGGTTCGATTCCCGCACGGTACAAACATTTGTGTTCATGAACATGTCTGTTTGTATTGGTCTGGGTGTTTTCTATGTATAATATGTATTTATTTACAAAAAAATGTATCTAAGTAAGTTTATCAGTTGTCTAGTACCCATTGTACAAGCTTCGGCTTAGTTTGGGGCTAGGTGGCGCTGTGTGGCTCAGCGTGGCATGTCTTGGGTTATTTATTTATTTATTTATCTGACACTGACATCTGTCGTCTCGTTCCTACACTTCACGCAAGGTGCGGGGTGGGAGGACAGTCAGTCTGCGTCCCACCGCCGCCGGGTAAAGACGTGTTCGTGTGAGGATAGCGAGCCGATATATAAACTAAACACACCGTTCATTACTTTATTGTTCATGGTTACTTCATATGTGGATTAGTGTCTACTACACGTACAAGTAAGTATAACGTAGAACGTAGACCGTAGGACGCTAAATGTTCATCTAATAGATATATAGATAGTCTTTATTGCACAAACACAGACATTACAAGAAAACAAAATTATCACAAACAAAACATAGTACAATTTAGGCGATCTTATCGCTTGTAGCGATCTCTTCCAGACAACCTTCAGGTAGATGAAACCAAGTTCACAAGGGATGGGTATTCTGGTGCAAAACTATCTACTGTTAAGTCAAGTAGGTACATAATATGCTCCTCCTTGCGTCGGAGTCCTCATTAATGAGGGTCGTGAAACAATTTCGCTCCCTTGCGAAACCATTTCTCATGAACGGTCTTTTTCTAGCAACTTCTGTCTTTGGCGGCGTGAAAAATAAAAATAAATAAATAAATAACCCAAGACATGCCACGCTGGGCCACACAGCGCCACCTAGCCCCAAACTAAGCCGAAGCTTGTACTATAGGTACTAGACAACTGATAAACTTACTCAGATACTTTTTTTTTTAAATAAATACATATTATACATAGAAAACACCCAGACCAATACAAACAGACATGTTCATGAGCACAAATGTTTGTACTGTGCGGGAATCAAACCCACGACCCTTGGCTCAGAGGGCAGAGGTCACTACCAAATGAGCCACCGAGCCTGTCATAAAAATACGTGTCCAATACATTTTTATGATCTAAAATACGGACTAAATATAATATAATTATTTTGACCCCCAAAACACCTCTATCGGTTTTATCGACTAAAGCTTTTTAATTTAATTAATTTCAAAAGTACACCATAATCTATGGTACTCACGTTTGATCCCCCTTCACCTGCACGTCCGCGGGGTACAGGAGTCTGTTGATGTCCAGCTCCGCCAACGCTGAACGGTGGGTTTTACCGCTAGCTGCGTTTACCTCATTGCTATGTTTTTCTAATTCCTGTAAAAACAATGACTGTATTATAACATGAAATATTTTTTTTTGCCACACGGAGAGGTGATAGAATAGAATACAAATCACCATGAATTTTCCACGGGCCTTTGTATAAATGTGTAATGGGGCATGCCAGCCCCGTGCCATTAAGTCATGGAATACCCTTCCAGCTCAGTGTTTCCTTCGTCTTACAATCCTGGGTTCTTTAGGCGGAACGTGACACGGCACCTCAATGGGCCTTCAGGGTGAGGGCGACAGGCGCAATGGGTTTGTTTTATTTTACCTGTCGACCTAACTTTTGGACCTCACGGCCTTACCATCAGGTGGTAAGGTCATCCTGAACGCTCTTATTATATAAAAACAAAAATTTTGCGAGTTCAGATTCTCTTCTGACCGTGGGCCATTTACGGCTGGAGACGTGACTATCTGCCGACTTGCCGAGTTACGCCAGTAGAGCACTGGACGACAAGAACAAAAAGAAAGGGGCAGTAATGTTTCACCGTGTGTACCCTGTTCATCGTCAGCGCAGCAGGTACTGTCGGCCACACATACCTGCACGACCAGGTGAGTGATGTCCTGCGCGTCGGGCTGGCCCGGCCGCTGCCAGGTGGCCACGTGGCGGCCGCTGGTCATGGTCAGGGCGCGGAGCAGATGCAGCACTTTGGTCAGATGTGCCTTACTCCTATGAACACATTTAAATGGTTGTTACCACAATAAAACCGATTATCAGCTCAGAGTAGAGAGATCGGGGACTTAATATTTGACAGGCTCGGTGGCTCATTTGGTAGTGAACTCTGCCCTCTGAGCCAAGTGTCGTGGGTTCGATCCCCGCCCGAAGTAACCGAGACAAACATTTTTTTCATTTTGAAAGCGTCTCTCGCTCAAACTATTTTAGAAAAACCAGTTTAGAAAAATTATATTAGAAACCTCAATATCATATTTGAAGACCTATCCATAGATACCCCACACGTATGGGTTTGATAAAAAGAAAATTGTTTCCGTTCTAATTATGGAGAACCCCAAAAATGTATAGGTATTTTTTTTTCAATTTTTGTATGCAAATCTTAATTCGGTTCACCGAATACGTCTACTTACCAAGTTTCCACAGTATAGCTATTATAATTACGGGAAAAAGTGGTTGTGACATACGGACGGACAGACATAACGAACCTATAATGGTTCCGTTTTTTTGCCATTCGGCTGCGGAACCCTAAAAATGATAATTAAATGTATAGTTACTTGTCTCTGTCAGCTGCCTTGCTCAGGTCGGTGCAGCTCCTCACGTCGTCCATGTAGGCAGTGTAGGCCGGCGGCAGCTCGGCAGCTGCGCCTGCGCACGCGCTAGACGCCGCCGCTGCCAGCCGGTCGCGGCCAGGACCCATCTTGGACAACTACAGACATACTTCACCATCAGCATCAATAACCCAAGGCCCAAGACATGCCACGCTACTAAGCCAAAGCTTATACTATGGGTACTAGATAAGTGATAAACTTACTTAGATACATTTATCTTTTTTTATAAATAAATACACATTATACATAGAATACACGAAGACCAATACAAACAGACATGTTAATTCACATAAATGTACTGCGCGGGAATCGAGCCCACGACCCTTGGTACACAAGGCAGAGATCACTACCAAATGAGCCATCGAGCCAGTCATTAAAGAGAGATAGGGCATAGCGAATCTTCGCTCAAATTGAGCCACCCGTCCGGAGAAGGACCTCCACCCTATAGAATACCGCAGCCAAATGACCTCCGGGTCGTGTTTCTGCCGGTGAGTAGGGTTTCCAGAGCTCGAGAGGGGTTAGGGTTCGGCCGGCATGGTGGTGACAACTGATCATTTACTTGTCCGTTGTCACAGCAACTTGGGCTTCGGATTCGCTTTCCATCAGGCGTATGGAAGCCATTGTCGAGCTTCTAATATTGTAAGGCTAGATAAACTTATTATAACCAAATAAAATGTATTCTTTCATTGTGAGATTACTCGTTTAATAGTCTAAAAATATTATTGTTCGTTGTAAGATAGTATCCTTAACCCTTAATTTGGCAAAGAAATAAAATATGTAAATGTATAAATTTTATGAATGTTAGGCTTCAAGGGTAACCTAAGAACTCCAAAAAATTTATAAAAAAAATTCCTACATTTCCCACAGCTGGGAAAATTCATGTCCGCCACACCGGACATTGCCAAAGATATCACAATTGACTGGCTGCTATGTTTGTCCGCTGTACCGGACATTGCCAAATGTTGGGTGTAATAAAAAATCCTTAGTTTTCATATCATTTTATTATAAAAACTCATAAAAAAGGCTTTAAAATATTTTTGCCACTAAAAAACAAGAAATGATCCTAATTATCACATTTTACAGGGCTGGAAAGAAGTTTTGCTTGAAATTGTTCTACTTTTGGAGCTGTATTTTTCGTCCGATTAGAACTGCAGTTTTTCACCAATATAATCTTATAAACAGCTTATCTGAAGGCTTGGAGTGCCATCCTCTTCTTCCTATCGACTTCGTACTGCTTTCGATGGACAAGGCACGCATTATTTATGTAAATATCCACGAGTTGTCAAACAAAATAGTAGAAGCAAATTCATCAAGCTTTTTATACTGCAAATCCGATTTATCACTTGCGCCTGAAGCAGCTTATTCCTTAGGGACCAAAACCAATATTCATGATATACACGCATGCTATTGACAAGCGAAAAATAAAAATTAGTAACGAACAACTAATAACCACAAAATAAGCCGTATTTGACGATGTTCGCCACAGCGGACAAAGTTATATTTCTATGTATTTGGCAATGTCCGCTGTGCCGGACAAAGAGAGTAAGCGATTAAAAAATCACTAAAATACGTTCAAAATTTTAGGCATTTCAACTAAACATTATCACACAAGTATATTCTAATAAAAGCAGAAAAGACAATGAACTTTTATTTGCAAAAACATTGAAAAAATAATAATTTTACCTTGTCAAAATCTGATGACCGCCTCTTCGCTGACATTTTGTTCTTGATTGACAGATAATAGTGTCGCCAACGTGCATTTTTATTTTCTATCACCTTTTTTATAGATTTTCCAAGAAATAATCGTGCAAAATGTAACAAAATAATGTTTACAGTGTACACCAGATTTTTTTAAAAAGTTTGTCCGCCCCACCGGACAAAATCAAATTAAGGGTTAAGCTACTTAATACATATAGCGTATTTGGTACCATATGGTATTACTATTGTGTATTGTCATCTCTTGGATGCAAGCCTGGTGATCCATAATACAGGCTTATGCCTAGTTTGGACATCAGTCTCCCACATTAAAAAAAGCGTACATAAACAACATTATGTCCTTTGTATAATGCGCATATTTATATAGACTTATCGTGTACATTCTTGTTTGTGAAAGAAATAAACTAATTATTATTATTTATACTATAAAAAAAAAAGAAGTTGCCGCTCACCTTCATGGCCGGACTATAGTTGTCGGGCGGCGTCAGCATCTCCTCTATCCTGGCCTCCAGGTCCGTCAGATCCTCCAGGGTGGCGTCCAGGGTCACGCTCTGGCTCGTGGCGAGAGCGCTCTTGGTGGCAAACCTAAGTACATACAACATTGTTAGCTTAACTAGACCGGGCATAAGCGTACCTTTGGTACACTCATTTATCTACACTAATCTGCATTAATCATAAAAAAAGGAGATGAATAAAATAAATAACCCAAGACATGCCACGCTGGGCCACGCAGCGCCACCTAGTCTCAAACTAAGCCGGAGTATGTGCTATGAGTAGTAGACAACTGGTACTCATATTATACTTTTCATCACGTTAGAATCAATAGGTATACTCCTATGTCAATAGGTATGCAGTGACGGGAAGTGTAGGGAAAACAGGACAAATTTTTATCTGCATGTTTGATCGCGCATCATGTGAAAACTACTGCATGGAATTGAATGCGGTTTTCACTAATGTATTGCTAGAGGTCTATCTTAAATGTAGACTCCATTTTATGGAAGTCTGTTATTTTTAAAAGCCGATATCCACGCATGCGACGGCGCCGGCACAGCTAGTATGCACAATCAATTTTTTTGATGCGTATAGGTACTCGTACTTTGTGGAGAGAAATACATACACCTTAATATTGTTATACACTGTAGCTAATAACTATGGTAACCTGAGCATGTTGCAGTCCTCAGCGAGACGTGTGGCCTTCTCTTGCAGGTCTATCTTTAACTTCCCGTCGGGCAAGCCCTCGATCACTGAATGTATTGCATTAACTCGCTTATCACATTCCTGAAAAAGAAATAGAATTATATAAGTGTTCTAAGTGCCAAATTAAGACAGAGTATGTGCAGTACAAGCTTCGGGTTACCCGTTATCATCATCGCAGTCCACTGCTGGACATAGGCCTCTCCAGTTATTCCCCACTTTGAGCAAACCTGGAAGTTAGAGCCATAATCGCCACGCTGGGCAGGTGGGTGGGTTATGGTAGATCGTAGCTCTTCAGTCACAGCTGCTGCCCGTCATCGGCCTGTGGTATTTAGCTACACCTTTAATCATGATGATTACACCGCCACCAGTCAATTGCCAGAACCTCGTTTGTCATTCGGCAGGATGCACCACGGGCAGGTGCGGGCTTGGAGCTAAAAGATGATAGGGGGCTTCCTTATATCCCTTAATGAATAACGAAAAAGTATTATTTTATAGAAGGAGGCACTGGCAACCGACTGGTGGCGGTATAACGATCAAAATTGAAGGCGTAGCTAAGTACCACAGGCCGATGACGGGTAGCAGCGTCACCGGAGCGAGAAGCTACGCCCTGTGATCGCCAAACCTTCTGCCCAGTATGGCGATTATGGGTAAAACCTCCAGGTGTTTGCCCAAAATACTACAAGAGGCCTATGTCCAGCAGTGGACTGCGATAGGCTTATGATGATGACAGGAACTGTACAGTGCTGCCAACTGCCAGAAACCCATTGACAGTCAAGGTCACTCACCTCCGCGAACCGCTCCACCTCCTGTATGTCGTCGTATCCGTCGGCCATCTTGTCCGCGCTCTCGTCCGGTTGGACCACGCGCGACGCTTGCGCAGAAATGTGCGCGCAGTGCTCCTTCACTGTCCCCAGCTGTACATAACATTCATTTAAGAGAGGTAGAGCATAATCTTCGCTCGAATTGAGCCGCCCGTCCGGGGAAGGACCTCCACCCTATAGAATACCGCAACCAAATAACCTCCGGGTCGTGTTTCTGCCGGCGGTGAGTAGGGTTTCCGGAGCTAGTGGGGGGTTAGGGTTGGGCCGGCATGGCGGTGACAACTGACAGGTAACTGACCAGTTACTTGCCCGTTGTCTCAGCGACTTGAACTTCTCTTACGCTTTCCATCAAGTCGAGCTACTATGAAAAATTAATAGAATTCTTGGGTGATAGCCAGTTCATCCTCCATTCTACGACGATAGAAGGCTCTTCGAATTCCAAAACCAGATACGGACAAGAACCAGAACCCTTCAAAATCAAATATGAAATAGGGGGAAAGACTGCCTCACTGCCTCACGACCGTAAATAGAAAACTAACCCAACGTCTTCTCAGTTGATCAGAAGCAAAGATTAATAAATAGTTATTCGTAACAGTTATGTAACTGTGATGACTCCAGTTGTTCGTGTGATGAGTGATGTCACTCCCATACAAAAGTGAAATACCTACGCTATAATAGCCTACAACATTTTAATAATGATGTCTAATATATACTTAAACAAAATAACTGTTTCTGTATCAAAACAATAAAATTTACCTCTGCATGGTCATCTTTGCATATTTTCTTCAATTGATCAGCATCTGCCGCTATATCTCTCACGTAGTCCTAAAAATAGATAGATATTATTTATGGCACACCATACATTTCACTCAAAACCAGGTGCAATATACAATTTAAGTGGTCTTGTCCACCATAAGCGATTGCTTCCAAGCAAATTTAGAGCAGATGATTGAGGTATTTATAAGTAAATTTTAAGTCATTTAGCGTTATATTATAAACAGCACAAGCTCGCGAATGGGTTTGTGCAAATTGTCTATAGTTCATTCGCGTTAAGAAAATAGTGACTGACAGGTCACTGACAGGCCACTAGCCAATTAAAACGCTAGAAATTATAATTCTAACTATAATAATCGCTGGCCTATAGCCAGCATGACGGTGGCAACTGACAATTGTCTGTTGCCGCAGCGATTTGGGCCTCTCTTTCCCTTTCAGACAGGCTCGGTGGCTCATTTGGTAGTGACCTCTGCCCTCTGAGCCAAGGGTCGTGGGTTCGATTCCCGCACAGTACAAACATTTGTGTTCATTAACATGTCTGTCTGTATTGGTCTGGGTGTTTTCTATGTATAATATGTATTTATTTACAAAAAAAAAATGTATCTAAGTAAGTTTATCAGTTGTCTAGTACCCATAGTACAAGCTCCGGCTTAGTTTGGGGCTAGGTGGCGCTGTGTGGCCCAGCGTGGCATGTCTTGGGTTATTTATTTATTTATTTATTATTTATTTCCATCAAATGAGGCCTATGACTTATCATCAGCCACAAAACCCGGCCTTGGGGAATTTGCCACAGTCACCACGCTTGGGTTGGTGACCGCAGTAGGTTTTATTTGTAACTAAGTAAACGCTGCTGCCCGTTCCTGATATTCCCTTATTAGTCTTCTACAACACCGACGGGATGAGATGGGGTGGGGTGGTCCTATCGGGATGAGACCATGGACTCGACTGAGACATTCTACGTACCGTCAAATCAACGATATTGTTCTGCGGCCGGCCGTCCAGAGAGGGTCTGGTCTGCAGTAAAGTCACTTGCAGATTCTGCACAGCATACTCCAGCTCCTGACGTTTTTCCACATCCTAAAACGAGACATTATAATACAGTATAAACAGAACAGGATAGAAAATATGTTTATTCACTTAAAACATAGATTGGCTTTGACAATTGGAGATTGAATATGGATGTTTTCAGGGTCAAAATAATTACGTTATATTTAGTCCGTATTTTAAATTATAAATATATATTGCAGTCGTATATTTCCTTTTTTCATTTAAACAAAAAATAACAAAGTTACAAGGCATCAAAATGCAGGAGTGCGGGTCATTGACGTCACTCAGTGGCGAAAAAACTCCCACTCTGACGTCACGCGTAATTTTAACGGGCTATATCTTCGTTATTTTTGGTCTAATTTACAAATGAAACAATACGTGTCATTTATTTTTGAACAATCTAAAAGACGGACTAATTATATTTTTACGGCAACGAGCCTATTGTGAGGATTCGGGCAGAGGATTCCCATACGACATAATGACAGCTTGCATACGTCCACTGCTAGACATAGGCTTCTTCCAAAGACAATTGTTATTAGGGGGAATTTGCACCCTTAGCAGGCAGGTTGGTGACCGCAGCAGGCTCTATTTGTATCCAGATAAATGCTGCTGTCCATTCCTGATATTCCTTTAGTCATCTTCTACGACAAAAAGGGATAACAGAGTTCTATTCTCAATCTGAACACAAAACGGATTATAAAAATGAAAATACAAAATTTAAAATGTTTATTAACAATCTCAATGGTACATTTCCTCTAAAATATGGAATTCTCTGCCAACTGACGCCTTTCTTGAATGTAACTTGGAGGTTTTTAAGGGTATGAATAGGTTTTATCTAAGTAACCATTCTCCATCATAGACCACATCATCACTTAACATCAGGTGTGATTGTGGTGAAATGGTTTTTTGCCATTGGGGTATAGAACCCTAAAAAAGCAGTACGAGCTTACATGAGCCGCCTGGCGACACCTGTGGTTGGCGAGGTCCAGGTCACGGATGGCGCGGCTCAGCTCGTTGGCGTACTGCGCGTAGCGCACGCGCAGCTCTGCCGGGGTGGCCGTGGACTCCGCCTTCCGCTGTAAGAGGAGTAAACATACATACATATACATAGCCTTAATAGTTAAAGCTACACGGAAATAATGAATGACGGAAATGTTCCCCTTAAAATTTTATAAAAAATATTTATGTTTGTCTTGCAGAAACTAGTATTAACTAATATTCGATTCAGACATCAGTATATTCTAGTATTAACAAAGGCATTAAGTAAAAACTAGTTCTTACAAGGAAAAACGCGTTCTATCTACTAACTAGCTTTAACGGTAACAAATACATAACGTCACGCCTTTCTCCCAGAGGGGTAGACAGAGACCACGTCCTACCATTTCCGACGATCCTGGCACACAACTTTTGCTTCGTCCACATTCATCAATATCTTCATACATGCTCGTCGGTTAAGGGTACATAGTATTTTGCCTTTTTTAAGACACTTTCTATTTGATTATGGAAGATGAGTAAACCCTCAAGAAATCTCCTCTCCAGTAGAATGCCTCTTGCACCCCTTATGTCCCTAACCTAAGTAAACCTTAAAAATCTGTCCTTATCCCCCTATGACTTTAAGAAGGATGCTCTTAAGTAAACCATCAAGAAATATTTTCTTTAGGATGCCTCTTGTCCAAACTATGCCTCTAAGTAGAATGCCCCTATACCTATAACGTCCCGTCTCCCGTCGTCGTCCCGTCTCCCGTAATCCCGTCTCCCCATGCCTCTAAGTACAATGACCCTTGCATCCGGAAACTATACGGATAAGAGCAACCATGGCATCCAAAAGAGAGGTAGGGCATAGCGAATCTTCGCTCCAATTAAGCCGCCCATCCGGGGAAGGACCTCACGCTACAGAATACAGCAGCAAAATGCGAGTTTCTGCCTGCGAGTAGGGTTCCGGACTTCGGGTTGAGCTGGCATGGCGGTGGCAACTGACAGGTAACTGACCAGTTGCAACTTGGGTTCGCTTTCCATCAGGGGTAGGGAAGCCATTATCTCGAGCTACTAATAAAAAAAATCCTATACTACACAAGTTATCCACGATCCTAGAAAGCTTTACAACAACTCTTACCTTCGATCCTTCCAGCACGACACAAGCCAACTGCCTCAGAGGAGTATCCTCCACCTGGACCCTCTCCACGGCCCTCCTCTTCACCAGCTCCCCACTGCTTAGGTCCTTCCTCAGTTGCGTCAGGAGTGCCTCCAGGCTGCTGGCCTCACTCTTCAGCTGCTGGGCTTCAGCAGCTGGTAAGGGAGACCAGGTGGAGGAGTAGGCCTGGATCTGGTCTGCGAGGTTGGTGGACGCCCTCGAAAGGGCCTCGTGGCTGTTGGCGTTTTGGATCGATGGGGCCACCAGCTGGGTAGAACGAAATTATTGTTAAAAATGAGGTAAAATAATCTAGTGGTCGCTTCTTTGTCCGAATATCGTATTAAAAAATCAAAATCTTCAACACGGCTTCTCTAATCATCAAATCCAAATTGCCAAAACTACCAAATGAGTCACCGAGCCAGTCAATTCATTGTACGCGTTCGGTCCCTCTGGCACTTTCGTTAGCTTGGCAGTGCAGGGAAGTGTGGGACCGGCTTGGATATTAAATTTGGTTCGTAGGTCCTGGTGCCTTGGACAGATTCGACCTTGGTAGTATAGGCTACTTCGGAGGCCAATGTGTCCAGATGTGTGTATGTGTGTGTGTGAGTGTATGTGATGGGCCCTCTGGTATATCGGGACGGTGTGGTTACCTTGGTAGTGTAGACTACTTCGGAGGCCAATGTGTCCAGATGTGTGTGTGTGTGTGTGTGTGAGTGTATGTGTGTGTGTGTGTGCGAATGTGAGTGTGTGTGATGGGCCCTCTGGTGTTTTGGGACGGTGTGGTTACCTTGGCAGTGTAGACTACTTCGGAGGCCAATGTGTCCAGATGTGTGTGTGTGTGTGTGTGTGTGTGCGTGGTGTGTGTGTGTGTGTGTGTGTGTATGTGTGTGTGAGTGTGTGTGATGGGCCCTCTGGTGTCTCGGGACGGTGTGGTTACCTTGGTAGTGTAGACTACTTTATAGGCCAATGTGTCCTGATGTGTGCTAAAGTGTGTGTGTGTGTGTGATGGGCTCTCTGGTGTCTGTCAGTGTATTATTACCTTGGCCGTGTAGGCGAGCGTGGCGGCGGCCCCGGCCGTGCGGCCGGCGGCCTGACACAACGCGTCGGCGGCTCGCGCGGGCATGCCGCCGGCCGCCGACGCGCCCTGCTCGGCCAGACGAGAGGCGCCCTCGTTGATAGTGCGGACTCGCTCCAGAACCTAAGAAAAATGTACATACCTATGTATATGTCGTGGCCAAATCTATGTGGCCAGCAACAAATGGTAACCAAATCATTAAACGATAAACGTTTAGCGATTTGGTCACCCACGTTAGACCATATCGTAATTCACGATAACCGATTGAGATTGATCGTTTCATGAAATAGCAGTGCGTCTAGCTGGCCCTATCGTCAAACGATTTCTTATCATTGATCTGGCCTGGGAACATCATGGTATGGCCAATGGACATGAAACATTTCATGAAATGGGCAAATTCTACGATGTGGCCACAAATATATACATCTAATAAATCCCGTCGACTACGCTGGCTCGTAATGGCTGGAAAATAGTACAATGTAACTAACGTACGTGTAATATAGAACCCGCAAAAGAATGCCATAGTGTAATACATTGACTTGTGGAACCTCCACAAAAATTGTCTACTACTCAATTATTTCTTTCGTACTAAGAAGGTTGACAAAATCGCTGACAACCTAATGATAACCGGCCTCTTATCCTGCCCAATGCTAAATAGTTACAATAAAATCCAGCAAACGTGAGCTACTTACACATAATGCGAATTTTCCAACAAAATCCCATTCAACGTCTAACTAATTCAAACATCATTCTAAAATTCTTCATCAATTTCTCCAGCCTTACCTCCTTCTCCTGGCTGGGATCCACATCGGTGCTGACGACGTACAACAGTTTACCGGATTTGTTCCCGAACTCCACCGCCGCCATATCCATCGTCTAAGAGAAAAAACAAATATTTCCGTAAAATAACAAAATAAATGACTCTTGTCAAGCCTTAAATGACGCACCCCACAACCGTTATTATGCACCATCATCATCACCAGCCTATTACAGTCCACTGCTGGACATAAGCCTCTCCAGTTGCCCGCCACTCAGGGCAAACATCTAGAGGATATACCCATAATCGCCACGCTCGGCAGGAGGGTTGGCGATCGCGGGACGTAGCTTCTCGCTCTGGTGACGCTGCTGCCCGTTATCGGCCTTTGGTATTTAGCTACGCCTTCAATTGTGATGGTTATTACGCCACCAGTCGGTTGCCAGCGCCTCGTTTGTTGATCGGCAGGATGTACCTACGTTATTATGCGCACAAGCAAATTTCAAAGATGAACGCAATACATACAATAATAATGATTGGTCATTCAATGTAATAACAGCGCAGCTCTCGGATTTGTTGTACAACTGAGACTTGTCTTGTTTCATACACGTGACAGCGCCGGTCTTTAAAGTAAGCGTTATCGGATTCATCACCCGACTAGTCCATAAAACATACCTTTCGGTCATCTCTAGCCGAATCTAGCAGTGCCCTTGTGGCGTCAAAGAGTCCCTTGATGTCTGCTAAGAACGCTTTCCTTTCATTCTCATCCATTGAGCCTCGAAGTAATTTTGCATCTGTCACACAAAAATAATTATGGGTTAGGAGATTTTTATTTAAGATAAATTATTATGAATTGGCAAGTCAGTGAACGGTCTAAATTTGTATAATTCACTTATAAATGAAGTCTAAAGTTTTGGTGTGGTAAAGAGCAAAATGGCGACTTTTTGAAAATTATGGGACAATTTCAAAGTGATTATTTATTGTTTACTTCTTTTAGAAATTAGTAACCGACTTGTACAATTGATTGTCCAATTATCTAACTACAGGGAAAAACAACAAAAATCAGATTTGGGTCTGCAAATTTATTGGAAATCGTTTCATGTTTTCCAACAGGTACAATTTTGGTCAAATATCTGTGTTCAAAGGCCTGTGGAATTTAAGCAACAACCTCATATCATTTGAAAAATATACACAGGGTTCATCATGTATATAGCTTTTAGGAAATCCAATCAATTTAATGTGTATGCAACAATATAATTGAGAAATTAATTGTCGTCGCCGAGCGCGCTTGCTCGCCCGCGCGATACTCCCGCAGTTGACGGGTACAGTTGTGCGCGGCCCTCCCGCATACCAAAGGTTAAACGCTGTCATGTGGACCTACGGGCCCCCATAGCTGCGTTTATTTATTCTACTTTTGTATCGTTTTTGTATATGTATATATTATTTTCTGTTGTTAATTAATGAAATGAATAAAGTAAAAGTTTGACGTGCAAAAGTATTACTAGTGAATCTATTTGCTGAAATAAACTATTTTATTTTATTTTATTTTATTTTATTTTTAAATGAATAATAAATATCCCAAGACATGCCACATTGGGCCACACATCACCATCTAGCCCCAAACTAAGCCGAAGCTTGTACTATGGGTACTAGACAACTGAAAACTAAATTAAATACTTTTTTTGTTAACAAATACATATTAAACACCCAGACCAATACAAACAGACATGTTTATGAACACAAATTTTTGTACTGTGCGGGATTCGAACCCTTGGCTCAGAAGGTAGAGGTCACTACCAAATGAGCCACCGAGCCAGTCAATACCATATCAACAATGTGCTTACCTTGTACTATTTGAGGCATGATCTCCGACAATGCGGTAGTCGATTTGGACGCGACGGGATGATCCATTGTGTCTGGGTCTGCAAGATTAATTACCTGAGGTTTAGTCATTTTGGATAATACTTTCCCTTACGTACAACGCATCGTATGCCCTCTGAGCCTCCCGCAGTGCCCCGAGTGAAGAGTGCGGGGGCGCGATCCACTCATAGGGGCCCCGGGGAGCACTCTATTGCTCCCCGGAGCCGAGGGTAGAGGCATTTGCCCTCCCCGGACCAGGAGTACGGGCCGCTTAACATCTGCGGCTGGCCAGGGCAGGCAGGGATGTGGCCGTATGCTTCGGCGCTACCCGTGTCCCTGCAACTTACTGCCCACTGGCGACACAGGGGGGTTTAGTGGGTATGCCCTTCCATTTCGGGAAGTGTGAGTCCCACACACCATGCCGTCTCCCCCGGAGACGGCATGAAGGTGCCTAATGCATTCCCCTCTAAAAAGAAAAAAGATATTAGATAGTAACCCAGAGGAAGACTTTTTTTTTTATAGTGGCTCGACATAATGGGTTCCCTACGCCTGATGGAAAGCGAAAGAGAGGCCCAAGTCGCTGTGACAACTGGCAAGTAACTGGTCAGTTACCTGTCAGTTGCCACTGCCATGCCGGCCCAACCCTAACCCCCCACGAGGTCCGGACACCCTACTCACCAGCAGAAACACGACCCGAAGGTCATTTGGCTGCGGTATTTTATAGGGTGGAGGTCCTTCCCCGGACGGGCGGCTCAATTGGAGCGAAGAGTCGCTATGCCCTACCTCTCTTAATAAATTAATGCCTAATGCATTCCCCTCTTAAAAAAAATAGATAGTAACCCAGAGGAAGACTTAAGGTAACAGTGGACCACCAACCACCACCACCACCACAGACAGTGGTGACAGTGGTGACAGTGGTGGTGGTTGGTGGTGGACCGCCAACATTGTACCTATATAGTAGATACTCTCTATGTTGTCTGTCTCTGTCTGTATGTCTGTATACTCTTTCCTGTAAGTATTTGGTTTTGTGCAATAAAGAATATCTATAATATATCTATATTAAGGTAACAGTGGTGACTCACGGTTGCAGGCGACCAGTCCGGCCACGGCGACGCCGGCCGCCGCCAGCCGCTGCTCCATCTGCTTCTGCGCCACGAGGGTCTGGTCCACGGACAGCAACGGGATCACCTCGCCCTTTGTGCTGGACATCTGAAAGAATAGCTCATATAAATGCCCCTACCAGCTCTAAACTACTATTGAGTCAGTCAATTGCAAACCGATTTGAAATTATTTTTTTTGTGCCTCGTGCAACTTTGTTTGGAAGCAGATTCCGACTGCGACTTCCGAATGTGATATCCATACTATTCATATTTATTAACTAATATAGTATATAATGGAAAAGTGTGTCTGTCTGTCTGTCTTTCTTTAACGGAGCGACGAATTGACGTGATTTTTTAAGTGGAGATAGTTGAAGGTATGGATAGTAACATAGGCTACTTTTTGCCCCTTTCTGACCCCCCACTTGCCTAAAATGGGGGGTGGAAGTTTGTATGGAACATTCACCCCGAATTTAACGCGAGCGAAGCCGCGGGCAAAGACTAGTTGACTATAATCGCCCAACGAATTGTGGTTTCTAGGCCGCACATTTCTTATAAAAAATAGGAAAACTTTCTAATAAATAATAATCAATAATAAATAACCCAAGACATACCACGCCGGGCCACACAGCGCCATCTAGCCTCAAACTAAGCCGAAGTTTATACTATGGGTATTAGACAGCTGATAAACTAACTTAGATACTTTTTTTTTGTAAATAAATACATATCATACATAGAAAACACCCAGACCTATACAAACAGACATGTTCATGCACACAAATGTTTGTACTGTGCGGGGATCGAACCCACGGCCCTTGGCTCAGAAGGCAGAGGTCACTACCAATTGAGCCACCGAGCCAGTCAATTTCGTCCAAATATCGGCTCAATAAAAACAGAAAGTGTACAAATAAGCTAAGCCTCACTAAATAAAACTCGAAGTTTGCGCGAAAAGAAAACAAATTTATTGTCAACGCCGTGCCAACTGTCGGATCACAATACCTCCGCGATGTAACTAGGTATAGTGACATCTGTTGGTAAATAATGTTAAATGTTTATACACAGCGTGACCGTTTGCTAGAGTTTGAACACTCACTTTATTAAGATCCTCCTCCGCCCTCCGTATCTTCAGCGCGGCCGCGTCAACAGCCTTGACAAACTCCTGCTGCTGCGCCTTCTCCTGCTCTGCCTTCCTCTTGCTCTTGGCCTCCGCTGCCGACACCACCGGCAACGATGCGTTGGCGTCTGAAAGCAAAGAGTATATGATAATACATAGTTACTACTTGGCAACTAAAAGCCGTTGGTCCTTGTGGTTTCCGGAGTTAAAATAATAATAATAAATAATAATAACCCAAGACATGCCACGCTGGGCCACAAGGTAGACAACTGATAAACTTACTTATATACTTTTTTTTTGTAAATAAATACATATTATACATAGAAAACACCCAGACCAGTACAAACAGACATGTTCATACACACAAATGTTTGTACTGTGCGGGGATCGAACCCACAACCCTTGGCTCAGAGGGCAGAGGGCACTACCAAATGAGCCACCGAGCCTGTCAGATGTCAGATGTCAAAAGATGCAGAGTCCGGGGAAGGACCTCCACCCTATAGAATACCGCGACACAGCGACACAGCAGCAGCGCGTTGTCATAGAGACTTGGGCTTCTTCTTGGCTTTCCATCAGGCGTAGGAAGCCATTATGTCGAGTTACTATTAAAAAAAAAACAAACTCACTCTGGCTCTCCTCGGAGCGTATCCGATGCAGGAACTCCTGGTTGATGTCTCTGGCACCGCGGGGCCCGGCCAGGGCCAGCTCAGCGGCCTCGGTGGAGACGCAGCGGGAGACGGTCCTCTTTGGCGGAGGGGGGGCCACGCGGCGTGTTGGGGATTTCACTGGAGGAATAACAAAAATGATGAAGAGTCCCAAAATGGATTCACTGTGCCCTTCCTCGAGAGCCTTGAAGTTAACACGACCAAGATGGTCCTTCGAACCGCGGTCCCCGAGCACAATCACGATACTTACAGTTTTCGTAGAAACAAGGCTGTTCCTACTGAGTAAAGAGAGATAAACAAACAGGGGCGGATCGTGAATTTGTGGGGCCCTACGGGGTATACCAAGGATCCCTATTTTTCTTCAAAATGAAATGTAGCCTATGGCAAATTGGAAGAATGTAGCATTCTATTGGTGAATAATTTTTTAAATAGTCCCAGTACTTTTTGAGCCTATTCATTACAAACATACAAAAATAGGTACAAATCTTTCCTCTTTATAATATTAGTGTAGATTAGTTGTACAAAAGGCTCCAGCGGCGAGTGACCTTGGGGCCCTAAACCCCAAAAAGCCCTGTAAACAAATACCACTGGACTCACCACTGCCCCGCACACGAACAGCTGCCTTCAGTCTATCCAGATCCTCCGCCAGCTCCTTCCAATCCTTGGCCAGCCGCGCGCGTCCTGATTGGCTGTAGGTGGGCGGCGCCGCGGCCAGGCCCTCTCCTGATTGGTGCAGAGCGTCTGTAGCGGACAGCACCGCGGCTTGCCATTGGGGCTCGTACAGGCAGGTCTCTGCCAGCTGGAGGAATAGGAATCATCAGTCTAGCTGCATAGATTAGGGATGAGAGACTCCCGCTCCCTAACAGCCCGATGCGGTAAGACCTTGGGTAGAAAAAATAAAAGCTGCATATATAGATAGATATTCTTCATCAACTTTGTCAACTTATTGGTGCAATAAAGAGTATTTAACTATCTAAACAACGGGGCGAGAAACTACGTCTTGCGTTTGCCAACCCTCCTGCCCAGCGGGTGACTATGGATAAAGCCTCCAGATGTTTGACCAATGTGGCGAATAGGAGACGGCGATTTGCTAGAGATATAGTAAATGTAAGTATATATTTGTCCCCTTCACACTCATTAGCTAGACCGCGTGCGAGAGAGACAGACAAGCATGCAGTATGACGTCACGCCGCTGAACGTGCCAGCTTCAATTGACTAGGGCTCCTCTCTCGCTTTCCATCAGGTGTAGAGTAGCCAATATATAAAGAGAGTTAGGGCATAGCGAATCTTCGCTCGTATTGAGCCGCCCGTCCGGGGAAGGACCTCCACCCTATAGAATACCGCAGTCAAATGACCTCTGGGTCGTGTTTCTGCCGGTGAGTAGGGTTTCCGGAGCTTGTAGGGGGTTAGGGTTGGGCCGGCATGGCGGTGGCAACTGACAGGTAACTGACCAGTTACTTGCCAGTTGTCACAGCGACTTGGGCCTCTCTTTCGCTTTCCATCAGGCGTAGGGAAGCCATTATGTCGAGCCACTATAAAAAAAAATATGCTCTGCTTTACCAGAGTACTCGAAATGAGCCATCGAGCCAGTCAGTACCTGCACAGTGGCCAGTAGCGTGGTGGCCGCGTCGGCGGTCCTGGTGCCGCTGGTGATGAGCCAGTCGCCCTCGTCAGGGGTCTCCACGGCCATGTGGAACGCGGTGGACGCCATCTGGTATGCCTTCTGGCACGCTGATGCTGACAGGACCTGTACAAGAGTGACAATTTAATGACGGATGGACGGGCGGGATCGTCCTCATCCGCCATGTTGGATGGTGTGGGTGTTGCTTATCTTAACTAATATTATAAATCTTAACTAATATTATAAAGCTGAAGAGTTTGTTTGTTTGTTTGAACGCGCTAATCTCAGGAACTACTGGTCCGAATTGAAAAATTCTTTTTGTGTTGAATAGACCATTTATCGAGGAAGGCTTTAGGCTATATAACATCACGTTGCATCTATTAGGAGCGAAGAAATAATGGAAAATGTAAAAAAAAAAACGGGGAAAAAATAACTATTCCACGCGGACGAAGTCGCGAGCACAGCTAGTCCGCAATAAACTCGCAGATCGGCAGTGACAACTGACAGGTAACTAACCAGTTACTTGCCAGTTGTCACAGCGACTTGGGCTTCTCCTTCGCTTTCCATCAGGCGTAGGGAAGCCGTTATGTCGAGCTACTATAAAAACAAAGTCATGTTACCTGTGTGTTGCCCTCCCGCAAGCTAGTGCACATCCCGCGGATAGCGTCGCACGTGGCGCGCAAGTCGTCCAGCGCCCTCTGGCGCTCGGCCGGCGCGCGACTCGCGCTCACAGCCTTGGTCTCTGTGGGGACAAACCAGGCATTTGTATTATGTGTTCATCATCATCATCATCAGCCTATTGCAGTCCACTGCTGGACATAGGCCTCTCCAGTTGTTCACCACCTAGGGCAAACTTGGAGGATATACCTATAATCGCCACGCTGGGCAGGCGGGTTGGCGATCACAGGGCGTAGCTTCTTGCTCCGGTGAGGCTGCTGCCCCTCATCGGTCTGTGGTATTTAGCTACGCCTTCTATCGTGATGGTTTTACCGCCACCAGTCAGTTTGCCAGAGCCTCGTTTGTTGTTCGGCAGGATGCACCACGGGCAGGTGAGGATGGCTTGGAACGAAAAGATGATAGGTCGCTATATATAACTAATATAACAAAATCAAAATTGGCTGAAAAATGGGCGACATACGGTCGTTGAAAGCAAATATATCCGTCTCTCTCACGCAAAACAGATTTTTCTATGGAGTTCGTATGGCGCGCACGGTACGTGACGTCATCCGCCACGTCGGATCTCTCTGTCTAAGCAATAAATTTAACGCTTTATAACTCGCTTAATAGAAAAGATAGCTTAAAATTTTTTCGATATTTATGTACCTATCTGGAAGATAAAAGATCTCAATAAATCCATAAAAAAAACATCATGGATATTCCCTATTATCAAAATTCAAATTCATTTATTACAATTGTAGGTACAAGGATGGAAGTTGGTTTTATAGTTCTGCTACAATTAGCCAAGTAAATAGCATGCAATTGGGCGTTTCCAGCAGTGGACGTTTGCAGAATGATTGTTTAGGATGATCTGTTGGTCTGGTTGAACTATGATGATCGGTGATTAAATTAAAACCCAAATTGATCTGGAATTATGCACTTCTTTATTTTCGTACATAAATACAATCGTATTGACCTCATAGAAAAATTATCTGGATGAAAATGAAAAACCTCCATACAAAAATCTTTGTTTGCACTTTTCGTTGCTATGGCAACGGAAAAAGAACACATTAATTTTTACTCTTAATTCGTGGTTGCCAGTACCACGATGAACTGTCAGAGAGGTTTAATATGTGTCTTGTATCTTGCAGCCAAATATTTATTTTATTATATTCTATATTATGTACATAATATTTACAAACAACATTGAGGTCATAAACAATGATGATGATGATGACTTACCCTTGACCACCTGCGGCATCAGCTGGATGATGACATGCAGGGCCTGCTCCGCCTCGTCATAGTTGGGATTCTCACGATCTAGAACACAGAAAGTCGTTTTATGATCCGTTTGCGCCCTGCGATCGCCAACCCGCCTGCCCAGCGTGGAGATGATGGGTAAAGCCTCCAGAGGTTTGACTGTGCCGAACAACTGGAGAGGCCTATGTCCAGCAGTGGACTGCGATAGACTGATGATGACGATTTGCGGCGTTTTGATTTATGTACTCAGCCATCGTCTTGGTTAATGTAGTGTAGGACGCCCTCAGGCCAGGTGGAGTGACGATTTGCGCAGGACGGCTGGATGCGAGAAGCCAGGGATCGATCAAAGTGGCGAACATTGGGAGATGCCTATGGCAAGCAGTGGAATGTTAGATAATGATGATGATGACACAGCCATACTTTGAATTATCCATATCTGTCAACTAGCTGTGCTCGCGACTTCGTCCGCGTGGAATAGTTATTTTTTCCCCGTTTTTTTACATTTTCCATTATTGCTCCTAATAGTTGCAGCGTGATATTATATAGCCTAAAGCCTTCCTCGATAAATGGTCTATTCAACACAAAAATAATTTTTCAATTCGGACCAGAGTAGTTCCTGAGATTAGCGCGTTCAAACAAACAAACTCTTCAGCTTTATAATATTAGTTAAGATATAGTATATATAAGAAATAATAAAAAAAACTGCTTGACTCTTTTAAATCAATGTCAATTAAACACCTGATGGGATGTAAAGGGGGCGGCCTATCATCTTTTCGCTCCAAGCCAACCTCACCTGCCCGTGGTGCATCCTGCCGAACAACAAACGAGGCTCTGGCAAACCGACTGGTGGCGGTATAACCAGCACGATTGAAGGCGTAGTTAAATACCACAGACCGATGACGGAAAGCAGCGTCACCGGAGCGAGAAGCTACGCCCTGCGATCGCCAACCCGCCTGCCCAGCGTGGCGATTATAGGTGTATCCTCTAGATGTATGCCCTAAATGGTGAACAACTGGAGAGGCCTATGTCCAGCAGTGGACTGCAACAGGCTGGCAATGATGATTGTCTTTTAAGTGATGGTTCATGTCATTCTCTTTTGCTCCATGAAGGGGGAATGGTTACTGTCAGTTACCTGACGTAGCAGCCAGTAGGGTAGCGAGGGCGGCGTTCAGCTGAGCGAGGGCTCTGCGTCAGCTTGTTCTGCAGAGCAGCCGGGTTCTGGTCCGGGCGGGACGGCACGACCGGCTGCGAACATAAGGTCACCGGTCATATTTGTTAACCAGCTTTTAACGACCAGTTAAATACAAATTATAAACACCCAGACACGGAACAAACACAAGTGATCATCACACGAATGTTTGTCCCGGGTGGGAATCGAACCCACGACTCTTGGTTCAGAAGGCAGGGGCAATACCAATTGAGCCACCGAGCCAGTCAAGTTCTAAACAGAATTGATACCAGTCATAGAGGTAATCACAATAGTTACCTTTTTTTCTAGAGGGGAATGCATTAGGCACCGTCATGCCACCTCTGGGGGGAGGGGACATGGTGTGTGGGACTCACACATGACGAAATGGGAGGGCACACCCATGTAAGGGTCTTGGATGTATAAATAAGACGACAGGATAGCCAGCAGGAACACTTGTATTGATAGAAGACACGAAACAGCAGGAGGCCATGACACAGACACATAGACATTGTCATAGACAAATAGAATAGGGACGCGACTAGTTTTTTTTTATTGCCATTAGTGTTGCGCTAACAAATTAGTGACGTTCTCACAACAACCCACTAAACCCCTCTGTGTCGCCAGTGGGCAGCAAGTGGCAGGGACACGGGTAACGCCGAAGCATACGGCCGCATCGCTGCATCCACAACAGTTACCTTGTCTAGTTCCTTCTGCGCCTCCTGCATGCTGGTCTCTGCTGCCCTGGCGATGTTCACGCACTGCAGCCGCTGCCTCTCCTGCACGGGGTCCAGGTGCTTAGCCTTCGCTTCTGCTCAAACAGACAACATGCCAATTTACAATTTTATTGTGAACTAGCTGTGCCAGCGGAGTCGCACGCGTGGATATCGGGTTTAAAAATTAACGGACTTCCACAAAATGGTGCCTTAATTTTAAGTTAGACCTCTAACAATACGTTGATGAAAACCGCATCCTTCAAACATACCTACACATAACATTTCTCCGTTTTCCCAACACTTCCCTTCACTGCTCTGCTCATATTGATAAACGTAGCGTGATGAAAAGTACTAAGTTTCGTTAAAATCCGACGAGTAGTTTTGTTTATTGTTTTGTTTCTATAACGAACATACAGACAGACAGACAGACAAAAATTTTACTGATTGCATTCTTGGCATCAGTATCGATCACTAATCACCCCCTGATAGTTATTTTTTAATATATTTCATATACAGAATAGACCTCTCTACAAATTTATTATAAGTCTAAAAGATAGATAGATAGCAATTATTTGGCAATAAAATTATGAGACTCTAGATATTCGACCAAAGTAGCGAACAACTGGAGAGGCCTATGTCCAGCAGTGGACTACGATAGGATGAATATGACATCATCATCAGCCTATTGTATCCAAGTGCTGGACATAGGCCTCTCCAGTTGTTCGCCAGTTAGGGTAAAACGCTGTGCAGGCGAGTTGGCGATCGCAGGGCATAGCTTCTCGCTCCATCGACGCTGCTGTCCGTCATCCGTTTATGGTTACGCGGCTATTCGGCTACGCCTTCAACTGTGATAGTCACCAGTCGGTTGCCAGTTGAAGATAGAAGAAGATGGCTCCGCTGGTTGGCTTACTTACCGCTAGGCAACACCTGGCAAGCCTTCCTCAATCTCTCGATCTCCCTCAGCAGCTGCTGCCGGCCGTGCTCCAGACTCTTGGCCTGCGAGCTGAAGCGAGGGTCCCCGCAGCAGCGGAGCCCAAGTGGCGGCCAGCTGGTCGGCGGCGGCGGTCAGCGCGTCCGCCGACGCGACCAGGGCCATCCTGGCAGCGAGGGTCTTGCATGGACGGTGAGGTCAGCTGCGGAATAGTCATATCAGGAATTTAGGTATCAATTTAACGGACAAACTGTTACTACAGTTTGGCAGGTATAGTGATGTAATAGTGTGAATATTTTATGTCCTATTTTATCCCGTGGGTGTCAAAGTCAAAGTCAAAATAATCTTTATTTGTATAGGTTTTTAAAAAAAAACACTTACAAATCGTCGAAGCTACCACCGGTTCGGAAAGCAGTATTCTACCGAGAAGACACCGGCAAGAAACTCGTGCAGTTGCTCTTTTCAACATAGTGTTTACAATATTATCATTACATTTATATGTTTAACTACGACTACGTCATACAGTCTAGGGCCCTTTGAGACCTTACAAAATTAATTATTAATTAAACTAAAAAGATAAATTAACATACTCTATATAGGGCAATCAGGATGAAAAGGGGATGTCATAGAAAACAATAGGCCTGTTGCCTTAAAAATGTAATTAGTCCGTCTTTTAACTTATTAAAAAATAAAAGACACGTATTTTTTAATTTATAAATTTAGATTATAAATTACAAAGTTATAGCCCGTTGAAATTACGCGTGACGTCACGCGGTGTGGCATTTATACGGGACGGAGTGACGTTAAAGACTTCCACTCCTAACTGTTGATGCCTTGTATCTTTGCTATTTTTTATTTGAATGAAAAAAGGAGAAATACGTGTCCAATACATTTTTATGATCTAAAATACGGACTAAATATAATGTAATTATATTGACCCCCAAAACACATTAGGAAACTTTGAGATGTTGTCATTATGAGCTGTTATATTTGTATTTCAAAGGCATTTGGTGTGTACCGCCTACTGAACAAAAGTTTGTGGGTTCGTTCCCTACCCAGGACAAACATTCATGTTTACATGTTAATGGGGTAAATGCAAAAGTTACTTAGGGATCAGCAGGGCTATTCATAATGCTTATATCTGTACATTCATTCAACGTCATACAAATTTGAAATCAATCTAGGTAGTATTTACTCTAGTATTATATACTACTACTACTAGCTTAATTAGCTAGTATTATTTCGAAGTCCCTTTGATCAATGATGTTGCCTGTTATTATTTCATACCTGCGCGGTGGCTAGCAAGGCGTTGGCCTTGTCAGCGAGGCGGCACCCGGCAGCGTCCAGCTCCTCCCCACTCTCCCCCCCTACCTCCCCCTCCGCCACGCCCCGCACCTCGCTCAGCAGCCGCGAGGCCGCGTCACACGCGGATGACGATATCTCCAAGATCTGTGTTAATACAATCGTTTTTTTTATAATGACACAGGCATGTGAGAAATATTATAATTTAAGAGAGGTAGGGCATAGCGAATGTTCGCTCGTATTAAGCTGCCCGTCCGGGGATGGACCTCCACCCTATAGAATACCGCAGCCAAATGACCTCCGGGTCGTGTTTCTGCTGGTGAGTAGGGTTTCCGGAGCTCGTGGGGGGTTAGGGTTGGGCGCCGGCTGACAGGTGACTGACCAGTTACTTGCCAGTTGTCACAGCGACTTGGGCTTCTCTTTGGCTTTCCATCACGCGTAGGGAAGCCATTATGTCGAGCTACTATAAAAAAAATGTGAGTGGCTTAGACCGAAAAGACGAAGGGTCGCACCCTTATATCCCTGATCTATACCATTACATGCCTTGACAGATATTTAAGATAACATATTGTCTAGAATTGCAATTCCATCCTCATCATCTCGATGGTTGGCGATCCTCGACTGTACTCTTTATGAGGAACTTCATGCCTCGCGCATCGGTTTTGTGGAACCAACTTCCTGTGACAGTCTTTCCGAACAGCTACGACTTGGGAACCTTCAAGAAACGAGCGTATTCATATTTAAGAGGCCGACAGCGACCCCAGAATTCGATTTGAGTTGCAGATGTCCATGGGCGGTGTTGTCTGCTTACCATCAGGCATCACGCTTGCTCGTCTTCCGCCTCTTGCATAAAAAAAAGAAAAAACGTAGTAAACATATAATGTTGTGCTCTATTCATACTCGTACATAAGGAATGTAAGGGAGCGGCCTATCATCATTTCGCTCCAAGCCAACCTCACCTGCCCGTGGTGCATCCTGCCGAATAACAAACGAGGTGCTGGCAACCGACTGGTGGCGGTATAACCGTCTTAAAGGTCTAGCTAAATACCACTGACCGATGACAGGCAGCAGCGTCACCGGAGCGAGAAGCTACGCCCTGCGGTAGTCAACCCGCCTGCCCAGCGTGGCGATTAATGAAGAGGCTTATGTCCAGCAGTGGACTGCAATAGGCTGATGAAGATTCATACATAGTACAAAATGTGCATAGTGCATCATACCTCGTCTTCCTTGACCTGAGACGCGCAGGGGGTCGAACACGTATACTAGCCGACCCGACGCCTCCGCGAACTTGCCCGCAGCGCGGTTCAGATCCTACACAGCATGACTTTAATTAAAAATCTATAATTATGATAAATCTGTAGAGAGGTCAATTCTGTACATAAAATATTTTCTAGACTTATGGCTGAGAAAGGAGTGAATGGGACCATGACGGCTGATAGAGATGAATGGAAGAAGAAAACATATTGCGCCGACCCCAGATAATGGGAACAGGGCAGGCGAATGATGACTTATAATAAATCTGTAGACAGGTCAATTCTGTACATAAAAATATTTTTTCAAAATAACTACCAGGGGGTGATAAGTGATCGATACTGATGCCAAAAATGCAATCAGTAAAATTTTTGTCTGTCTGTCTGTATGTTAGTTATAGAAACAAAAACTACTGAACGGATTTTAACGAAATTTGGTACAATTATTCTTCATACTCCTGATTAGGTTATAGGATACTTTTCTTCACGGTACGATCAATAGGAGCAGAGCAGTGAAGGAAAATGTTGGAAAAACGGGAGAATTTTTAATCTGTTTGTTTGAACGCAGAATCACAGGATTGGAGCAACAATATTCAGCCCATAAAGATTAATCTTCACTCAAATTGAGCTGCCAGTCCGAGGAAGGACCTCCACCCTATAGAATACCACAGCCAAATGGCCTCCGGGTCGTGTTTCTGCCGGTGAGAAGGGTTTCCGGAGCTAATGGTGGTTAGGGTTGGGCCGGCATGTCGGTGGCAACTGACAGGTCATTGACCAGTTACTTGCCAGTTGCCACAGTAACTTGGGCTTCTCTTTCGCTTTTCATCAGGCGTAGGGAAGCCATTATATCGGGCTACTATATAAAAAAAAGATAATAAGTGTACATACCTCTGCAGTAGGACTCTCTACGGCTGCGCAGACGCCGCGCGCCGCGCCGCACAGAGCGCGAACATCCGCCAACATGATGGCGCGACCTGCCTCGTCCGACACGGAACTTAGGCTCTTGGTCTCTGCAGATACACAGACAAGTTAGTCACGCTTATTATCTATATCTATCTATACTTATAATAAACTAGCTGTGCTCGCGACTTCGTCCGCGTGGAATAATTATTTTTTCCCCGTTTTTTTTTTTACATTTTCCATTATTTCTTCGCTCTTAATAGTTGCAGCGTGATGTTATATAGCCTAAAGCCTTCCTCGATAAATGGTCTATTCAACACAAAAAGAATTTTTCAATTCGGACCAGTAGTTCCTGAGATTAGCGCGTTCAAACAAACAAACAAACAAACTCTTCAGCTTTATAATATTAGTTAGGATCTGTAGAGAGGTCAATTCTGTACATTAAATATATTTTCAAAATAACTATCAGGGGATGATCAGTGATACCTACTGATGTCAAAAATGCAATCAGTAAAATTTTTGTCTGTATGTTCGTTATAGGAACAAAAACTACTGAACGGATTTTAACGAAACTTAGCACAATTATTCTTCATACTCCTGGGCAGGTTATAGTATACTTTTCATCACGCTACAATCAATAGGAGCAGAGCAGTGACGGAAAGTGTTGGGAAAATGGGAGAAATATTTGATCGCGCATCACGCAAAAACTACTGCATGGAATTAAATGCGGTTTTCACCAATGTATTGTTAACCCTTAATTTGGCAAAGAAATAAAATACGTAAATGTATAAATTTGATGAATGTTAGGCTTCAAGGGTAACCTAAGAACTCCAAAAAATGTATAAAAAAAATCCTACATTTCCCACAGCTGGGAAAATTCATGTCCGCCACACCGGACATTGCCAAAGATATCACAATTGACTGGCTGCTATGTTTGTCCGCTGTACCGGACATTGCCAAATGTTGGGTGTAATAAAAAATCCTTAGTTTTCATATCTATTTATTATAAAAACTCATAAAAAAGGCTTAAAAATATTTTTGCCACTAAAAAAACAAGAAATGGTCCTAATTATCACATTTTACAGGGCTGGAAAGAAGTTTTGCTTGAAATTGTTCTACTTTTGGAGCTGTCTTTTTCGTCCGATTAGAACTGCAGTTTTCCACCAATATAATCTTATAAACAGCATATCTGAAGGCTTGGAGTGCCATCCTCTTCTTCCTATCGACTTCGTACCGCTTTCGATGGACAAGGCACGCATTATTTATGTAAATATCCACGAGTTGTCAAACAAAATAGTAGAAGCAAATTCATCAAGCTTTTTATACTGCAAATCCGATTTATCACTTGCGCCTGAGGCAGCTTATTCCTTAGGTATCAAAGCCAGTATTCATGATATACACGCATGCTGTTGACAAGCTAAAAATAAAAATTAGTAACGAACAACCAATGACCACAAAATAAGCCGTATTTGACGATGTTCGCCACAGCGGACAAAGTTATATTTCTATGTATTTGGCAATGTCCGCTGTGCCGGACAAAGAGAGTAAGCGAATAAAAAATCACTAAAACACGTTCAAAATTTTAGGCATTTCAACTAAACATTATCACACACGTATATTCTAATAAAAGCAGAAAAGACAATGAACTTTTTTTTGCAAAAACATTGAAAAAATAATAATTTTATCTTGTCAAAATCTGATGACCGCCTCTTCGCTGACATTTTGTTCTTGATTGACAGATAATAGTGTCGCCAAGGTGCATTTTTATTTTCTATCACCTTTTTTATAGATTTTCCAAGAAATAATCGTGCAAAATGTAACAAAATAATGTTTACAGTGTACACCAGATTTTTTTTAAAAGTTTGTCCGCCCCACCGGACAAAATCAAATTAAGGGTTAAAGGGCTAACTTAAAATTTAGGAAGAACTATTTTACGGAAATCCGTTGCTTTTGAAACCCGATATCACAGCTACTAGCTGTAATATCGGGTAATATAAATATTGTATAATAATTACCTTTAATCACTTGAGGTAGGAGTTGGTCTATCGTTGCCATCGCCTGGTCTGCCGCCGCGTAGTCAACGTTTGAGCGATCTAGTAACAGAATATGTTGTAATGAGAAAAGTCTTTTTGTTAAAATGACAGAGCTTTCATAAATAAGTGCTCGTGTGTTACACGTGACATCACGCTTTCGAATCAGTTTGCATGAAGCGTTTTGGGCGAGTTTATTGTGATTTTGAAATTGTGATAGCTCGGGGACTTTTCATACAAGCCAAGTAATTCTTTCACAAATGTTTCTATAATTGGGCATGCATCAATATTAATCCAAAACAAAAAGTAGTCGTCATGCCTATTACCTAATCTTATCTTCTTATATCATCATCATCATCAGACCCTAACAGTCCGCTGCGGGACATAGGCCTCTCCTAATGTTCGCCTATCTTCTTATAGGCTTTTTTTTTGTTTAACAATTTACTATGATGTTACTTAATGCAATTATGAAGTCACATATTAAAATTTTAGAATGAAGGAAATATAGATTTTATAACCTGTGAATGGATATGTTACCCGTGTGAATATAAGTTGTCTTACTACATTATAATCGTTTAAGGTCTGACCTGCTTCAGCGGCTACGAGGCGTGCGACGGCGGCGTTGAGCTGCGCGAGCGCATGCGTCAAGCGCTGCTGTAACTCTGCTGCGCGACACGCCTCCACGGCGACCACAGCCTCCTGCGAACAAAAGCACGGGGTATTACACCTGAACTGCCGTGTGGTCTCCGGATTTAGAACACCACCATACCACCACACCACCACACCACATAGACACACACGTAAGCACTATTTTTTTATAATAGCTCGACATAATTGACAGGCTCGGTGGCTCATTTGGTAGTGACCACTGCCCTCTGAGCCAAGGGTCGTGGGTTCGATTCCCGCACAGTACAAACATTTGTGTTCATGAACATGTCTGTTTGTATTGGTCTGGGTGTTTTCTATCTATACTTATAATAAATCTGTAGAGAGGTCAATTCTGTACATTAAATATTTTTTCAAAATAACTATCAGGGGATGATGAGTGATCGATACTGATGCCAAAAATGCAATCAGTAAAATTTTTGTCTGTCTGTCTGTCTGTCTGTCTGTATGTTCGTTATAGAAACAAAAACTACAGAACGGATTTTAACGAAACTTGGCACAATTATTCTTTATACTCCTGGGCAGGTTATAGTATACTTTTCATCACGCTACAATCAATAAGAGCAGGGCAGTGACGGGAAGTGTTGGGAAAACGGGAGACATTTTTGACTGTATGTTTCAATACGCATCACGCAAAAACTACTGCATGGAATTAAATGCGGTTTTCACCAATGTACCTTTTGCTACAGGTCTAACTTAAAATTTAGGAAGAACTATTTTATGGAAGTCCGTTGCTTTTGAAAGCCGATTTCCACGCGTGCGACGCCGCTGGCACAGCTCACATAATATATATATATAGCTCATAATATGTATTTATTTACAAAAAAAAAATGTATCTAAGTAAGTTTAACAGTTGTCTAGCACCCATAGTACAAGCTTCGGCTTAGTTTGGGGCTAGGTGGCGCTGTGTGGCCCAGCGTGGCATGTCTTGGGTTATTTATAATGCCTTCCCTACGTCTGATGGAAAGCGAAAGAGAATCCCGAGTCGCTGTAACAACGGACAAGTACCTAACTCAACAGCCACCTGTCATTTCCCGACCCTAACTCCCCATCCGGAAATCCTACTCACAGACAGAAACACGACCCGGAGGTCGTTTGGCTGCAGGGTTCCCGGAGCTTGGGGGGTTAGGGTTGGGCCGGTATGGCTGTGGCAACTGATAGGTAACATCAGTTACTTGCTTTGCTTTTTTTTTACAGTAGCTCGACATAATGGCTTCCCTACGCCTGATGGAAAGCGAAAGAGAATCCCGAGTCGCTGTGACAACTGGCAAGTAACTGGTCAGTACCCTGTTAGTAAACCCTACTCACCGGCAGAAACACGACCCGGAGATCATTTGACCGCGGTATTCCATAGGGTGGAGGTCCTTCCCCGGACGGGCAGCTCATTTCAAGCGAAGATTCGCTATGCCCTACCTCTCTTTACCTCTTTTTTCCTAACTTAGTCCCCACATAACTCCTATAATGTAACTCTTCCTACCTTATCCAGTTCCTTCTCTGCTGCGTCAATGTGCTCCTGCGCAGCCGCGGCTGACCGGACGAATTGGAGGCGGCGTTTGTCTTGAGAGGCGTCGTCGCTCGTCGGTAGCGCACCTGTGAACGACGATCCAATAGTTTTTTTTTTTTATAGTAGCTGGACCTAATGGCTTCCCTTCGCCTGATGGAAAACGAAAGAGAAGCCCTATATAGTCCCCGTGACAACTGGCAAGTAACTGGTCAGTTACCTGTCAGTTGCCACTGCCATGCCGGCCCAGCCCTAGCCCCCCACGAGCTCCGGAAACCCTACTCACCAGCAGAAACACGACCCGGAGGTCATTTGGCTGCGGTATTCTATAGGGTGGAGGTCCTTCCCCGGACGGGCAGCTCAATTCGAGCGAGGGTTCGCTATGCCCTACCTCTCTTAGTAATCATCATCTGATGGTGGCCTATGTACAGCAGTGGACTGCGAAAGGCCGGACATCCTTTTTTTTAACTCGCGTTTGTTTTTACTGAACAAGTTTTAGGACCACGATTGAATACAGTCCGTATTCGATTATTTTATTTTGTGATATTTGTTTTGCGGATCAGATGTTAAGTCTTTGTTCGCGGTAATATAAAAAATGATTAGTTGTTATGCGTCTCTGATCGCAGTCCACTGCTGGACATAGGCCTCTCCAGTTATTCGCCAGTTTGGTAAATCATCTGTAGGCTTTACTCATAATCACCACTTGGGGCGGGTTGGGTATAGGGGTATTTGCCCTCCCTGGACCAGAAGTGCCGGCCGCTTGCCATATGCGGCTGGCCAGGGCAGGCAGGGATGTGGCCGTATGCTTCGGCGCTACCCGTGTCCCTACAACTTGCTGCCCACTGGCGACACAGGGGGGTTTAGTGGGTATGCCCTCCCTTTTGGGAGGTGTGAGTCCCACAGACCGTGCCCACTCCCCCCGGAGACGGCATAAAAGTGCCTAACGCATTCCCCTCTAGAAAATAAAAAAAGGCGGGTTGGGTATCGCAGGGTTCCTCGCTCCGGCGACGCTGCTGCCCGTCATCGGCCTACTATCTAGCTACGCCTTCAATCGTGATGGTTATACCGGCACCAGTCTTTCTAGGGCCTCGGGATGTAAGAGAGCGGAGAAAGCGAAAGATATCATGGTTTCGCTCCAAGCCAACCTCACCTACCCGTGGTGCATCCTGCCGAATAACAAACGAGGTAAAACCATATTAAAAAAAATCTTACCAGTCGGCGATAACTGACAAGCCCTCTTCAACTTCTCAAGTTCTTCAAGCAGGCTGCGTCTGTCTCCTTCTAACTCTTGCCCCACTGTCTTGAACTTAGGGTCCTTGACTATGGGGGACCAAGTGGCAGCTAGCTCCTGGCTGACTTTGGCCAAAGTATCGGCTGATGAGGCCAGCGCTTCCTGGCAGCGAGGGTCTTGTAGACAGGGCGATGTTAGCTGAGGGGTATAAAGATTTATATCATCATCATCATCATTTGACTGGCTCGATGGCTCATTTGGTAGTGACAATGGCTCAGAGGGCAGAGGCAACCCACGACCCTTGGGTCGTGGGTTCGATTCCAGCACAATACAAAAATTTGTGTTCATAAACATGTCTGTTTGTATTGGTCTGGGACTCTGGGTGTTTTCTATGTATTATATGTATTTATTTACAAAAAAAAATGTATTTAGGTAAGTTCATCAATTGTCTAATACCCATAGTACAAGCTTGGGCTTAGTTTGGGGCTAGACGGCGTTGTGTGGCCCAGCGTGGCATGTCTTAGGTTATTTATTATTAGTTTTACGTTGGGGATTAAAATTGGCGGTACTGTACCTGAGTTGTGGCGCGCAGGTTGTCTGCAGCGACAGTAGTGGCCTTCGCGGCCTGAGCCAAGGCCTGTCCGCGCGGGCCTGAGGCCTGGCCCGCCAGTCGCGAAGCGCCATCCGCTAGGCGGAAAGCCTTCTGGCACGCCGACGATGACAGTGCTGACACCTGTCGGTGATAAGAGGCATTTGAGCAACTTATCGGTTTAGTCTTTTAAGCCGATTTCAAAAAAAGGAGGAGGTTCTCAATTCAACTAATTTATTTGTTATATGTTCGTTTCCACATCTTCGAGAATTGTTCTTGATTCTTGTGAACCGATTTCAAAAAATATTTTTTGACCCAGGTTTGTAAGAAGAAGGAAACACATAAGCCGGAAGGCATTCCGTGACTTAATGCCATAGTTCCTCGTCAAAAATCCTTGCCATCACCATCTATGGCTATTGGAAGAACGGAATCGACGTAATTTAAAGCACTTTCAAAACTTTAGGATTTTGAGCAAGGGTTTACAATTGATTACCTCTTGTTTCTTATCCTTGTCGGCGCGAGGGTTGAACACGTACAGCAGCTTACCGGAAGTGTTCCCGAACTTGACCGCTGATTTATGGAGTTCCTGTTAAAAAAAAATCGATTCAATGCTGATTTTTTAAATGATGCTTCAGATTACTACCAGAACTTTTAATGGCAAGTCGTCAAACAGCCATTTTTAGTGTTCCATACCGACAAGGTAAGAACTAGACTCAATTATTAAGACTCTGCTGTCCGTTTGTCTGTCCGTTCGAACATTTACACTATAGGGTGCAACACAATACAACAAAAGTGATTTTCTTCCCTCATTTTGCTCTATATTAAAATCAGCACCTGATAAACGCTTAAAATCTAGTCAATGGTACGGAACCCTTCATGCTCGAGTCCGACTTGAACTTGGCTGTTTTTTTTTTATATTCCGGAGGTTACCTCGATATTGCCATGCTCGCTGGTGTCGCACACGGCGCGGGAGGCGTCGCACAGAGCCCGCAGGTCCTCCACGAGACGCGCGCGACCCTCCGCCGACTGACCTCCGCCCAGGACACGACCCTCTGTGTATCAGCAAAATATGTTCATATTATGTACTCATTTATAGTATAATATACAAAAATCTTAACTAATATTATAAAGCTGAAGAGTTTGTTTGTTTGTACTGCAAATTTGAAAAATTCTTTTTGTGTTGAATAGACCACTTATAGAGGAAGGCTTTAGGGCTAGGCTATATAAAATCACGCTGTAACTATTAGGAGCGAAGAAATAATTGAAAATGTGAAAAAAACGGGGGAAAAATAACTATTCCACGCGGATGAAGTCGCGAGCACAGCTAGTATAGTATAAACAGAGAGAACAACAACTTTCAAGCCAACAATTATACCAAGCCGTCTCTCATATATACGAGTATCCCGTATATAACAAGAAATACAATATTGTCAACATGTCTATTCGTACTACATATTTTATTTAAAGTACAAAAAAGTTTTCCTTAATTTTCGTATAAAAAACTCACCTTGTACAATTTGAGGCATCAACTCTGTGATGGTCGCAACCGCTTCATCGGCTGCTTTATAATCTGGTTTCTCTCGATCTAAAACAAAATTTATAGTAGTTAACTTGTTAGTTAATTCATTATTTCTTAACCCCCACGGCAAGGGGTGAAGAAGCAGAAATAAGTTTGAATCTGTTAGAAACACAAATCTACTGGCTCATATATTGCAAATGTATGGACTGTATAACAGACTGAGCAGTTTTGTACACATTTTATGTAAATAGTTTGTATTTATTTTAAAGGTCTAAGGGAATAAGGGGATGTAAGGGAGCGGCCTGTCATCGTTTCGCTCCAAGCCAAACCCACCTGCCCGTGGTTCATCCTGCCGAATAACAAACGAGGCTCTGGCAACCGACTGGTGGCGGTATAACCATCACAACTGAAGGCGTAGCTAAATACCACAAGCCGATGACGAGCAGTAGCGTCATCGGAACGAGAAGCTACGCGCTGCGATCGCCAACCCGCCTGCCCAGCGTGGCGATTATGGGTATATCCTCCAGATGTTTGCCGTAATGGAGAACTAGTGTTGCCCAAATTCAGTCTTGGTCTTGCAGTCTTGGTCTTGTTCTTGCGTTTTTGCAAGACCAAGACCAAGAACAAGACCGCGTATTTTGAGCAAGACCAAGACCAAGACTGACCGTGCAAGACTTGAGCAAGAACAAGACCTAGCCTGCAAGACTCTTGCGTCTTGCAGCTAGGACTTAGCGCTATTTCACTGAGTAGTTAGGTGTATAGGTAGGTACGCTTAGGAATTCTATGAGACGCAAAAAACTGTATCAAAGAATATGAAAAACTGGACCTATGCGCATTACGACTAATACCATAAACATAGCGAATAAAAAAATATATATTAAAATCAAACTGAGTGCATGCATAGTTATGTTTTAACCATCGGCACTTTGATAATGCGGCATCAAAGGTTTTGTACTTACTTCTCAAAGAAATTTGCCGCTTTTCGGAAGTACATGGTTATGATACACGCGCCGGCGGCTTCTTTTGAAATCTTAAACAATCGTTGCCGCCACGCCGAAATCATAACATTTGACACTACATATTTGATTGCCGCCATAGGGCGTAGGTATACTTATGCAAAATAATTTCGAATTTTAAGAGTACCTACAGGTGTTCCAAAAAATAAGTAAGTTTCAGAGTGCTTAGAATGAAAATGAATACATTATACTAATCACGCAAGTAGTACTAAGATTAGGATAAAATGGTAAGGATAGGTAGTAGATGTCATATTAATTCATTCTAGTAAGTATATCGCGTGTAAAAAGACCCTTAACGAAGCCGTGAACTACATGTTCTCCTGGTCATGACGAACATCGTTAGTTCTAGAAAAATACCTGGGAAATGTATGGTTACCGAGATATTGACCTTCAAAGTTAAAAAAAAAATTACGTTTTTCATATTAACGCTTTTAAAACGTAATTACTAACATTTCTTCTAAAGAAACCATATCCCAATTTAGAATATTTCTCAGCAAATAAGGCCATTCAAATCACGGCCCGCAATGTACATCGCACGCGCACACACAGTCACTATCCCTTGTAGCGACAGCAGCGCACGCACACGCGGCGCGCGTCAGATGTTCGCGCGAGGTCAACGACACAAAGGGCGCGAGCGGAAAACCCAGCTGATAGCTCGACTCGACCCTGTTACCTTACCTAGGTAGGTACATTGCTTAGGGTACCTTTGACGTAGGTGTAAGTAAGTATGTGGCTACTCTTACGTGTTCGTTGAAATAAGAAGCACACAGTTCTGAAAAGAACTATTTCACTCTTTCGTGTGTTTCACTGATGGTGGCTCTGAAAAGAGCCGTGGTTACTCTTCCGTGTGTTTCAATGAAGTGGCTCCGAAAAGAACCGTTGTCACTCTACGTGTGTTCAATGGATGGTGGCTCTGAAAAGAGCCGTTTTCTACACTGCTGGACACCGAGCACTGCACGCACACCGCACAGCTGATCGACGCGCCGCGTAACAACACACGACGCCAACGAAGACGCACGCATGCGCGAGCCCAAGTAGTCGCGTCGTGTGCCTCGCAGTTCGAAGACGCGCGCATGCGCGAGCCCAAGTCGTCGCGTCATGTGCCTCGCAGTTCCTCTCGTGCGCACTGCGCGCCTCGCCGCTCGCTGCCGGAATGAGATGAGAGCAAGAGCGCGCGCGCCAATTTCATGACTGCGCTGCGCGAAAGCCGCGACCGTCTGGCGCCATCGTGCGTGCGAGCGAGACGGATACATCCTGCATCCCTTTCCCCCTACACGTGCCACATTTAGTATTGTTACCTAATCTGTTTGTTTTCTGTATCATTTATTTACCTTCTGATCGGAGTTTTACTTCTGCCTCAAGAACCTTCAAGAAGAAATTACCAGCTACTGGAAGAGAATAGCAGACCACTCTGCTCCCCTACTGGCAACTAGGCACCTTCTGCCTACCACTTGCTAAAAGTACATAAGTCAATGGCCAATTACAACAATCATCTCATTTCCATAATTTTATCGACATACGGAATGCATTACCTACCGTAATCTCAGTTGGGGATCTTGATCTCAGATCGTGTTAGGGGCTCCTGGGGGCTTGAAAATACTGCGTTCATTGATTTATTTTCGATGGAGAAAAGATAAATACCTACCTACTTAATTGTACATGTTAGTTTGTATCATGCATGATGTCCACTCGAGATCGAATTTCCGCCAATCGGTGCTGCTAATCTCGTAGGAGACTAGCCTGTCAAGTACGCACAGTTGTAATCCGATTCGAATCATATCATTCCGACCGGAGCATCGGATAGAGATCGGTCGCATGTCTTAACGTGGTTTCCGATGCACTGGGGTGTAAAACCGGCACTACCCTGGCTCCGGAGCTGCTACTAACTAATTTCTTTAATAAAAAGAAATACCTACCTATGAACAACTTTAGAAACAACCTGGAATTCGAACCCGGGACTTCTCGATTGACGGGTGACACCTGCGACCAATAAACAGACCAATGAATCGATCTTATTGGGCACATAAAGCAGGTAGCGAAAACTTGCATTTAATTTCAGTCGTGTTGCAATTCAGGTAGAATTTGCTCGTATTAACTTTTCTGCAGGATTGCATGATATTTAATTGACGATTTTCAAATTCAGTTATTTATTATTAAAAGATGGTATAATATGTAACTTTTTTTCTTCATACAAATAGCGCATTCCAAGCGCCTGAGGGAATTCTACCATTTTCCTTATTCGGATTCAAGGACGAAATTAGAGTTTCACAATCAGAAGAGCATTTCTAATAGTCAAAATGTAAGTAGGTACTTGTTGACTACCAAGTACATAAAACAATACATAAGTAAACTCTTAGAAAAGCCAGAAATTATTAAAATGATACCTACTTTACGTAGGGCCCTTCTTACGTACCTAATTGTTAGGTAATTGAGACGTATTGAAATTGAATTATGTTTGAAGAGACTACTTATGTTTAAAAACATGTTTAATTTTACCCCGAGTAGGTATCTACCTACGACATAATCAGTAAAACATAAAATACCTGTGAAAAAATACGATAATTTCTATTGCCGACATTGCCGTGGGTGGTGGTGTTGCCATTAGAGCATTCAAATAAATAACTTTTATTATTTAAAGTAATAATTTTATCAAGACAATAAAATGTATCATTTATTTCATAATTGGGTGTAAGTTAGCTAGCTAACCAAGTTTTTACGTAAGTAGGTACATTTGCAGCGTATAAGTAAATTATGGGCGGTTATTAACCTGGTTATTGGTATCAGAACCTAATGATAAATTGTTGAATGCAACACATTAGCGATGAATAATACTAGAAAAACAACAACTCCAATCATTAGGTGGTAACTTCTGTAACCTTAAACGCTCAGACTCCATAAAATTTAGGTACCTACTTATAGCAAAAATGTTAAATGAGTGAGAATTATTACATTGCCTTAGCAACTTTCAATAACGTGTATTATTGATGCAGATTTGTTAACTAGTTTAATTTGATTTTTAGGTGAATTACTTATTAGGTATTTTAAATAAATTTTATTAATTAAAATTATTACTAGTTAAGTAACTAGGTACTGTACAGTATATCCATTTAACTAATCGCTAATCTGATTTTGTAATTTACCGCAAGCAAAACAAAATTATGTAACCTAGTTTATAAAATGGCAACATTCGGCGCGCGCGGCGACTCAAAGGATTTCTGCGCTTCCGCGGAAGTTAGGTACCTAATTTTTCAGTTCGGTTCTAAACAACATCGAATGCGTTTTGATTTCGGATAATTTCGCCTCGTTGTGTATTTTTCTTTTGTGTTGAGTTGAGTGTTATTTGTTGTGTTGTGCTGTGGTCAGTGACTAGTGTCGAAGGTGCCATTCCATGCATACAGCGCTTGCGAGTACGTTAACATGGTGTAGGTACGGTATGGCCATACATGGAAAAGTGCTTCTGAGGCACTGCGGCTGTATTCATCGTTCGTTCCACTTGGTACCAGAACGATGGAGCTCCGCCATACATTGTGAGACCCGGCCGTGAGCAATGGCTTGGCAACCAGTAGATCGGGCGGTTTAGGCCCCATACGTAACCCGCGCGTTCGATAGACTTGACTAACTTGGATTTCATTTTGTGGGGCTTCGTCAAGGACCTTTATGAAGGTTTTCGACCGCCCACTCGCTCATGGAGGGTCGCCAGTTCGAGCCACATCTTGTCCGCTTGGAGAGACCTACACTAGAAGACAACGAGTACTAGGTAAGTACTTAGACCTCATTTAAGGAGACGCGACACTACAGTCAACACGAGCTGCGATTTATGGCGAAGTATGGAAGCATAACAAATGCCAGTGACGTCGCCTATTGCGTCATGTCGTTTGTCTTAAAACCTGTGATTTCATACATTCAAAATAAGTATTTTTATGTGTAAAATAAGTGTAAAATAAGGGTACAATAGGTAGTTTAAACTTATTATTGTAGTTCTCATAAATTTCTATCGCACGAGCGCGCGTTCGCGTAGGTATCTAGCGAAAGAGCGGAGACATGCCGCGCGCCGGCGACCGCGCCGCGAGACATAGGTACCTACGCGCTGTACATTGCGTGGTCTTGAAAACAGCTGTTTTTTTACTCATAAAAACCAAAATCATTTCCCTGCTAAAATATTTGAAAATAGTACTCAGCTATAGGAACAGAATGCGTAGTTTCAGGCTTCGTTAAGGGTTTTTAAACTAATTACTTAGGTACTATTATTGTACATTTGTACATATTTTATCATAGGAAATGTTTATTAAGAAACAGTTACTTCCATGGAAAACGACATATAGGTCAGTTGATTTTTCGAATTTCTTATCAAATCTTCAGTTATTTATTAATCTGCTTGATCTTTACTATGGCTATGTTAATTCAAGCTCACAATGTTCCAATTCTAATACGTTTTTCTAAGATTTAAAGTAAACTTTAATAAATAGTAATAGACTAATAAGTAATTGCAAGACTTGCAAGACTCTTGCTGCAAGACCAAGACCAAGACTGGGAGCGCAAGACCAAGACCAAGACCAAGACCAGGTGTATTGGCGCAAGACCAAGACCAAGACTGGCTAAGTCTCGTCTTGTTCTTGCATTTGGGCAACACTATGGAGAACAACTGGAGAGGCCTATGTCCAGCAGTGGGCGTCCACATGCTGATGATAATGATGTCGTTCTCACCTTGCGTGGCGGCTAGTAGTGCCGCGAGCGCTGCGTTCAGTCTCGCCATCTTGTCCGCCAAATTCCTCTTCAGTTCTTCCTCAGACGCTCCCTTAGCCGGAGCTTCGGTAATCGGCTAAGTAAATGATTTATGAATTAGTTACAATCGTTAATTACTGTTCGTTTTCTTATATGACTGGCTCGGTGGCTCATTTGGTAGTGACCTCTGCCTTCTGGGCCAAGGGTCGTGGGTTCGATTCCCGCACAGTACAAACATTTGTGTGCACGAACATGTCTGTTTGTATTGGTCTGGGCGTATGCTATGTATAATATTTATTTATTTCCAAAAAAAAGCCGCGGCCTATCATCTTTTCGCTCCAAGCCAACCTCAGTGCCCGTGGTGCATCCTGCCGAATAACAAACGAGGTGCTGGCAACCGACTGGTGGCGGTATAACCATCGCAAATGAAAGCGTAGCTAAATACCACAGGCCGATGACGGGCAGCAGCGTCACCGTCATGAGGAGCTACGCCCTGCGATCGCCAACCCGCCTGCCCAGCGTGGCAATTATGGATATATCCTCCAGATGTTTGCCCTAAGTGGCGAACAACTGGAGAGGCCTATATCCAGCAGTGGACTGCAATAGGCTGATGATGATGATGACCTAGTTTTAGGTCGTCTGTTTGGTGTGCAATAAAGAATATCTATCTATTTTACCTTCTTCAGCTCGGCCTCAGCGCTGTCCAGTCTCTTCTTAGCGTTGCCGACCGTCGTGATGAACCTGAGACGCCGCGCCTCCCGCGCCTTGTCTCCGTCTGCCGCACCTACAACATTAATCATCATCATTAGCCAAATCGTAACCAGGTGGCAACTGACAGGTGACAGGTCGGTTACTTGCCCGTTGTCACAGTGACTTGGGCTTCTCCATCGTGTGCAGGGAAACCATTATGCCGAGAAAATTACAAAATTAAGTCCTGAATGTAGATTTCGTCCAATTTCAAGCAAACAAGATGACAATTTTCATTAGTTTTCAACTCTATATCAAATGCATAAGGTTACCGAATAACTCAGCTTTTGAGTGGTGTGCGGGACTCGAACCTCCCAGAATGAGAGGGCACACCTACTCAACTCATCTGTGTCGCCAGTGGGCAGAAACTTGCAGGACACTCGGGCAAGCCTTTCTCAGCCTCCCTGGGACTTTCTACAACTCCTAGCGACCTGCCTCCAGATTTGTCTTCAAATGCTGCCGCCAAGGACTCTGCGCGGCTGGTGGTGGAAGCTAGCCAGGCAATCAGCACTTGATCCCACTTGGAAAACTCTCCTGATCCTGTCCAGCAATTCCTGCAACTCCTGGCAGTCTTCCTCCAACTTTGTTTTCAAGGATCGACGCCAAGAAGCCTGCACAGCTGGTGGTGGAAGCTAGCCAGGTAATCAGGCACTTACTTGGTTCCACTTGGCAAGCCTTTCTCAGCCTGTCCAGCAGATCCTGCAACTCTTGTCAGTCTTCTTCCAGCTTTGTCTTCAGATGCTAGCGCCAAGGACTCTGCAAGGCTGTTGGTGGAGGCAGGCTAGGTAATCAGGCACTTACTTGGTTCCACTTGGCAAGCTTTCTTCAGCCTGTCCAGCAGTCCCTGCAACTCCTGCCGGTCTCCCTCCAGCTTCGTCTTCAGATCCTGGTGGCGAGGGTCCTGCACGACTGGTGCCCACGTGGCGGCCAGCGCTTGGCTGGCGTGGGATAACGCATCAGCTGATGATATCAGGGAGGCCTGGCAGCGAGGGTCTTGCATGCATGGCGCTGTCAACTGAAAAATAAGCATACAAATTGGCTTATGATAAATAAATAACCCAAGACATGCCACGCTGGGCCACACAGCGCCATCTAGCCCCAAATTAAGCCGAAACTTGTACTATGGGTACTAGACAACTGATAAACTTACTGACGATACATTTTTTTTTTGTAAATAAATTCATTTTATACTTAGAAAACACTCAGAACAATACAGACAATGTTCATGCACACAAATGTTTGTACTGTGCGAAGATCGAACCTACGACCCTTGGCTCAGAATGCAGAGGTCACTACCAATTGCGATGGCTCAATTCAGTAACCAGTCAAGCCAGTAGCCAGTGATGCATAGTAAGATAGCATAGTTAGATTTGAGCCATTTTTTGCATTGCTGTTGATGGTAAGTGAGCAAGCGGCCTGTCTGATGTTAAACCGTAACCACCGCTAATGTACAGGATCAGTTCCTCGTTCCTGCCCCGTGCCATTAAATCATGGAACGCCCTTCCAGCTCATGTGTTTCCTTCCTCTTACAATCCTGGGTTCTTTAGGCGGCGCGCGAAACGGCATCTCAGTGGGCCTTCGGGGTGAGGGCGATAAGTGCGTTAGGTTTGTTCTATTGTGCCTGTCGACCTAACTTTTGACCTCACGATCGCTTACCATCAGGTGGAAGTGAGGTCATCCTGAACGCTCTTTTTATAAAAAACAATATTAGCAATGCCAGGCACAACCATGCCGCCTACCGTGAAGAAAGAGTTTTTTGAAGAACAAGTAATAGTGATCAGGAAACACCGGAGCTGGGGAGATCAGAAGTTTGTTAGTCCGTTAGGTAACAAGATTGTCTTTTAGCGAGCATAGTGGCTTGCCCGCCCCTGATAGAGAGCAAAACTGAAGTGGTCGTCAGCTAGGCGAGTAAACCCTGCCGCAGACAAAAAATCTAAATACGTCGTGTTTCTGCTGGTGAGTAGGGTCTCCGCAGCTCATGGGGGGTCAGGGTTGGGCCGGCATGGCAGTGGCAACTGACAGGTAACTAACCAGTTACTTGCCAGTTGTCACAGCGACTTGGGCTTCTCTTTCGCTTTCCATCTGGCGTAGGGAAGCCATAATGTCGAGCAACTATAAAAAAAAATACCAGAAAATGTAACAGGTGCCATTAAGTCATGGAACGCCCTTCCAGCTCATGTGTTTCCTTCCCTTACAATCCTGGGTTCTTTAGGCGGAGCGTGAAACGGCATCTCACTGGGCCTTCGGGGTGAGGGCGATAAATGCGGTAGTGTTCTATTGTGCCTGTCGACCTAACATTTGGACCTTACGACCGCTTACCATCAGGTGGAGTAAGGTCACCTGAAAGCTCTTTTTATAAAATAAATACCTGAGCAGAGGTCAACAGCGCGTTGGCGGCGTCGGCGACCTTCGACCCTGAGGAGTCCAGCGCGGAGCCAGCGTCGCCTCCCACCTCGGCGGCCAGCTGGTAGACCTCGGCCAGCATTTGGGACGCCTTCTCGCACGCAGACGAAGACAAGTCCAGGATCTGGTTAAAAAAATGCATTGATATGTTTTTTTAAAGGTACCTACTGTGGAGGTATAACCATCACGATTGAAGGCGTAGCTAAATACTACAGGCCGATGACAGGCAGCAGCGTCACCTTACATTACAATGTTTAGGTCGCAGTCATCTGGTTGATTCTTCTATTCAATTGAATGGCTAGCGCGTTAATTGAACGACGACATTCAATTGAATGCCTAAAGGACAACTCGTCAACTTGCTTAATGAAACGTTCAACGTCTTGACTGAACGTCTTTTTAGCATAGTCGTTGAATGGGTAAAAGCCGGCTATGTAATGTTTAGTTTTTAATTTTTCTTTAAAAGTATCCGGCGGCGGCGTATTAATAGGTAAATCCATGCTGTCACACTATTTTATTACGAATAAGTCCGTTTAAAGTAAATATGTGGGGAACCCACATATCATATTTGCATGTATATATATTTATGTCTATAAAATATTTAAATTCATATTAATATATATTTACATTTATTAATATTATTTACAATTAAACAAAACACTAAATCTAACTATTTATACTTACACACTAATCGTAACTACTACATACAATAAATAAACACAATAAAAATTATACAAATATACGTTCGTCAACCTAGTGTCGGAACGTCATTATTATTCGTAGTTCCGCCGAGCGTGTGCATTGGAGCCGCGCAGTCGATACATCGGTAAACCTATCTTTTGTCCTGCGCGGACCCGTGCGCCGGCGCATCTCCCGGCTCGCTTACGCACACGCGTCTCACCTGTGACGTTAATTGACAGTGCAGACAGTTTTGCAATAGCTACACGCACGCGCGATTAGCTCGTAAACGATTTACCGAATCTATTTGTAATTACTGTGTATCTGAACTTTCTATCTGTTTTCTTCCGTACTCCTTCTTTTCTGTGGACGTTTGTGCTGTGATTTATGTGAACGATTATCTTGGTGTTGATTAAAGACTATTGAGTGTGCGTCGAGTTTACTTCTACCTCCGCACACGAAACCCCGACATCAACATCATCAGGTACCTTCTCATCCATACCTACCTACCATCACCATACACACGCCACCCCCACAGTGGTGACCCCGAGAACACGAAGATGGCCAGTCCAGATCCTGCAAAATCTTATGATTCTGAGAACGAAAACGGGGGTAGTAGAAGAAACGTCACGACGAGAAATAAAAAAGTGCGCGTTTCCACTGTATCAGACACGGATCCCGGGACGACACGTCATTTTCTTCGAGTGCCACCTTTTGACCCGGATGAACCGGAGATTTGGTTTGCGCTTTTGGAAGGCCAATTTGAAGCCAATGAAATCACTAAAGACGCGGTAAAGTTTATGAATGTTATTAACAACTTGAATATTCAACATTCCAAGTCTGTAAAGGATATCATACTGAATCCTCCGGCCGAGAATCGCTATACGAAAATTAAGACCGAGCTTATCAAGCGCTTGTCAGCATCGCAGGAGAAAAAGGTCCGTCAGCTACTTGTCCATGAGGAACTTGGTGACCGGAAACCTTCCCAATTCCTCCGACACCTGCAAGACTTAGCTGGCCCGTCCGTTCCAGAGGAGTTTATTCAGACGATCTGGTGCAACCGTCTGCCTCATAGTATCCAGACTGTACTAGCTTCTCAACCAACCCACTCCTTGGAACAACTTTCCGACCTCGCCGACCGTATCCAGGAGATCACCTCACCCTGCAACGTCGCTGCCACTTCAGCGAGCTTCACCCAGAACGTGAGCCAATCCAGCGAGATAGCGGAACTGAAGAAGATGGTGGAACGTCTCACCCTGAAGCTTGAGGAACACACTCGCTCAGGCCACTGTTCCAGCATCAGATCCAGACCTCGACGACGTGCTTCGAATTCACGTCAGCGGTCCAGATCCAACTCCAGCTACCGCAAGTACCCTACTTGTTGGTACCATGCCAAGTTTGGAGACCAGGCCCGCAGCTGCATCAAGCCGTGCGACTACAAGAAGGCGGGAAACTCCACCGGCAGTCGCTAATGGCGACTGGTGATTGCCACGCCTCTTCAGGTCGCCTCTTCGTCACAGACCGCGGTACGAAAGTGAGATTTTTGGTAGACACAGGTAGTGACTTATGCGTCTACCCTCGATCCGCGCTTCGTGAACGACGTGCAAAGACTGGTTACCAGCTTAGTGCCGCAAATGGTAGTGCTATAGACACTTACGGTTACATTAATTTAGATTTAAATCTAGGCTTAAGGCGTAGTTTTCCTTGGCGCTTTATTGTAGCTAATGTAACAAAGCCAATTATAGGCGTAGATTTTTTAAGCTTTTATAATTTAATTGTTGATTGTCGTAAGCAGCGCCTTGTGGATAGTGTTACCGATTTGTCATCAACTGCTTCTATGGCTAATGATGTAAATGTCTGTTCTGTGAAAGTATTGACGGGCGACACTAGGTATCATAACATTTTATCTAAATTCCCTGAAATCACCCGTCCATCAGGTACTCTCACAACACCCAGACACAACACCGTACACTACATCCGTACTACTCCCGGTCCTCCCATTTCATGTACTCCTCGTAGGTTAGCTCCTGACAAATTGAAAATAGCCAAGCAGGAATTTCAACTTATGTTGAACAATGGTACTGCTCGTCCCTCTGACAGTCCTTGGGCTTCGCCTTTGCACCTGGCGCCCAAGAAAGATAACGGCTGGCGACCATGCGGCGATTATAGGTTACTCAACGCTCGCACTATACCAGACCGTTATCCCATACGACACATCCATGACTTTGCTCATGCCTTGTCTGGATGTAAGGTCTTCTCTACGATAGACTTAGTGAAGGCCTATAATCAGCTCCCAGTATTTCAGGACGATATAAAGAAGACTGCCATCACCACCCCTTTTGGTCTATACGAATTCCCGTATATGACCTTCGGGCTTCGAAATGCGGGACAAACTTTTCAGCGTTTCGTCGACGAAATGACCAGAGGGCTCGATTTCTGCTACTGTTACCTCGACGATTTTTTAGTGTTTTCAAAATCCGCTGCAGAACATGAGGTCCACCTCCAGCTCCTCTTCTCCCGCATGAAGGAATACGGCATGCTCGTCAACACTTCAAAATGTATCTTCGGAGCTAGTGAAGTAACATTTTTAGGTTACAGGATCTCGGAAACTGGCACCAAACCTCTGGAATCCAAGGTCGATGCCATCAGAGACTTCCCCGCACCGAAGACCGTGAAAGAACTGCGAAGGTTTTTAGGGATGGTCAATTTTTACAGGCGATTTCTTCCACACGCTGCCAAGATCCAGGCCCCCCTAAACTCCTTACTTACAGGTTCGGTGAAGGCGTCCCACCCGGTTAACCTCACTGGTGAGTCCCTACTTGCTTTCGAGCAATGTAAAGACAGCCTTTCCAATGCTGCTTTACTGGCACACCCCGACTCTGAAGCTAAGCTCGCTCTGGTAACAGATGCGTCCGATCTAGCTATGGGTGCTGTATTGCAGCAATTGAAAGATGGCTTATGGCAACCTCTCGCGTTCTTTTCTCGCAGGTTGAGCCCTTCTCAACAGAAGTACTCCCCGTATGATCGCGAGTTGTTAGCCATATACGAAAGCATCAAATACTTTCGCCACATGCTTGAGGCCAGACACTTCGTGGTATATACTGACCACAAGCCGCTCAGTTTCGCTTTCCACGAGAGGAAAATTAACTGTTCGCCTCGTCAGTATCGTCATCTCGATTATGTATCTCAGTTCACTACCGACATACGACACATTTCGGGCAAAGACAATGTCGTTGCCGATACATTGTCACGCGTCGATGAACTGCAGATACCTATCGATTACGAACGTCTCGCCTCATCTCAAGCTGTGGACCCGGAATTGACACAACTTCTCAGCGGTGAATCCTCACTCCGCCTCAAGAAGTTAATTCCACAAGGTTCCAACACGGAGGTCTACTGTGACGTTAGTACAGCGACACCCAGACCTTTCGTCACCAAACCTTTAAGGAAACAACTCTTCGATAGTCTTCATAGCCTTAGTCACCCAGGCGCCAACGCAACCGCTAAATTAGTGGCTGAACGTTTCGTCTGGCCTGGCGTGCGTAAAGACTGTCGAGACTGGTCCCTGAAATGCATAGCATGCCAGCGCGCAAAAGTGAATCGTCACGTGTCGTCTCCTCTTGGCACGTTCGCTTTACCCCGCGCTCGCTTTGCATTTATACACATGGACATTATTGGCCCCTTGCCTATATCGCAAGGCAATAGGTACTGCCTAACAGTCGTGGATCGTTTCACACGCTGGCCAGAGGTTACCCCAATGGTTGACATGACTGCGGAAACCGTCGGTAAGGCATTAATATCGTGGATATCCAGATTTGGATGTCCAACAGATATTGTCACCGACCGCGGACGACAGTTCGAATCCACACTTTTCCAATATCTTGGAAAAATGATCGGATTCAAACACCGTCGAACCACCGCATATCATCCAGCGTGTAACGGGCTTGTGGAGCGATTCCACCGACAGCTAAAAGCGGCCATAATGTGTCATGCTGACTGCAACTGGGTTGACCAACTGCCCTTAATTCTTTTGGGCATACGCAGCAGCTTCAAAGAGGATCTCCAAGCTTCCTCTGCAGAGTTAGTGTATGGCGAACCCTTACGTCTGCCTGGAGAATTTCTCCAAGCGACTGCACTGGATTCCACCGACCTTTCGGATTTCACCACTCGCCTACGCCACTTTGCAGCAAAGCTTACTCCATCCCCCGCTGCGCGTCATAGCAAGGATAAAATTTTTATTTACAAAGATTTAAATACATCAAGTCACGTTTTCTTAAGGGACGATACATTGCGAGGTGCCTTAATGCCTCCCTACTCCGGTCCCTACGAAGTTCTCGAGAGAAGTGACAAAACTTTCAAAATTTTGGTCAAGGGCAAATCTGTCACAGTAACTATAGACCGACTTAAACCAGCCTATATACTGTCCGACCCTACTCCCGTACCAAATCCTTTTCCTACTTACATAACCGTTCCCACTTCTTCTCCCAAGTCAACTATCCCCACTCCTGATCCAATTCCCAGTACAACTTCACATACTACACCAGATCAGGACACTGTGATAAAAACTAGATCAGGTCGTGTTGTACGATTTCCAGATTATTATCGCCCATGACGGTCTCTGGGGGGGAGTGATGTGGGGAACCCACATATCATATTTGCATGTATATATATTTATGTCTATAAAATATTTAAATTCATATTAATATATATTTACATTTATTAATATTATTTACAATTAAACAAAACACTAAATCTAACTATTTATACTTACACACTAATCGTAACTACTACATACAATAAATAAACACAATAAAAATTATACAAATATACGTTCGTCAACCTAGTGTCGGAACGTCATTATTATTCGTAGTTCCGCCGAGCGTGTGCATTGGAGCCGCGCAGTCGATACATCGGTAAACCTATCTTTTGTCCTGCGCGGACCCGTGCGCCGGCGCATCTCCCGGCTCGCTTACGCACACGCGTCTCACCTGTGACGTTAATTGACAGTGCAGACAGTTTTGCAATAGCTACACGCACGCGCGATTAGCTCGTAAACGATTTACCGAATCTATTTGTAATTACTGTGTATCTGAACTTTCTATCTGTTTTCTTCCGTACTCCTTCTTTTCTGTGGACGTTTGTGCTGTGATTTATGTGAACGATTATCTTGGTGTTGATTAAAGACTATTGAGTGTGCGTCGAGTTTACTTCTACCTCCGCACACGAAACCCCGACATCAACATCATCAGGTACCTTCTCATCCATACCTACCTACCATCACCATACACACGCCACCCCCACAAATATAATAAAAAAAATATCAACATTTTTTGATCATGTTTGACGCCATATTTGTTTTGGTGACTACTAACGCCGCTTGGGAAAAGAATGAACTAAATTACAATCACCTGACTGCTTTTACGTCCGCTCTGTTCAAAGGGCTATGTTTCAATCCGCTACCTAGTTGGACGTTAAGTGACGCGTGTTTAGTTAACGTTCGGTCTAGTCATTCAATTGAATGTCGTCATTCAATGAACGCGCTAGCCATTCAATTGAATAGCAGATTCAACCAGATGACTGCGACATATATAAGATCTAAAGTACATAAATGTTATTATTTATGACTGTACATCATTTCAATTGTAAACCGTACCCGCAGTAGGTAACCTTCAAGAAACATTAGTTGTAAAAGTTGAATAGTATTATATTCAAGAACCTCATGTTCCTTGTTCTGGTCGGCGCGAGGGTTGAACACGTAGAACAGTTTGCCGGAAGTGTTCGCAAAAGTCGCCGCAGATGCGTTCAGATTCTGTAACAACAGTCTCACGGTTTCACATATTTTTTTTATAGTAGCTCGACATAATGACTTCCCTACGCCTGATGGAAAGCGAAAGAGAAGCCCAAATCGCTTTGACAACGGGCAAGAAACTGGTCAGTTGCCTGTCAGTTGCCACCACCATGCCGGCCCAAACCTAACCCCCCACGAGCACTGGAAACCCTACTCACTGGCAGAAACGCGACCCGGAGGTCATTTGGCTGCGGTACTCTATAGGTAGGTAGGAGGTCCTTCCCCGGACGGGCGGCTCGATTCAAGCGAACATTCGCTACAACTCCTGTTTGTATTGGTTTAAACACCCAGACCAATTCAAACAGACTAGATGGCGCTGTGTGGCCCAATGTGGCATGTTTACGGTTTATTTATCATTTGACGTACCTCGGCATCAGCCTCCTGCGCGGCCGCGCACACGTCGCGGGCGGACTTGCACAGCGCTTGCAGGTCCGCCATCGCCTGAGCGCGATCCTTCTCGTCTTGTCCCGAACTAAGGACTTTACTCTCTGCAATTAATAAAATATATAACAAGTGTGAGTAACTAAGTCATCATCATCATCATCATCAGCCTATTACAGTCCACTGCTGGACATAGGCCTCTCCAGTTGTTCGCCACTCAGAGCAAACATCTGGAGGATATACCCATAATCGCGACGCTGGGCAGGCGGGTTGGCGATCGCAGGGCGAGGCGAGAAGCTATTCTCGCTCCGGCGACGCTGCTGCCCATCACCGGTCTGTAGTATTTAGCTACGCCATCAATCGTGATGGTTATACCGCCACCAGTCGATTGCCAGAGCGCCTCGTTTGTTATTCGGCAGGATGCACCACGGGCAGGTGAGGTTGGCTTGGAGCGAAAAGATGATAGGCCGCTCCCTTACATCCATTACAATACAAGTAACCAAGTAAAGTGCGCAAATATTTTAGCTACGGGACCAATTATTGCCGAGGCTGGAATGTAAGGGAGCGGCCTAATTATCACGATTGAAGGCATAGCTAAATACCACAGGCCGATGACGGGCAGCAGCGTCACCGGAGCGAGAAGGTACGCCCTGCGATCGCCAACCCGCCTGCCCAGCGTGGCGATTATGGGTATAACCTCCAGGTGTTTGCCCAAAGTGGTAAACAACTTGAGAGGCCTATGTCCAGCAGTGGACTGCGATAGGCTGATAATGATGATAAAGCCTGGTTAATAAAGGTTTTAGTTAAAATAAGATCACTTTACCTTTGACAATGTCTGGCATCAGTTCCGTTATAGTGGCAATAGCTAAGTCGGCCGTTGCGTAGTCTGGGTTGTCCCGGTCTGTGAAACGTATTATGTACATATGAAAAACAAATGGTTGGTCTGTTGGTTAGTTTTATTCACAAACTAGCTGCGCTCCGCGCTGTTACCCGCGGTTTCTCGTTACAATTTTTCGATTTTTTCTTACCGTAAGAACCATGCTTGAACTTCAACAAACATTTAAAAAACCGACTTCAAAAAAACACAAACGACCAAAACTAAAAAGCGATAAATAACGTAAGGAATCCTATCCTTAATACATAATTATTTAAATATTACAATTATCACTTATTTTTGAAGTCGGTGCCAGCCTCTCGGTACCTAACGTAGACTGTTGTTGTATGACGCGCGCGGCCGGCAAACACACGACAATATACATTTATTTGTTTGGCTGGCACCGACTTCAAACGATAAGTGATAATTTTAATATTTAAATAATTATGTATTAAGGATAGGATTCCTTACGTTATTTATCGCTTTTTAGTATTGGTCGTTTGTGTTTTTTTGAAGTCGGTTTAATTTTTTTAAAAAAAATAATTTTATTTCTCTATTTTTAGTTGCGTTAATGTGCTGTGACCTTGAATAAAGGCTAATTAATGTCCTTAAGAGTTTTATTTAGGAATGAAAAATTTTGCTTTAAGTCAAGTGAAGACTTTGCGATCTAGAATCAAGCATATCACTTACCAAATCACCTGCCCTATTAGCCTTGCATAAGTACATACTACTACCTAGTTTAATATCGACCAATGTCAATACTGTCCTCTAACTCCTAACCGTTAAGGAGTTCTGTGGCTTCATCATCAGCACCAGATGTTGACGCCCGGAAGCATATACCTGAGTAAAATATGATTACGTAACAAAAACACCATATGAGCATACAATTTTCGGTTGTTGCCCTCAATTTCTCCAGGATCCCATCATCAGATCCTGACTTGGTGATAATGGGACCACCTCGGAAGTGTCCTCTGTCAAACTGTCGAAAAATTTTTGAAATCCATCCATAATTGACGGAAATATCGGTGAACATACATAAAAAAAAAATTATACATGCAGACGAATTGAGAACCTCCTCCTTTTTTCGAAGTCGGTTAAAAAAAAGAATTGGCTAAATTGGTCCAGGCGTTATTGAGTTATGCGCTTACCAACACATTTAGCGATTCATTTTTATATTATAGACTACTAGGTTTTGTTACCGACTTCGTGACCGGATTAATGTAGGTTTATCAAAGATGTATCTATTGAACTTGTAATACGGAGAATAGGCACCGTTATATGGTGCAAGTTCCTAAGACTCGCACAGCGTTTCGCCTCTACCTTTTGAGAGATATAATCTTCCGATGTTCGAGAAGAGACTGAACAGGTTTTTGCTGGGTGAGCGCGTTCCATCGTACTGCAATATCGCTTACTATACTATAATGACTGATAGATAGTAATTCCTTATTGCAAAAAATACAAACAATAAAAAGGTATTATAGCCATCTTGTGGTCCAATTTAGGCAAGACAACCTTCACGATCTCGATCCCTAACCCGACACTTGTCACGATCTGTATATTACAATCCCCATCCCGTACTTTATCCCGATCCCTTTCCCCATCCTGATCAATTTAGGCAGTCTTATCGCTAGCAAGCGATCTGATCCAGACAACCTTAACGATCTCGATCCCTAACCCGACACTTGACACGATCCCTATCCTGTCCCCATCCCGTACTTTATCTCGATCCCTTTTCTCATACTGATCCCTATCCTGATCTTAACGCCGTAGTTTAGTATACTATTGAGCATCTTATCGTCCTAGTATAGGGTATGCTTGAGTCCCTCTATGAAGACATACGAGTTGAGTAATAAGTCCTCACCAGCCGTAGCAGTGACGAGGGCGGCGAGGGCGGCGTTCAGCTGCGCTATCCTCTGCGCCAGCCTCCTGCGTAGCTCGGCAGCTTCGGGACCTTGGACGGACGCGCCAGTATACGGCTGCGAACAAATATGTATTATGATCATTGATTGTGGATAAGCTAATCGACCTCTCAAGATCATAACGGTGACCGCCTTACGCCATACCTTAGCCAGCTCGGCCTCGGCGTCGTCCGCCGCCTGCCTGGCGCCGCCCGCAGCCGTCACGAACTTGAGTCGGCGGCGCTCCCTCGCAGAGACACTGTCGGCGTCACCTTCCGGCTCACCTGTGATGAAATTATGCAATTTGTATCTGTCACCGGAAAATAGCAAGAAACGTAAATTGATCAATTTCCTAAGTAGTTGATTAACTTTCGGAAAATAACAAACGGTAGTTGAAATGTATTATTTAACGCAATGGATTTCAGTTAGTTGATCAATTTACGGTAGCCTGACAGTCATTTAATAATTTACGATTTTGACACAAGTAAAATCGTCCTCAAATGGGCCAATCGTTGCTCAATGTACTATTTAACGGTGCACTATTACCCGTAACTTAATACACTGTTCCCTGATTGGTTGCCGGGATAACGCCACGTGAGCCATTGAACCAATCAACGTTCACCTCACCTTCGTCGGATGATTTTACGGCAAGATCCCGTAAAATGATCAATTTACTAAAATACATACGTTAAATAATACATTTCAACAGCCGTTTATTATTTCCCGGAAGTTAATCAACTACCTAGGAAATTGATCAACTTACGATTCTTGCTATTTTCCGGTGACATATCCAAATGTAGGTACATGAGTGTGACTAGATGGAGGGGGGAAGCCGCCGAAGGGAAAGCAACCATGACGGCTGATAGGTATGAATGGAAGAAGCTTAGTTGACAATTCAAAAGCACTTGTTAAATCTATATGAAGAAAGATGTTTTTAGGGTTCCGTACGCAAAGGGTAAAAAGGGGACCCTATTATTACGACTTCGCTGCCTGCCTGTCACCAGGCTGTATCTCAAGAACCGTTATAACTAGGGAATTGAAATTTTCACAGATTATGTAATTCTGTTTCCGCTATAACAACAATGATACTAAAAATAAAATAAATAATTAAAAGGGGCTTCCATACAAAAAAAACGCAAGTTTTGCCTATTTTTGCCTAATATTTGTACGGAACCCTTCTTGCGCGAGTCAGATTCGCGATTCATTATCATCATCACCTATATCAGTCCACTGCTAGACACAGGCCTCTCCCAAAGCGGATTCGCGCTACGCGTTTATTCTGTTCTGTACTCCATCTTCAGGGCGCCCGAAAAATATGTCCACCACATTTTGTAGAACGTCATTGTTAAATTTATGTCAGCTTTGCGCAGCTTTACACAGGTTCACTTACGTCAAACATCGAAAGGCATCCTTAGGGCTGTCGGTGAGCACCTCCGCCTGCTTTGCGCGGGTCTTGCCGTGTCGTACGTTTTTATTATAGTTCATTCGCGTTAAGAAAATAGTGACTCATCACCGACTGCCGGCCAAGCCACACCCCCTAGCCAATTAAAACGCTAGAAATTATAATTTCTAGCGTTAGCCACACCCCCTAGCCAATTAACACGCTAGAAATTATACTTTCTAGCGTTTTAATTGGCTAGGGGGTGTGGCTTGGCCGGCAGTCGGTGATGAGTCACTATTTTCTTAACGCGAATGAACTATAGTTGGTATTCTCCGTCTCGCTTCCATCAAGAGGCGAACTCCCACATACCCATCCCTGCTACCGGTGAGTTATAGGGATGCATTTTCCCCCGGCGAAACAAAAAAAAAGGGGGATGCAGATAGCAGGGATGCGCAAAAGCATTTTCCGCTGATGAATATAAAAAGGGGGCTGTCGGTGAAAATACGAGATACTGACTATCTGCCGTATACAAGGCGCCCTTGAGCCTGTCCAGCGCCCTGGCCAGGTCCAGGGTGCGGTCCCGCAGGTCGTCCTTCAGCCGGTCACCCTCAGGCCGCGCGACCAGCGGCCGCCAGCTCGCGGCCAGCTGCTGCGCGCGAGAGGACAACGCCTCTGCGCACGCCGACACGGCGCTGCGGCAGTGCGGCTCGTGGATGGAGGGCGCCGTCAGCTGGAAATTAGACATTAAGTAAATAACCTAAGAAATGCTACGCTGGACCATCTAGCCCTAACACCTAGGCCCACGCTTGCCAATATCATACATACAACTTGGCGAACAACTGGAGAGGCTTATGTCTGACGATGATTACATAGCAAAATCCCAGACCAATACAAACAGACGTGATCATGCACACAAATGTTTGTACTGCGAGGGGACCGTAAAAAAGTATCTGAGTAAGTAGGTTTATCAGCCTCACTGTGGTACAAGCCAGCAGGACCTTGACTGCGTCAGCGCACTTGGCACCAGCCTCATCCACCTCCGCCGCGTCAGGGTCAGAGGGATGCAGGGAAGTCAGCTCGTTGGCTGTCATCAGCAGCAGCAGGGTCACCCATCCCCCACTCACCGTGGTACAAGCCAGCAGGTCCTTGGCAGCGTCAGCGCACTTGACGCCGGCCTCGTCCACCTCCGCCGCGCCAGGTTCGGAGGGCAGCAGGGAAGTCAGCTCGTTGGCTTTCACCAGCAGCAAGGTCGTCTTGTGGCCCACCTCTTTAGCCAGCTCGATCAACTGTGGTCATTAAACGTTTTTTTATTAATGTTTAGAAATATGAACGTATGAGTGACTCATTCATTTAATGATTGGGCGAATGGATGACTCATTGTTACATCGTTCGTACGTTCATTCACATTCATTCATATTGAGTCAGTTATGTTTAAAAACAGTTGCAAATGAAACCACTTTGTTTTGACAGGCGACTTTTTCACATTCATGGTAGTTATAAATCCCCTAAAGTATTTTAGACAATTTAATGCGTTGTTTTGTTTTTAACGCTATGGATAGCATACGAGCAAGCGGCAAATCCTACTTATCTTAACTAATATTATAAAGCTGAAGAGTTTGTTTGTTTGAACGCGCTAATCTCAGGAACTACTGGTCCGAATTGAAAAATTCTTTTTGTGTTGGATATTTATCGAGGACCATTTATCGAGGAAGGCTTTAGGCTATATAACATCACGCTGCAACTATTAGGAGCGAAGAAATAATGGAAAATGTAAAAAAACGGGGAGAAAATAACTATTCCACGCGGACGAAGTCGCGAGCACAGCTAGTAATATTATAAACGCGAAAGTTTGTTTGGATAGATGGATGGATGTTTGTTCCACTTTCACGCAAAAACTACTGAACGGATTTCAATGAAACCTTACAGGAATATAGTTTGTACATCAGATTAACATATAGACTATGTTTTATACGAATATCACGCGGGCAGAGCCGCGGGCAGCAGCTAGTCTCATATAAAACAGTAACCGCACCTCAAGGACGTAAGCAATGCCAGGGGCACAGCCATGCCGCTACTTACCGTGAGAAAAGAGTTCCATATAAACCAATGAACAAGTCACAGGCGATTGAGTGAATGAACGCGTAAATGAATGAACGAATACAATAATGAATGAATGTTACAGACTAATAGGATACCTCGTTTTGTTTGTCGGCATCCTCTCCTCTGTTCTTCATTCGTTTGAAAGTGAATATCAACTTCTCCGACACGCGTCCATAATCCTTGGCAGCATCTTGCATTTTCTGGAAAATTAGGAAACAAATTACATTTCATGCTGAGTGACTATTCCATCTTAAAGTTAAGAGAGGTAGAGCATAGCGAATCTTCGCTCGAATTGAGCCACCCGTCCCGGGAAGGACCTCCGCCCTATAGAATACCGCAGCCAAATGACCTCCGGGTCATGTTCCTGTCGGTGAGTAGGGTTTCCGGAGCTCGTGAGGGGTTGGGGTTGGGCCGGCATGTCGGTGGCAACTGACAGGTAACTGACCAGTTACTTGCCTGTTGTCACAGCGATTTGGACTTCTCTTTCTTTTTTTTTATGGAATTGGGGGCAGACGAGCAAGCGGTTCACCTGATGGTAAGTGGAAACCGCCGCCCATGTACATCTGCAACATCAGCAGTTACAGCTGCGCTGCCGGCCTTTAAGGAAGAGGTATGCTCTTTTCTTGAAGATTTGCTTTCCATCAGGCGTAGAGAAGCCATTATGCCGAGCTACTATAAATAAAGGTCCATATTTGTAGGTGACGCACCTCATGATCCTCGGGCTTGGTGATGAGGCAGACCCTCTTGGCGGCGTCGCACAGCGCCCGCGTCTGGTCCAGCAGCTGTTGCCGCGACTTGCCGTCCTTCACCGCGCTCAGCTTATGGACATCTGTTTGGAAAAGAGATTACATATGACAGCCTACCCGCTTCATAAATACAAATTCACAACAATCATTCTATAAGATGTAATGATGTAAGGGAGTGGCCTATCATCTTTTCGCTCCAAACCAACCTCACCTGCCCGTGGTGCATCCTGCCGAATAACAAACCAGGCTCTGGCAAACCGATTGGTGGCGGTAAAACCATCACAATTGAAGGCGCAGCTACATACCACAGACCGATGACGGGCAGCAGCGTCACCGGAGCGAGAAGCTACGCCCTGCGATCGCCAACCCGCCTACCCAGCGTCGCGATTATGGGTATATCCTCTATATGTTTACCCTAAGTGGCGAACAACTGGAGAGGCCTATGTCCAGCAGTGGAGTGCAATAGGCTGTTAATGATGATAATGACGCGATAAGATTTCTGCAATATATGTAGATTTACATCGAAACTTTTTGCTTTTAATTATAATTATATGAGTTTGTATGCAGATCAGGCTTATCAATCATCATCAGCCTCTCACAGTCTACTCAGAGGCCTCTTTCCCAGTGGGCACTTTGGGCATCTTTTTTTAATACAATATGGGTTCGCGCTTGACTGCTGTTCACCTGCTGGTAAGCGATATCACAGTCTACGATGGAGCGCGCTCACCCATCGACAAACCGGTTCACTCTCGCCTTGAACATCGGAACATTGTACGTCTCGGAGAACAAGGATCCTGGCAAAGAGTTCCATAGTTTGGCCGTTCGTACTATGAAAGTAGGGGCGAAACGTGCTGTGCTAGTCCTAGGAACTTGCACCATATACATTTGTGTGCATGAACAACGGTGCTTATTCGCCGTATCCCTGCTCGTCATAATAGTATTCTGTTAAAGTCATAGGGGCCCCATTTCCTCATTCCCAGGTCCTCGAATAGGTTAAAGACGGCATTAAGTCTACTGCTGGACATAGGCCTCTCCTATTGTTCGCCACTTTGCACAATTCTGGGCTTCTCGCATCCAGCACTTGCCAGCCATCCCGCGTTAATCGTCACTCCACCTGGCCTGAGAACGGTCTTATAAGTACTATAAACATTTTCACCTTTGGTCAATTCCGGCAACAATTCATTTATAGTATTCATGGAAGTAACCGCCGCGGAGTAGTCCACATTATTGGGATCTGAAAATAAGTAGATAAATCAATCAATATAAATAAAAATGGACCTTCAAAATGTAGGTATGTGCTTTTTTTTGTATACGCTTGATAGAAGGCGAAAGAGAAGCCAAAGTCGCTGCGACTACGTTACCAGCCAGTTGCCACCGCCCTGCCAGCCCAACCCTTATCTACGGCTGGCGATGCAGAACTCCCCCCACGAGCTCCGAAGACCCTACTCACCGACAGACATACGACCTGTCACGGTCATTTGACTGCGGTATTCTATAAGGTGGAGGTCCTTCCCCGGACGGGCGGCTCAATTCGAGCGAAGATTCGCTATGCCCTACCTCTCTTAACTGTTACGCCTAATGCCTAAAACTGTTGCACGACTACACCAAATTAATAAATAAATAAATATCAGACAACATCACATACAATGCTCTAATCCCAAAGTAAGTAGCTTAAGCACTAGTGTAATAGGTATCAGAACAACGAAGGTACCACAAATAAATACTTAAATACATATAAACACCCAGACACGGAACAAACATAAGTGTTCATTACACGAATGTTTGAACCGGGTGGGAATCGAACCAACGACCCTTGATTTAGAAGTCACCACCAATTGAGCCACCGAGCCAGTCATTGGATGATTCATGGTTGTATGTATTCGTTATTGTTAAGACACGGTTTGTGTCATTTGTGGCTAAAATGACTGGACTATGATATAATAAAAAAATCTATGTATTGTTAAAAAAAATATCTGATAAGACCCAATTATACTAGTGAAGTGTTCTTACCCGCGTAAGCCGTCAGGTACAAGGCCACTGCCGCGTTGAGCTTGCCCATCTTGTCTTCCGCAGCTTCCTCCAGCTCCTCCACATACGCTGCATCCACGATTGTCCCCTCATACTCCTGTGCAAGAACCATATAATAATATAGGGGCACTCAGATATCCAGATATAGAGTAAAGATATAGAGGATGTAAGGGGGCGACCTATCACCTTTTCGCTTCAAGCCATCCTCACCTGCCCGTAGTGCATCCTGCCGAACAACAAACGAGGCTCTGGCAAACCGACTGGTGGCGGTAAAAGCATCACGATAGAAGGCGTAGCTAAATACCACAGGCCGATGACGGGCAGCAGCGTCACCGGAGCGAGAAGCTACGCCCTGCGATCGCCAACCCGCCTGCCCAGCGTGGCGATTATGGGTATATCCTCCAGAAGTTTGCCCTAGGTGGCGAACCACTGGAGAGGCCTATGTCCAGCAGTGGATTGCAATAGGCTGATGATGATGACGACTCAGATATCCGGCCGGTGTATCCCATCTCACATACACACACATATTAAATTGTCTCAAGGAGCCTCTAAGCCTGTGCCCCCACGCAAGCCTTCCAAAGGACCGGGAGGGGTAACGCCTTCGCGTGATATCCAAAAGGAGAATACAAAACCGCATCTCTTAAGACATATAAACTTGCCAAACTTAAGTAGTATGACCATTTAAGCTGCAATTCTTAACACATGGCAAATATTTACTACAAGATGACAGCTCGGCACTGTAATTTGTACACCGTACCCAAAGGTACGACATGTGGAAACCTGTATAATTGACCTCACATCTAAGTACACATTCCAAACAAATAAATTATTTTTATTTAATCACCAACTCAATGAGGCTCACTTGCTATAAACCCATGAGTCACACTTAAATGTCGATATCATATAATTTTGAAGGTCAAAAATGCATATGCAAATAATCTTGATTTGGCGTTTCGCAATGAAGTTAGTGTCGTATAGACATGAATTTCTTGTTTCGACAAAACGTGGAAGACCCAATTTTACTTAGGTAGCCTTAAAACTAAAATAAATATACAAGACCCCACAATCATCAGATATAAACCCGTACTTACTTATACTGTGTTTACCTTCGGATGCAACAAATTTAAAAAAAGAAATTAGCAAAAGATAGATCCACAACCAAATGAATAGATGGAATAATGAATAGTAGGTGGTGGTGGTAGCATGCAGCACAGACAGAGTTTGTAATTGTGCAGGGGTCGAACCTGCGACTATTGTTTCAGAAGCAGCGGTCGCTGCCACTGAACCAAATTGGTCGTCGACTACTGGTTACCAGTCTGGTTGTCTATGTCTTCAATAATGATATGTGATTGTGTTGTCTTTCTGCTACAAGTAAAGAATGTAATAAGAAAGAAATGCAAGCCGAGTCAAACCTTATCCAACGCTGCCTTAGCATCGTCGATGGTCCCGCAGGCGGTCTGCGAGGCGGCAATGATCGACGCACGGCGTAATGTCGCGTCCACCTTCTCGTCTTGTATGAAACTCTGCCTCGACCGCTACAATACGCAAGCGTGCAAGTGGTGTAAGGGTGATCTTTCGTTTCTATTCTTTATACCATTTCTTAACAATCGCTACTGGCTTCACTATTCGAAATATTTCGAACACAGAATCCAGTTGTATAGCTATGCTATTTCATTATGGAATCATTTTATGATGAAAAATATAAATGACTGAATTCAATTCTATACTGAATAGAGGGGCTGCTGGACTCTTGGACGAATGAAGTTAGATATTTCCACGGTGTCCCCACAGAAACATGATTCACTGCATTTTATATGTTAAATATAGTTTTTTCTAGACGCCTACATAATTTTTAACAGCTTACAGTGATTGTGTCATCTAAACTTCCTCTGCCATATTAGCAAAAATCTATATATATAAAAGGAGAAACTGACTGACTGACTGACTGACATATCAACGCACAGCCCAAACGGCTAAACGTAGGCACTTGAAATTTGGAAGGGACGTAGCTTAGGTACCGTAGGGGTGCACTAAGAAAGGAATTCCCGAAATTCCCACGGGAACGGGAATTAGCGGGAAAATCCTTTTGTATGAAAAATCTAAACCGCTTAAGTTAGACGCTTGAAATTTGGCATGCAGGTACCTTAGTAAATATAAAGTTTAGTTATGGCTGTATTTTGAGAAATTCCCACGGGAACGGGAGTTAGCGGGAAAAAACTTTTGTATGTATAAATTTAAACACGCGGACGAAGTCGCGGGCAAAAGCTAGTAACCTATAAATTATCTCAGTTACATTTAATTTTATAGAAACGATATAAATCACCCTTAAATGCTTGTGAGTATGACAAGTGGTACAATGATAAATGTCCTGAATCAATGAAAGAAGAGTGGGAAGAAGATTGAAAGAGTGAACAGAGCATTCTTATTTAAGTAGGCGATGTTGGCTGTAGAAAGTAGCTGCTACATAATGGTTTAGATACTTTTATTTAATATAGATTTCTTAATAAACCACATCTTTGAAAACCCACCCTGTTTTCAAAGATGTGGTTAAGGTTACGCGAAGCTAAGCTGATGCTTGTATTTTGCAGGGATTGAAACCGCGGCTACTGCGTCTGAAGCAGCGTTCACTATCACTGAACCATACAGGAAGAATATAATCATCAGTCATCATCATCAGCCTATTGCAGTCCACTGCTGGACAAAGGCCTCTCCAGTTGTTCGCCACTTATGGCAAACATCTAGAGGCAGAATCTTGAAGTAATCAACATTATTTTTTTTGAAATTTTATTCTTTTCAAACTCCATAAAGAATTTAAGACACATTTAGGAAATAACTAGAAAAATACAGGCCAAGAAAAAACAAAAGAATATCTAGAGGGTACACCCATTATCGCCACACTGGGCAGGCGGGTTGGCGATCATCAGTGGAACACTATTATTGGTCAACTTTTGTCAGCTTCACGCAACACTACAATACAATCCAACAGGTACTCTCTACAGCCAGCTTCGGAAAAGAACTTAGTATGTGCTGTCATAGATCAGGGGTCCCCAAAGAGTGTCCGAGCAATGCTTGGACTGCATAGTATGGGCACCATAGAGTTTCGTATGGTTTTTTAAAAACAGTGTACGTATCTGATTAAATGTCATATTTTTAGAACATGATAAAAGTAGCACAAACTCTAAAAAGCACGTGCGAAAGACAACGCTTTGGGAACCTCTGTCCTGTACGCACGGAAAAGAGAAAATTGTGCAAAAGTGATAGTTTTGAAAGAACGCTTTTAAATACAAACAAGTTAACTCTTGTTTGTTTTGACTTTTCATTAGACAACGTACAAATAAGTAGATGCCACGTAATTTTGAACTATGTTCCTTTGTAATAGAGTTCAAACCAGTTACATAGGTATACATAAAGGTGCGTTTCTACAGAAGCGGGACTGCGTAGAGCTAACAAAAATTGACCGATATCATTGGTCAGTTTTTGTTAGCTCTGTGCAGCCCAACCATTATGGAAACACACCCTTAGGGTTAACTGAATCCATAGTTGAAATGTATGAAATAGTTAGTCAAGCCAAACGAATCAAACTACTAAACAAATAAACCCAAGACATACCACGCTGGGCCACACAGCGCCCTCTAGTCCCAAACTAAGCCGAATATTGTACTATGGGTACTAGACCACTGATAAACTTACAAAACTTACTACCCAGACCAATAAATAAATATCAGACAACATCACATACATTGCTCCGATCCCAAAGTAAGTAGCTTAAGCACTTGTGTTATGGGTATCAGAACAACGAAGGTACCACAAATAAATACTTAAATACAAATATAAACACCCAATACAAACAGACATGTTAATGCACGTTTGTACTGTGCGGGGATCGAACCCACGACCCTTGGCTCAGAACCATCGAGCCAGCCGCAAATGGTCCAATACCCAATAGTTTACCCTTTAACTAGCACAACATTCGCATTTATCCATTCCCAATTTGTACATAACTCACCCTGCAGAACTCCCCTCGCTTGATCGTCTTGGGGTCCAGAGAGAAGTACATCTGCGTGGACAGGTCGGCGATGCGCCGGGCCGCCTCCTGGCCTTTCTCCGAATCCTGCGCAAAGGAAGATATTATTTATATCATCATCATCAGCCAGCAAATGTCCACTGTTGGATATAGGCCTTCCCCAATGACTATTGTCATTAGACCTTACTCACCATGTCTGGCCAAGCACGCATATAGTTTACATCATCATCAGCCTATTGCAGTCCACTGCTGGACATAGGCCTCTCCAGTTGTTCGCCGCTTATGGCAAATTTTGAAGGATATACCCATAATCGCTGGGCAGGCGAGTTGGCGATCGCAGGGCGTATCTTCTCGCTCCCGTGACCCTGCTGCCCGTCATCGACCTGTGGCATTTGGCTACGCCTTCTATCGTGATGGTTTTACCGCCACCAGTCGGTTTGCCAGAGCCTCGTTTGTTGTTCGGCAGGACGCACCACGGGCAGGTGAGGATTGCTTGGAGCGAAAAGGTGATAGGTCGCTCCCTTACATCCTCCAACTAACCTACAAACGAACAAACTCACGACGTTAGTGACGGTAGCATCAGTAAGCGCCGCCATGGCGTCCCGCAGCTCCCGCAGCTCGTCCAGCAGCTTCCTCCGGGCGTCCTCCGAGCTCTGCCGCTGAGCGGTCGCGTTAACTCCTGGACAAATGTATAAAGTAAATATATAATTAAATTGTTATATTCTCTATGTACACTCACCGCACACAATTTCCACTCTCTGCATGACCCAAAGGTTAACTGGTAGAGAATGCTCCTAGCATTAAGTTCGCCTTTTGTACCATTTTGTGCAATAAAGTTTAAATAAATAAATAAAGGGCACTCTATAATAGTAACGAGAACCAAAATCAAATCTATATGAATAAGAAGATTGGTAAAAAGCCAATGCATTTAAAAATAAACCAGGTATATTTTGTACTGAAAAAACTGGTTGGTAGCGGTCCGCCTGGGGTATTTGCCCTCCCCGGACCAGGAGTGCTGGCCGCTTGTCATCTGCGGCTGGCCAGGGCAGGCAGAGATGTTTTTTATTTATTTTATTTATTTTTTATTATTACACCAACAACGTTTACAACTACATATAGACATAGTCGGACTTCGGCGCTACCCATGTCCCTGCTACTTGCTGCCCACTGGCGACACAAGGAGGCTTAATGTCTTGACGTCACGTCATCTTATCTCCAGAGGGTGAAGGTGCCTAATGCATTCCCTTCAACAAGAAAAAAAAAAGTTGTCGCAAGTTCCTGACAACCGATAATGTTGATATTGCGCCTGATCTCCGGTCGTGTCCTATCGTCTCATCGGATCACATATGGGCTGTGTTGACTGCTTACCATCAGGCATCACATTTGCACATCTGCCGCCTCTTGCATTAAAAAAAAACAATAAATTAAATAAATAAATCAAAGCGAACCCTCACCTTCCTCTATCTTGGGCATATCCGCCTGCATGGACTCCACCACTAGCCGCGCCTCCGCTACATTGCTCTCTGTGGGCTCTGAAAGTGTATTAGAACAAAATTTGGGACGTTAACGTGGGCCGTCGGTGTCTCGCACGATTGGTTTCTATGAGTGTATTGTGTTATTGCCTATCGTAATTGCTAAGCGAACATTTACCTTAATCGCCCAAAATTAAGGAATATATCGGAAGTGCAGTGCGACAGGATTCTCGGAGTAAAGCGGTACGTTGTGAATAATTATTTTTGGACACCTTCGCTGATTCTGCGTAAAATCATATTTGCAAAATCAATCACAAATATGTCTAATCCAAAGAATAGAATTTGTAACGGATGCCACGGGCTTATCAAAAGTAAAGAGTACATGAGATGCCCGTTGTGTAAGCGAGATTATGACCTAACTTGCTCCAGTATAACACTCAAACAATTTCATGACATGAGTCCCGCTGGCAAGCAACAATGGAGATGTCCTGAATGTCGCACTAAACAACCCAAAAAAGACAACACGAACACTCCCATTCAAGAACGCGCATCTTCAGTGACGGTAGGTAACATCCCCCTGCTAAGCTATGAGTCAGCAGATTCAGCAACCCTCAAATCTTTCGAAAGTCTGTCCCCATGTGACGCGAATGTCACTCTACGTGCAACTAAACGTTCCGGAGAAAAACAGCTGACCCAGCAGAGTTTATCGTCTTATCGGGTTTGATCACCAGTGAAATCTCAGAAGTTATTCGAAAGGAAATTCGGGCCGCCATGCGTTCGGAGCTGCCGTCTCTAATGGACCAACTGTTTCAATCGTACTTGGATCCAATCAAAGATCAGTTAAGTGGACTTCAGAGCTCTGTCAACTTCGTAAGTGAACAGTATGAGGACCTTAAGAATAACATGAACACTATAACTAACGAAAACAAAGAGTTAAAAAAGGAATGCGTACAGCTTCGTGATAAAATTAGCAGCATAACTGATCGCCTTAACATGGTGGAGCAATATATGAGGGATTCAAATATAGAGATACAGGGTGTGCCGGAACATAAAACGGAAAGCATTGTTACTATCGTCAAACAACTAGCACAAGTTGTCACTCACAAGTTGACTGATGGTGATATATTGGGCTGCACTAGAGTTGCTCCAATCAATAAGAAGAGAAACAGACCCCGAGCCATTGTAGTGAAGCTTAGAAGCAATCGTTGCCGTGATGAGTTCTATTCTGCAGTAACTAGGTATAATAAGGCGCACCAAAAAGAAAAACTTAACTCCTCGCACCTAGGTATTGCAGGCGAAGTGTCACCAGTATATGTCTGCGAACACTTGTCACCTGCTAATAAAGCATTACATGCCGCAGCCCGCATTAGGTCACGAGAGCTAAATTACAAATTTGTGTGGGTCAGAAATGGCCACATATTTATGCGCAAAGATGAGACTTCGAGCTTTATTCACGTGAAGAATGAAGAGACACTGTTGTCTTTAGAATAGGCTTACTTTTAAAACAGTGAACTATTATTATGTTTCCCTTAATTTTAAAAGGCGATTCTTTAAATTGCTTAACGATTTACTATCAGAATGTACGCGGTATTAGAACTAAGTCACTCGATATATATAAGTCAATATTAAATAATAATTACGATATAATATGTCTCAGTGAAACGTGGCTTGATGATGATATTTACTGCTCTGAAATTGTTGATGAGCGATACATGGTCTATCGTAGAGATCGTCCCAAAGAGTTCATGCTAAAATATAAAAAAGGCTACGGTGGGGGGTTACTAGTTGCTATAAAGAAAACCATTATGTCTGAACAAAAATATAACTGGCAAACTACTGTGGAAGATCTCTGGATTCGAATTAGATTAAAATACTTTTGGTTAAACATTTGTGTTACATATCTACCTTCCTATTTAACATATGAACATTATATGGAATTTTTGAATAATTGTGAGGGAATAATGTCTACAGCTACTGATGATAAACACCTCTTACTGGGAGATTTTAATTTAAGTGACATAGACTGGGCAAACTCCCATAATGGGTTACCTCAAAATTGTAGTGAATTAAAGTCAGCATCATTAAACGAACTTCTAGTTACCTCGGATCTAGTTCAGGTTAATACTATCTATAACCACAATAGTAGAATCTTAGATCTAGTAATGGTAAGTTCTGCCTTGTCATGCTCTGTCAGTGGAACTGTGGGCCTGAGTCGAGTTGATGATCATCATCCACCACTAGAGATCTCATTGGGAGCAGATAAAATTCGTACAATGAAAGAGAAGGTGGCTCCTAGATTTTTATTTCGCAAAATGAATTACGATGATTTTATTTCTGAATTTCGGAATGTCGATTGGCAACAGTTTATTGATCTACCGTGTAATGATTTTGTGAATCAATTCTATAGTTTACTATGGGAAACAATCGAGAAATATACTCCCAAAGGTAGACCTAAGAATTATAAACATCCTATCTGGTTTAGTCCACGCCTAATCAAAATGATTAAAAAAAAAGAGCGTTTTCATAGAAAATTTAAAAGATATGGGAACCCCAGAGATTTTGACACATTTTCTATGCTGAGAGCTAGATGTAAGAATGAATTGGTCGATTGTTTGAGATTGTATGTAAATCGTACTGAGGAAAACCTCGTCAAGGATGTTAAGGCCTTCTGGCGATACACAAAAGCCAAAAAGGTTACTAATGCCTATCCTGACAAACTTTTTTATGACGGTCAGTCGGCCGAGGGTGGAGTAAGCATAGCTAACTTGTTCTCGAAATTCTTTTCATCGGTCTATAGCAATCCAAATCCTTCAGTATATATTCCTAACTCTGTACAAAATAACTCCACTCTAGCTTCGATTCACTTATCTGATGAAAATATTAAGTCTTGCATCAAATCGATTAATACAGGGAAGGGAGCAGGTCCTGATGGGGTACCACCGATGTTCGTACATAGGTGTTCGGATGCTCTGGTAAAACCTCTGGGTATTATATTCAATAAGTCCCTAACAAGTGGTATATTCCCTGACCTGTGGAAAATCTCGAAGATCGTACCGATACATAAATCTGGAGATAGGCGGTGCATATCAAACTATAGACCAATTAGTATTTTGAGTTGCTTTGCTAAAATTTTTGAGAGTTTGGTGTATGATTACATCTATGCACATTTTAAAGCAGTTATTAGCCCCAACCAGCATGGATTTGTAAAGTCCCGATCCACTAGCACAAATCTACTAAGTTATACACACCACCTGAATAATGCGTTTGATCAAAAGGTACAGGTAGACACTGTTTACACTGATTTTGCGAAGGCATTTGATCGGGTTGATCATGCTATACTCTGTGTTAAAGCTGAACATCTAGGTTTACATGGTAATGTTCTCCGTTGGCTGTATTCATATTTGCAAAATCGTCCTCAAATAGTGACAATAGGTGGCCATGAATCTGCACCATTTACAGCTATATCGGGTGTCCCCCAGGGATCGAACCTAGGGCCTCTGCTGTTCTTGATTTTTATAAACGATTTGCTTTACTCTTTTAATTGTAATTGTTTAGCTTTTGCTGATGATATAAAATTATTTAAATGCATAAAATCGCATGCAGACTGTGAGGCACTTCAGTATGATATTAATACTCTTGTTGACTGGTGCTCTAACAATAACATGTCCTTAAATATTAAAAAATGTCAAGTAATTACATTCACTAAAAAGAAAAATGTTTACAGGTTTCCATATAAAATCTTGAACATCCCACTGGAGCATGTCGATGTTATACGTGACCTGGGCGTCTTGTTTGACTCGAAACTCTCCTTTAGAGCGCACTACGATTCTATTATATTAAGAGCTAGGAGAACCTTAGGTTTTATATATCGAGTCACTAAACCATTTAGAAAGAGCAAAAGTTTAATCATTCTGTATGTTTCTCTTGTAAGAAGCATACTTGAGTATTGCAGTACCATATGGTCACCCTGTTATGACAACCATATTAACAGACTTGAGTCTGTCCAGAAACGGTTTGTTCGTAGACTGAGCCTGAAGCTTGGCCTTGGTGATGTTCTGGCGACATATGAGGATAGACTCAAACGGTTCAAATTGGACCCCCTTCTCATGCGGCGGCAACTGAGTGACCTCTCAACGTTATACAAAATCATGAATGCTACCCTTGATTCTGATACCTTGTCCCATGTTTCACTGAGATTCTCGTCTAAATCTGACCGAAGACAGCATCTCTTTCATGTCCCCTTAGCTAGAAATAATGTATCCCACAATAGTCCATTGATTAGATTTTGTAGGAAATTTAACATTTTGTGTAAGGACCTAGATATATTTCACCAAAGCCACAGATCTTTTTTAAATAATGTAAAATGTTCGCAGGATTTTAATTTGCTTCTTTCCACTAAGTAGGTAGGTAACACTATAGTTAAATTTTTAAGTCATTACTAGCTGTGCCAGCGGCGTCGCACGCGTGGATATCGGGTTTCAAAACTAACGGACTTCCATAAAATGATGCCCAAATCTTAAGTTAGACCTCTAGCAATACATTGGTGAAAACCACATTCAATTCCATGCAGTACTTTTTGCGTGATGCTCAATCAAACATTCAGATAAAAAATTCTCCCGTTTTCCCAACACTTCCCTTCACTGCTCTGCTCCTATTGATTGTAGCGTGATGAAACGTATCATATAACCTGCACAGGAGTATGATGAATAATTGTACCAAGTTTCGTTAAAACCCGTTGAGTAGGTAATTTTTGTTTCTATAACGAACATACAGACAGACAGAAAGACAGACGGACAGACAGACAGTCAGATAAAAATTTTACTGATTGCATTTTTGGCATCAGTATCGATCACTAATCACCCCCTGATACTTTTTTTGTAAATATATTTTTGAAGCTGAAACGCCTGTGCAAAACTATCTACCTATACCTACTTCACTTAAAAATAAATACTTATAACTACTTTAATTAATAAAAGTACCTACGCTTAATAATTTTTAATTTGAACGAATATTTTACAATATAACAACAAAAGAAATTCAAATAAACTATTTAAAAACTAAAAGTCACGCTGGCACGGTTTCTCAATATCAATTATTGTCTGTCAATAAGGTCGATCGCTCTGAACGCATCAACAGCCAAATATTGAATGAAGCTAGCTCTCGGACCTCCCGCCTTTTTATACCCTACCGCCGCCGCGACCCGTGTCGAGCGCGGCAACCGTTACACAAAAATAATCCTTATAGCATGATTCAGTATTCACGTGCGACGGCGCGATGGCTTATTTCATGTATAAGTTTGGTGTTTCTATACCGATTTCTATGATTCTTTTTTTATTGAATAGGTAATAATGATAACTTTTTTAAATTAGGGATGAATGAGAGTATTATAAACGTAAGAGTAAACAAATATAATCAGAATGCTCCGAACTGCTAAGCTATCAGGAGTTACACGTGTTATTGTGAGTCAACCATAAAAGATAGACATATGCTGTTGCGGGATATTTTTTAGTCAATTTTATGTAAAATATTTCTGTCATACATAATTTCTATGTAACTTTAACCATTAAGGCTGCACACGCGACGGAAGCTTAAAAAATGGAGTAACTTCTCCCGTTTTCCCAACATTTCCCTTCACTACTCTGCTCCTATTGATAGTAGCGTGATGAAAAGTACCCTATAACCTGCCCAGGAGTATGAAGAATAATTGTACCAAGTTTCGTTAAAATCCGTCCAGTAGTTTTTGTTTCTATAAGGAACATACAGACAGACAGACAGACAGACAGACAGACAGACAGACAGACAAAAATTTTACTGATTGCATTTTTGGCATCAGTATCGATCACTAATCACCCCCTGATAGTTATTTTGAAAATATATTTCATGTACAGAATTGACCTCTCTACAGATTTATTATAAGTATAGATATACATTAATCGAATGCTGTGCTCGGTTATTATTGAAATGCAAATTTAGTCCTCTGTAATGTGTACTGTAATTTAAGGAGTGTAATGATTTGTATTTTGTTACCGTGCCAAAATAAAATAAAAAAAAAAAAAAAAAAAATTAAAATTAAAGAAAATATAATCTATTACATTCTTGACAAAATTTCTCTGGGAGGGGTAAGATCGCCCTGCCCTATGGGGTCAAAGGGCCTTTGGGGTCTGCGGGAAGAGGCCTCAAAAGCACCTTCGGGCAAAGTGGTCATTGGCGGGGTGCACCGCAAGAGAGCATACCCACACTGCCTTCCAGAGTTCAAGTCCGTGGACGGTCTACAGCTCGCCGATCCCTACTTCCAGACTCCTGCCGACATAGACCTGTTATTAGGCGCTGATACTTTCATGGAGATCTTGCGACCTGGAAGATTGTTGGGACCACCTGGAAAACCTGATGTACTGGAGACCGCCTTCGGTTACTTGGTTTTCGGGTCGATCGCCTCACTGACTTGCCACAATAGTACGCCATCGACTGGCCAGACATTTTTTTCATCCAATGACCAATCGATCGAAACTTTGGTTGCTTTTTACAACTCGAGTCCGTACCTAGCAAAATTCACATTTCATTGCGTAACCTGTTTATAGATAATAGTATGATATATAGGAACAGACTTGTCCCTACGAAAAAATGGAAGTTCTTCCGGCGAGCTAGGTGATCATGCTCGGGGACCGCGGTCCGATAGACCATCTGTGTAAATGTCTCCGACGCAGACTCTGTCGCACAAAAACTCTCAAGAGAGGTAGGGCATAGCGAATCTTCGCTCGAATTGAGCTGCCCGTCCGGGGAAGGACCTCCACCCTATAGAATACCGCAGCCAAATGACCTCCAGGTCGTTTCTGCTGGTGAGTAGGGTCTCCGGAGCTCGTGGGGGGTTAGGGTTGGGCCGGCATGGCAGTGGCAACTGACAGGTAACTAACAAGTTACTTGCCAGTTGTCACAGTGACTTGGGCTTCTCTTTCGCTTTCCATCAGGCGTAGGGAAGCCATTATGGCGAGCTACTATAAACAAAAAAAAAAAAACTCTGTCGTCTGCGCAGCCCCTAAAAAAGCAGGTGGTCGACAGTAGGAGCTATTGTAAAGTAACCAAAGAGCAGACTTATCATACGTACCTGTCATGAAGGTGACCACCTTGACGGAGTTGGAGTTGAGCCGGTTGAGCTTGCGCACGAAGTCCACGGACATGTCCCTGCGCATGGGCACCTCGCCCGACTGGAACAACGAAAAGTCTTTAATAATTTACCTAATGATATTAGAATGGAACTGAACACGAAAATCTTCCTTAAAAAATTGAAAAATATGCTACTTACTTCTAAAATGTTATTATAACCTTAATGAATACTTTAGTAATGCATAATTATTATTATTCCTCATCCGTCACACTCCCATTGCCAATTTAATATACTAAGTAATATAATCTTAATCTGAACTAATATTATAAAGCTGAAGAGTTTGTTTGTTTGAACGCGTTAATCTCAGGAACTACTGGTCCGAATTGAAAAATTATTTTTGTGTTGAATAGACTATTTATCGAGGAAGGCTTTAGGCTATATAACATCACGCTGCAGATATTAGGTTCGGCAGCGAAAAAATAATGGAAAATGTAATAAAAAAACGGGGAAAAAATAACTATTCCACGCGGACGAAGTCGCGAGCACAGCTAGTTGTTTACATGAATAATAATAATAATAATAATAATAAGCGTTTATTCTCACCATAGTTATACATTGTTTCATCTTAAATTAAAATCCGTATAAACAAACATTCGAAGAAAAAAAAAATCCAACAAATTGAAGGTATAGTTAAAAAATTTACAAACTAAACATTAACAGCACAGTAAAGTTAATATACTCAGTGATGAAAACTATGGTGGGCTAATACCTGAATTAGGAAAATCCTGTATCTCAGGTTATTAACCCTCCACCCTTAATAAGGGTCAATAATTGTAAATATGACACAAACAACAAATAAAGTGTATAATAAAATAAGTAGTTATACTAGCTAAGTAGTTATTAAGGGTAAGTAAGGGTAGCAATAAGGTTTACATTTACATTTAGGTTTACTCCGTACAACACCTTTTGGGTCAAAACTATATAAGAAAAACAGTAAATATATTAATATATACTATACATGGACACACGCTTTTGTGCCTTTAAACTTTATTTACAGCCTCTTTATAACAAAATTAAATATATTCTTTCTAATATTTTTTCAGTAGCCTGGTAATTTAAGGAACTTAAGTTTCTTTTTAGTGTGGTTTTTAACAAGTGTCTATTTTTATTAAAAATGGTTTCCTTATCATTAAAATATCTGTATAGAAACGGCCCTGTGTAGATGGTTTGGCGAATGTATCAAATGTTTTGCGATACCCTAACAGGGTCTATATTCTATACTAGTTATAAGTTGTTTAATTATGTATGAATATGGTTGCAAATAAATGAATATGAATACAACGACTGACTTTAGTTAACGAGAGGACAGCACCTCCCCAGTTTCCGGAATCCTTAGAGTTCCCACATGCCCGTCTGGCTTACCTTCCAAACGGAAACGCAATTTGCAACATTAAGGCTGGCCACTTACATTCTGAATTCCGAATTAAAATGTAGGTTTTTTTTTATACTACCTTGGCATAAGTGCTTCTCTTCGCCTGACAGAAAGCGAAAGAGAAGCCCAAGTCGCTGTGATAACGGGCAAGTAACTGATCAGTCACCTGGTCAGTCACCAGTTAGTATTGTTATACGTTGTATTTTTTGTTTACTTTGTATTATGTGTCCAAATAAAGTTTTTTTTCTATTCTATTCTTTGTCCAACTCACCACAATATTCTGCTGATTAGTTCCTTTAGATGTGACCACAATCTGCTGCACGGTCACTATTTGCGTCCCCTGGGATATCTGCTGACCTGGGACGCAAACACATACATACAAATTAAGTTAATAACTAAAATTAAAATAAATGAATAACACAAGACATGCCACGTTGGGCCCCAAACTAAACCGAAGCTTGTGGGTACTAGACAACTGATAAACTTACTTAGACACTTTTTTTGTAAATAAATACATATTATACATAGAAAACACCCAGACCAATACAGACATGTTACACACAGATGTTTGTACTGTGCGGGAATCGAACCCACGACCCTTGGCTCAGAAGGCAGTCACTACTAAATGAACCATAACGCCGAGTTTAATTTAGAAAGCCCTCGACCCTGTCGGTAGCTGTATCTTTTTTAAAAGACTGACCTGGATTTTGATAAAACATACATAAGCAATAGGCTCCTGGTACTTTTCGCTCAAACAAACACTGATCTGGGTACGATGATTGGACATTGTTATTTATAAACAGAGCGTTCAGAATGATGAAAGGTCGAAAGGCACTTTTTTTTTTTTTTTTTTTTTTTCTAAATGACTACGATGATGGCCAGGGCGGCCTTGTCATCATCACCGGACTGTTGGGGGAGCGGAAGGCTCTCACCCCTAAAAATTTAAGCAACGGCGCTGAGGGCGCCCCCTGTGGGGCTCGAGCCTCGGCTCAGGGCGTTGCTGGGAGATGCCCTACGGACGTATGTTTGGGGAGAAAAGCGACCAGGCGCGGGCCGGTATCTAGAAAAGGGCGCGAAAGCTGGGGGGCGACGCGACGGGAGTCCCCGCCGGCGGGGACGGAACGACGGCTGTCTTGAAGTGTGGTTTGTCGCGAGTTGTTCGGCGGCGGTCATGGCTAAAGTGATGGGGTCGTCGGCCTCCAAGAGGACGTGGCGGGGGCGGCGGCGTGCGCCGCGGAGCTCCTCAAAAGCGTGGTAGTTGGAGGCGTGGACCACTAAGGGGTTGGGGTGATGAAGGGCAGAGTCAAAGAAACGTTTTGAGCATTGTTTAAAATACTGCGCGATGGTAGGGTCGAAAGGCACAGTAAGACAAACCCACCGCGCCTGTCGCCCGCCTAAAGAACCCAGGATTGTAAGAGAAAGGAAACACATGAGCCTGAAGGGCATTCCATGACTTAATGGCACGGGGCAGGAACAAGGAACTAAACCTCTTGGTGCGCGCCACATTTTGCAACATGGATATTCTGTGATTAAAAGTTCCAACATTATAGAGACTTCTATTCTACTAGAATTGTATGTAATAGCTAAGTACTTATACCTATTTTTAGGATGTAGGGGAGCGGCCTACCATCTTCGATCGCTCCAAGCCAGCCTCACCTGCCCGTGGTGCATCCTGCCGAACAACAAACGAGGCACTGGCAACCGACTGGTGGCGGTATAACCATCACAAATGAAGGCGTAGCTGAATACCACAGGCCGGTGACGGGCAGCAGCGTCCCCGGAGCGACAAACTACGCCCTGCGATCGCCAACCCGCCTGCCCAGCGTGGCGATTGTGGGTATATCCTCCAGAAGTTTGCCCTAGGTGGTGAACAACTGGAGAGGCCTATGCCCAGCAGTGGACTGCAATAGGCTGTTGATGATGATACCTATTTTTAAAGGAGTAGTAAATCAAATTACCTGGTTCATAAGATATAATCTTGCTCGGCCCGACGAATGTTTCTTCCACGATCTTGCTCGGGTTATTGCTCATGTGTTGCATTGTTATGCCTCTGAGGATATAAAATGGAACGAACATAAAAATCAGCATCACCTTTGGTAATCGGGTTGGTGACCGCAGTAGGTTTTAGGTTTCGTTTTCTACGACACCCGCGGGATGAGAAAATCCGGAAACCACACGGACAAAATGAAATAGAACATTATAGTGGATATAATTCTAAATGAGGACTATTCAAAATCTATACTTATAATAAATCTGTAGAGAGGTCAATTCTGTACATGAAATTTATTTGCAAAATAACTATCCGGGGGTGATAAGTGGTCAATACTGATGCCAAAAATGTAATCAGTAAAATTTTTGTCTGTCTGGATGTTTGTTATAAAAACAAAAACTACTCAACGGATTTTAACGAAACTTAGTAAAATTATTCTTCATACTCCTGGGCAGGTTATAGTATACTTTCATCACGATACAAGCAATAGGAGCAGAGCAGTGAAGGCAAGTGTTAGGAAAACGGGAGAAATTTTTGTCTGTATGTTTGAACGCGCATCACGCGAAAACTACTGCATGGAATTGAATGCGGTTTTCACAAATGTATTTGCGGTTGTAAGTATTATGCGGTTTTCATATCGGTATGTAGAAACTAGAGGTATGTAGGTAGACTAGAAACTAGAGGTTTGTAGGTAGAAACTAGAGGTTATGTAGGCATACCTAGAGGCCTCGACGTGGTCCTCCATGACGGCGTGGTGCTCGGTCATGTGCAAGTGGTGCTGCGCGTCCATGCGCTTCTTGATGATGTCGATGTAGCCCTGCAGGATGTCGCGGATGCGGTGAGCGTCGTTCGTCTTCACACAATACTCCTTGTCACTGAAACATTATTATGTAGATCATTTGCCTGCCCTGTTCCCATTATCTGGGGTCGGCGCAATATGTTTTCTTCTTCCATTCATCCCTATCAGCCGTCATCGTCCCATTCACTCCTTTCTCAGCCATATCATCATTCACACAGTCCATCCATCTTTTCTTCGGGCGGCCTCGCCTTCTCCACCCATTCATCTTCATCAAACATTATATGTAGATAAATAAATAAAATAACCACTGGCACAATAAACGCTGGGCCCCACGTGTTAGTACATCGTGATAGTAGGAAGTCTTCACAGTGCGTTTTGCGTGCAATTTTCTGCCTCGTGCAGCTGTTCTTTGGAATCAGCTTCCGGCTGCAATTGTCCCGAATGAATACAACTTAAGGACCTTCAAAAAGCAAGCCTACAGATTTCTCAAGGGCTGGCGACGCACCTGTGACTCCCCTGGTGTTGCGGTGTCTATGGGCTGGTGGTAAGTGATCACTTACCATCAGGTGACCTTCAAGCCCGTTAGCCCCCTCTGTCATAAAAAAAACCTACCTGTAGTCGCCAAAGTTGAGCGTCAAGGTCTTGACCTGCGTGAGCGGCCACACCTGCAAACCTCCTTGGTCTCCTCGTTAGACATACGCCCCGGACAGTACCTTCATCATCATCATCAACAGCCTATCGCAGTCCACTGCTGGTCGTAGGCCTCTCCAGTCGTTCACCACTTTGAGCAAGCACCTAGAGGATTTACCCATAATCGCCACGCTGGGCAGGCGGATTGGGTATCGCAGGGCGTAGCACCTCGCTCCGGTGGCCAGGCGTATTTAGCTACGCCTTCAATCGTGATAGTATACTGCCACCAGACGGTTGGCAGAGCCTCGTCTGTTATTCAGCAGCAGGATGCACCACGGGCAGGTGGCTCCTTACATTCCGATCTATACCAACAGTCTTGGCTAAACGAAGGTACCTGTAGTCGCCAAAGTTGAGCGTGAAGGTCTCGGTCTTGCCCGCGTGGCAGGTCTTGACCTGCGTGAGCGGCCACACCTGCAAACCTCCTTGGTCTCCTCGTTACACATACGCCCCGGACAGTACCTTCATCATCATCATCAACAGCCTATCGTAGTCCACTGCTGGTCGTAGGCCTCTCCAGTTGTTCACCACTTAGGGCAAACAAGAGAGGTAGGGCATAGCGAATCTTCGCTCGAATTGAGCCGCCCGTCCGGGGAAGGACCTCCACCCTATAGAATACCGCAGCCAAATGACCTCCGGGTCGTGTTTCTGCTGGTGAGTAGGGTTTCCGGAGCTCGTGGGGGGTATGGTTGGGCCGGCATGGCAGTGGCAACTGACAAGTTACTAACCAGTTACTTGCCAGTTGTCACACCGATTTGGGCTTCTTTTTCGGTTTCCATCAGGCGTAGGGAAGCCATTATGTCGAGCTATTATAAAAAAAAAAACACCTGGAGGATTTACCCATTTAATCGTCACGATAAGCAGGCATGGGGTTGAATATCGCAGGGCGTAGCTTCTCGCTCCGGTGACGCTGCTGCCCGTCATCGGCCTGTGGTATTTAGCTACGCCTTCAGTCGTGATAGTTATACCGCCACCAGACGGTTGGCAGAGCCTCGTCTGTTATTCAGCAGCAGGATGCACCACGGGCAGGTGGCTCCTTACATCCCGATCTATAACAACAGTCTTGGCTAAACGAACGTACCTGTAGTCGCCAAAGTTGAGCGTGAAGGTCTCTGTCTTGCCCGCGTGGTAGGTCTTGACCTGCGTGAGCGGCCACACCTGCAGCACCTCCTTGGTCTCCTCGTTCAGCCGCAGGATCGACTCCGCGTTGATGCCGAGCAGGCGGGGGACCAGTTTCTTCTTGCCTTTTTGCTTCTCCTGTGAGATCATAATAAGATTTTTGTAGTTCTACAACAGAGAAAACAACTTCTACTACGATCCTTGTCATCATCACCGGACTGCGGAGAAGCGGAAGGTTTGAAGGCGAACCTGCAAGAAAGGAATAGGTGTTTCTGACACTATGAGTAAACTTGGGATTATATGCAGAAATGGTGAAATATTGTGAGAGAAGTGTTTTTTTTTTATAGTAGCTCGACATAATAGCTTCCCTACGCCTGATGGAAAGCCAAAGAGAAGCTGTGATAACTGCCAAGTAACTGGTTGGGTTACCTGTCAGTTGCCACAGTCATGCCGGCCCAACCCTAACCCCCCACGAGCTCCGGAGACCCTACTCACCAGCAGAAACACGACCCGGAGGTCATTTGGCTGCGGTATTCTATAGGGTGGAGGTCCTTCCGCGGACGGGCAGCTCAATACGAGTGAAGTTTCGTTATGCCCTACCTCTCTTAATAAGTGTGGATGACAGTTTGCTGTTTCATATACCTATGCCGCTGTCCTGTTATATCGATGTATAGGTAGAGAACAGAACAGCAGCAGCAGCAGGACGGCGTATAGGTATCACCATACCTATACGCCGTACAGGTATGGTGTAGAGATGCTTGACGTCTCGGCGAAGCTTGAGGCCTGGTGAGTACCTTGATGTAAGAGAGCGAGAATCCATCATCTTTTCGCACCAAGCCACCCTCACTTGCCCGTGGTGTATCCAGCCGAACAACAAACGAGGTGCTGGCAACCGACTGGTGGCGGTATAACCATCATAGTTGAAGGTAGCTAAATGCCACAGGCTGATGACGGGTAGCAGCTTTAACGGAAGGAGAAGCTACGCGCGATTGCCAACCTGTCTGCCCAGAGTGGCGATTATGGGTAAAGAAAATGAGAACAACTGGAGATGCCTATGTCCAGCAGTGGATTGCAATAGGCTGATGATGATGATTACCTTGACGAGGAAGAAGGTGACGCCGTATGTGGGCAGCTCCCGGGCGGTCTTGGTGTAGAGGTGCTTGGCGTCCAGCTCGCTGAGGCCCTGGTGCTTGCGGTGCTCCTTGAGGATCTTGGCCTCCATGCCGCGGGTGCTGTGCCCCTTCGGGAGGAACTCCGAGGGGCTGAGGTGAAAATCATAGTAGGTTAGTTAGCCTCTTGTATATTACTCCAACATGGACTGCGATGGACTGATGAATGATGATGATGACATGGCCACAGGCTACTTACTCTATCATCGACGGCTTGTGCTTGTCCTCGTGGAAGTCTCCATACTGGACCTGACATTGGAGACCAGCGAATTCGAGCGCTAAAACAAAATCATTTATTACACGAGCAGTTCTCACTCTTGATTTGATACGACAATAAATTTATTCGGTGCATATCCACAATTTGGGTAAAATTACACTCTAATTAATTATAACTAGCTGTGCCAGCGGCGTCGCACGCGAGGATATCGGGTTTTAAAAAAATCTATAAAATGGTCAATCAATTTTAAGTTCTTCTTCTTTAGTCGTTCCCTCATTACTGAGGATCGTGATCACATTTTGATTTCACAGCCCTAATCAACTGTCTCCACTTGTCTCTGTCCGAAGTTGCCCTCACCGCCTGATGAAATTTTAAGTTAGACCTCTAGCAATAGGTACATTGGTGAAAACCGCACTCAAATCCATGCAGTAGTTTTCGCGTGATGCGCGTTCAAACATGCAGAGAAATTTTTTTCTCCCGCTTTCCCCACACTTCCCTTCACTGCTCTGCTCCTATTGGTTGTAGCGTGATCAAAAGTATACTATAACCTGCCCAGGAGTATGACAAATACTTAATTGTTCCAAGATTCGTTAAAATCCGTTGAGTAGTTTTTGTTTCTATAACGAACAGACAGATAGACCGACAGACAGTATAGACACTATATCACTCAGCATGTGTCATGGCTCAGGGGCACCGCAACCCTGGTTTTTATTGGGGATTGGTACTAGGTTTGATTCACGGTAGGGTGAATTTAGAAGGACGTAGACGTTTGCTACGGCGGTACCCGCTTTTCTGCCATTTTTCGTACAATGGAAATACAGTGAGGTTTAGTGGGTATGCCTTTGCCATTTCTTGGGCGAAAGCTACACACACCACGCAGACTATCCCCGTGAGACGAATTCCCACTCAAAAATGAGATAGAGAGGGATTAGGTTTGGGAAAGGGATCTTTAAGGGTTAGTTAGTCTTTAAATAGGTACCTATAGGAGAAAGAAGGAATACATATGCAAATGAGTTATTTTCATAGTAGCTCGACATAATGGCTTCCCTACGCCTGATGGAAAGCGAAAGAGAAGCCCAAGTCGCTGTGACAACTGGCAAGTAACTGGTCAGTGACCTATCAGTTGCCACCGCCATGTCGGCCCAACCCTAACCCCCCATATTGAAATAATTGAGTTGAAATAAGAAAACTACTTATTGATTTATTTAATACTTTATTGCGCCTAATTCAATCTTAATACTAGGAGCATACTTTACCAGTCAATTCTTAGGTTACGCAGAGCTTGCTTCTTTCTATCTATGAACATTTTACTCCTTCCTATTATGGGATCCTTTAAACTAAGCTTGAAGGGGCCTTTTGTGGGCTAGGCTGTTTTGACGATTGGACACTGGGGTTTCACGCCCTCGTCAGAGCGACTTAGGTTCCCTTTTTGCTTTCCATCAGGCTAAAGATGCCACTATGTTGAACAATTTTTAAAAAAAAACTTCGAAAATTTAAATCTTTACATCTAAAAGGGAAAAGCACAATAATTCAACGGTTTTATTACGAAACATTTATTTCTTAAACTGTACAAAACCTTAAAACGCTATCATTTTACGCTTTATTAATATCACAAAATAGCGTACGTCAACATTTCAGATATTCTATTTATCCACGTGTTTCCTTAACTCAAAAATTCCCAAAATAAATCGGTCCTATGGCTCATTTGGTAATGACCTCTGCCTTTTGCTATTGGCTAGTGAACCGAGTGTCGTGGTTTCGATCCCCACACGGTACAAAAAACTGTGTGCATATGTCTGTTTGGGATGTAAGGGAGCGACCTATCACCTTTTCGCTCCATGCCGTCCTCATCTGCCTGTGGTGCATCCTGCCGAACAACAAACGAGGCTCTGGCAACCGACTGGTGGCGGTAAAGCCATCACGGTAGAAGGCGTAGCTAAATACCATAGGCCGATGACGGGCAGCAGCGTCACAGGAGCAAGAAGCTACACCCTGCGATCGCCAACCCGCCTGCCTAGCGTGGCGATTAACCTCCAGAATTTTGCCCTAGGTGGCGAACAACTGGAAAGGCCTATGTCCAGCAGTGGAATGCAATAGGCTGATGATGATGATGTCTGTTTGTATTGGTCTGGGTATGTGCGTCCTATGTATTGTATGTATAATATGTATTTATTTATTTACAAAAAAGAGTATCTTAAGTAAGTTTATCAGTTGTCTAATACAGCTTCGGCTTACTTTGGGACTAGACGCTGTGCGGTCCAGCGTGGCATGTATTTATTTAATTCCACTCACACAGACAAAGAACTATCTGTTCCCATCTGTCTTCGTCAGCCCAGGGTCTTCCTTCTCAATCTGTTTAAGCTCATAATCCTGAACCACCTGAAATATCTTCGACTTAGCCTGATTCAAATAATACGGGCTAAATTTCCTCAGCGTAGTACCAATTGTTAATAGGAACACATCCAAAGGATCTGTAAGGTTGAGGTCTTGGAACACGTTCTGGCCGAGTTCTCTAGAAGTGACATGGTTGCTTGTATCATCGTTGCGCTTTTTCAGAAAGTCTTTTACATCTTCAACCTCCTCGCTGTCTACAAACACCTCAGCGGGTACCTGCGCCTCACAGGCCGCTTCATCATCCAGGTACTCAGTCAGATCCTCACTGTGGCCGGTATCTCTGTAGTAGGGGGTCATGAAAGCCAATTGCTCTTCGTACTTGTAGTAGTAAATTCTGTTATTGGGGTTCACGAGGCGGTCTTTTAGCTTCCTCTTCATCATATCTCTTATGTTGATCCATCGGGACTTGCAAACCGAACCTGGAATAAGAATAAGAATGATTTATTATCTCCTTACCATATATGATCACTTAATTTTTAACTATCCTACCCTAAGGTTGTCTGGAAGTGATTTGATCACTTATATCGATAAGGCCGCGCTAATTGTGCAACAAATGTATATTATACCTAGTTTTAAGTCAATATTATGGTGCGCAATAAAGATTATGTTTCTTACAAAGACAACGGGAATTAGCTCAGCTGATCCTGCCACAGGGAAATACCTGGGCAGCGCTGGTTTTCAGCTTCTTCCCTGCCTTCTGTCTGAGATGTCGTATGAGGGCAAGAGGAAATGGAAACTAGAAGCGTTAAAAATTAGCCAACAAGTTTGGTGATTGAAATAAGCCTACAGATATACCAGGATCTTACCTAAAGTCGTACTACATAAGGATTGTTAATGCATCTTATCTTATCAAAAAGAAAACAGCCGCGATTTGCATCTAACGTCCACAAGTAAGAAAAATAGCAATACGAAGGTCAACGAATTTTAGACCTTGACGGCCTATTACACCACCAGGTTTCAAGGGACCCTAACCCTAAAGGTAAGTTTCCCGATTTAGGGCGATCGGATCATCCCGATCTGCCTAGCTACCTAACCGCTCTACCGATCGCGTAATGTAATAACATTTAGGGCGATTATCGCGTATCAACTGATTTAGGGACCGATTGAGAGAGAGAGAGTGTAATATCTGCTTAAGCCCTTAATCGCAACAACGAACTTTAGACCATACGCGAACGCAATACGCAACACTCACCACGTCCCTCCCGAAGCCCCCCATGGTAGGAAACGTTGCCCCCGTCACGTCCTCCTGGACGATGACGATCCTATTACCCTCGCCATGCTGGCCGCCGCCGAACAGCTCGCGACACAAACCAACACCTCACGCCCGTCGTTCCGACCCCGCCGGCGGGGTCCTGCGCCGCGTCGTCCCCTAGCTTCCGCGTCCCGCCCGCGAAACCGGCCCGCAACCGGTCGCCCCTCTCCTCAAAACATCGTCCGTAGGTAAAACCCTCCCAGCAACGCCCTAAGCCGAGGCCCGAGCCCCACTAGGGGGCGCTCTTAGCTGTGTTGCTTAGAATACCTAGGGGTGAGAGCAGGGGCGTAGCTACTGCCGTATCTACCGTATCAATTATACGGGGCCCCCAGGTCATGGAGGCCCCCAAAGTGCGTAAACAAAAATTTTGTGACAATTTTTTTCCCCAAACAATTTTTTATATGGGGCCCCGCCAAGGCACGCTACGCTTCTGGGTGAGAGCCTTCCGCTCCCCCAACAGTCCGGTGATGATGACAAGGCCGGCCTGGCCATCATCGTAGTCTTTTAGAAAAAAAAAAAAGCAACACTCACCGGGTCTGTTGAGCGCGTCGCCAATCTTCTGCCAGACCACCTCCCTCGCGTCATAATCCGTGTATTTGTGGTGGCGCGTGTTGTACAATATGGGGTTGCTTTTGACCTGCGCTATCAGTTTCAGGTCCAACGTCTTGTTGAAGGGTAGAGGCATAGTTTATGTTGTAATATAATACTACGTTTACACTCTCAAGGTACAAGAGCTTGTCTCGTGCTTCGTCTCTCGTGGCTCGCACCTCGGTGCGGTATTTACACACTTCGTGAGCGTCTAGCACACTCTCGCCTCGCCATTCGTACGCGAGTGTAAACGAGCTGTAATAGTTATCACGATATAATAGTTTATGTTGTAATAGGCGTAGATATATTCGTGTGTCCGTCGAAAGCGCGACGCGGGGACTGCGGAGCGATTTCGCGGCGTCGACGTACCGAGTACGGGGCGGCAACGTCGCGTCGCGGCCTCGGCTCCGTCACGCGGTGAAGGAATTGTTATGCAGCCTGTTTGGTCGTTCGGAAGCAAATGGAATTCTATACGTGTTCTTGTTTGTTTGTCTATTTAACCGACTCGGTGAAAATGAGGGTAATGATAAAGGCACTAACATAAAAACAGTATGAACTAGCAATATCTTGCCTTAAAGAATGCACCTGCAAGGCAAGAATTTGCTAGTTGAATAGATAGAGTGTACTATTAATATATGAAAGAAAATGAGGATGAACTGTTCTCGTATGCGGCAAACACTCTTCCCAAAGCAACCAGAACCGAGATAAATTAGAAAAGTTATCTTCCTAAATTAACCCGACAGAGAATCGAACCCTCGATCGAACGGAATCGATCTAGCCATTGCGCCGCCGAAGTCAAATATTGTGTAAAAATCAGTACTATGACGTCACTAATCAGTAATGCTATACAAGGCCTATGCGAGTTACTCGTTTTGACTGTTCCTAAGTTAAATAAATAGGTACGTAACTCAAGATATGCCACGCTGGGCTACACAAACAGGCATGTTCATGCACACAAATGTTTGTACTGTGCGGGAATCGAAGTCGCATTCACTAAATAAATAAATAAATAAAATATAAAATAAAATAGTTTATTTCTGCAAATAGATTCACTAGTAATACTTTTGCACGTCAAACTTTTTTCCTACCAGCACTTCGACGTGTAGCCTGCTGAGAAGAAGTGCCGCAACAAACTGAATCAAACGTTGCGTTCACTACCCAGTGGTAGACCAGTTTGGTCAAAAAAATACCCTTTCAAAATTCAGAGAATCAGCGGGTTTAGTAAAGTCTTGTGGCGTGTGTGTCCTCTCACCGCTGTCTCACACGCGACGACACGACGCGTCTGTCGGCGTGCGGCAAGCTGGAATAGCATCGATTAAGCATATGCCCCTACCGGTGGTATTCGAACTCGATGCGATATCACTGACTTTGCATTCAAAAATAATAAAACGTATTTTGGAGCGGATTAGCGTTCTCTGGAGGTTTAGCAGTGGACCGCAATGGGCTGATAGATTGATTGATTAAAACTGATTCATAAGTAATTGCACTTTTGAACATCGATTTTTTTTTTAATCAGCACTTCAAAGGTTTTGCTATGTTATACCATTGTTTTGTTTTCCTCATTAGTTTGTGTCTAGTTTTTATTGTTGTGTTGTGAAGTCCAAAGAGAATAAAGTATATTTATTCAAAATGGCATAACCATCACAATTGAAGGCGTAGCTAAATAACACAGACCCGTGACGGGCCGCAACGTCCCCATTAGTGTGATGAACATTTGTAATACATATATTACCAAACAACACATAAACGTAGCCATGAGGAAAAGTTAGTCAATAATAAATAAGCGTTAAGTTAATTAAGAGTATATTTTAAGATTTAAAAAATCGACTAATTCTACATAGCTTTTAACCTTTTCCCATACAGTTACAAACTCAAAATGCATCATTTAATACTTTAACGAACAAATTGACAACCTTACATATCTATTAATAAATGTAACACCAAGATTTGCATTGCACGACTTAAATTTATAAATGTACTGATGGCAACATATGAACTTACACCTAACTGTTAAATTTTTCCAATATATTAGTACCAAACTCAATAGAGCGCATTGCTAATTAACATCGTTTGACTAATTAGCTTCAAAACCGACAATCGATGGCGTAAACGAATTCCAGAGTGCCGCTTCTCGGCAAACGTAGTGACTGACAAGTTGCGCAGGATGGCTGACAAAGTGGACGCTAGAAGCCCAAGTTCAGAGTGGTGAACAATTTGTGGCCTATGTCCAGCAGTGGACTGTAAGTCGCTAATATGGCGATAGGCTGATTTGGGTAATCACTTGTGTTCACAGCACCGCTCATTACACAAATCTGTCAAAACATCTATATGGATCTGGACTATCAATGTATAATTCTGCCCGAGTCTCTGCAAGTTGCTGCCCACTGGCGATACGATGTTTAATGGGGTATGCCCTCCCATTTTGAGAGGTGCGAGTCCCATATACCAGGTCGCCTTCCCCCAAAGGCGGTGAGAAGGTGCCTAATGCATTCGTCTCTTACAGAAATAAAATGGTGGGAAAGGATAACAGTAACCTTCGACAGCCAGACTGGCGACAGTCGAAAGGCAAGGTCCACTTCAATCACTGAGCCAGCGCAGTGAATATGTAACTTTTCATTCAGGGGTAAGCTGATATGTCACCACGTATGCCTTTCACTCCATATACATAATATCTGTGCTCTTCACATCGCCAGTCTTCTGCACGATTTGCTGCAAATCGTGTTCCTGGACCACCGAAAATATCTTACTCTTGGCCAGATTCAAGTGATACGGCGAGAACGTCTTGAGCGTTGCTCCAATGCTTATCAGGAATGCGTCTACCGGGTCTGCTGGGTCGAAGTCGTTAGCCGGAGGCGGGTCGTTGAGAGTAGACAGCGGTTTCTCCTCATCGTCGAAGTCCCACTTCTTTCTCTTTTTCGACTTCTTGTTGACTTTTGGTTTCTTCACTGACTTCTCCGAGTCGTCTGTGTCGACTGGCCCTCCGGTGTCGCAGGGCTCGTCCGCGTCGTCCTCCCACTGGGCTTTGTCGTTGTCGTCGAACTCGTTGATGACGACGTCCTTGTAGAAGGGCTTCATGAAAGCCAGCTCGGCTTCGTACTTGTACACGCGGTGGGGGGAGCGAGGGTTGGTCAGGTTCTTCTTTAGGATTCTTCTGTTGACGTCTCTTATGTTGATCCAACGGACTTTGCAGTCGCCAGCTGGAAATGAAAGTTTAATTTAGAAAGACATCATTTTTACAATATTTCTTATTAAAACACATTTTAATTAATCCATACTAATATGTATTATAAATGTGAAAGTGTGTCACACTGTCTGTCTGTCTGTATGTTTGTCTTTCTTTCACGGCAAAACGGAGCGACGAATTGACGTGATTTTTCAAGTGGAGATAGTTGAAGGGTAACATAGACTACTACATGAACGCGGGCGAAGCCGCGGGCACAGCTAGTTATTTATATTCCAGACAATTCACAAGGAGGCAATTTGGTAAAGTTCATTTCTTAAAGTGACCGAGCCGGGAGTCGAACCCGCAGTCTCGGAAGCGCTTTCGACGAAATACGCTATAATATTTCTCTACCCCCTTTTATTTAAATAATTAATGTACATCAGGATTTTTAACTATTAAACGCTGTTTTGACTGTATAATTATACTCGTAGCTATGCGCTATGTATTGATTAATATTATGTATTGGGAAAAGCAATAAAAATCTATTCATATAAACGAATTAGATTTGAAAAAAAAACTTAAATTCGAGAACCGACCGAGTGTCCCTTAGTAAGGGACACGCGGAGGTAAGTTGAACTGAACTGTACTCACCGGGCCGCTTCAGCTCGTCCCCGATGCGCTGCCAAGCCACCTCCCTGGCGTTGAAGTCCATATACTTGGGGTGGTTCAGGTCGTACAGGACCGGGTTGTCCCGCACCAGGCATATCAGCCTCACATCCAACCGGTCAGTGAACATACTGGTGTAATTTAACCAGTCCGTCGGGTGGTTACGTTTGGGTGGTTTCCGCCGGGTGGTTGTAGACGGGTGGTTGCCGACGGGTGGTTTACAACCTGCTACGCGCAGCGGCGGCGCACGACTGCGCGCTCGGTCGTCCCGTCGCGTCGTGTCGGCCAAGGGTCGACGATCGATCGGGGTCGGCGTTAGGGCGGGCGAACACGCGGCAAGAGAGTTTTGGTTAATGTGTTTGTCGAGGTTTTGTGTGGGCGAACGCCCGAACCCAGGTTTGGTTCGGGTTTTTTGAAAATATTTTATAATGGATTATTATTATTTCTAACGTATAATATAATACATATAAATAAATAAATAAATAACCCAAGACATGCCACGCTGGGCCACACAGCGCCATCTAGCCCCAAACTAAGCCGAAGCTTGTATTATGGGTACTAGACAACTGATAAACTTACTTAAATACTTTTTTTTTGTAAATAAATACATATTATACATAGAATACACCCAGACCAATACAAACAGACATGTTCATGAACACAATTGTTTGCACTGTGCGGGAATCGAACCCACGACCCTTGGCTCCGAAGGCAGAGGTCACTACCAAATGAGCCATCGAGTCAGTCAATAAAGCAAGTTTATCTATCTTTTTTTTTTTTTTTTTTTTTAATTTATTTTATTCATAAGATATACACGCTATTACAATTTGGATATCTGCCAAACTGTTGTAACAGTTTGTCGGCAGCAGCTCTCGTGGTTCGTGGCATGTATACTTACATTTTAAACTTGTATAATAATAATGTCTTAACTACCTATCCAATATCAAAAGAATACTGATGCGTTCTGAGGTAATGCGTCCCTATCTCCAAGCAATATGGAGGTGTTAGAAAAGGTGACAATATGCAATCAAGCCAGTTTATAGTGCTTATACTAATACAAATACCTATATCTATTGTGGCGTTATGTTATTTATTTACCTATGATTATGTTATTTATTTACTTATTTATTAACCTATGACCTATATCAACATAGTATTCTATGTAACAAATCAATCGCTTTTTTTTTCTTTTTTTTTTTATGATTGTCACGAGCGGGGTTCGCGCCCATGACCCAAGTCTCAAGCCACTCATTACATAATACGGTCGATAGAATGCACTGTTACCATGGAGTAGCAGGCCCAGCCGCGTAGGTATACAAATCTCATGGGCATTGCGATAGGTAATGTTTCTTCAAGATATTTTTTAGATGGTTTTTACTTTCTACATTCCGAAGGAGATCCTGAGGTAGCTCATTTAATAGTACAGGTGTAAGCCATCGTCTCTCGCGCTTCCCATAATAATTTTTCACTTTCGGTACATTTAACTTAGGTACTTTTGATGAACGAGTTGGGTACGTATGCCTCCGTTCCTGCTTGTATTTATTTTTATTAAACTGTTCAATTATTATATTCATTTTCGCTTTTACATCTACTGGTAAAATCCTGCATATCTTAAAAAATTTTTCATATTCTTTTTTTTGGAATTCTATTTTTTTACGGTCAATTAGAAGTTTTAATAGTCTTGTCTGTATCGCTTTAATTTTGTTTAGATATGTAGGAAACGTGAGACCATACGCGCCCAAACCGTATGATATAATGGCATCTGCTAGTGCATAATAAAGAACATACATTATGCTCCTACTGATTGAAAATTTTAAATAGTATAACTTACCTAGTACCATGCGCAATTTATTACATATTGTGTTGATATGCTGAATCCAACTAAATTTGTCATCTACAGTCAACCCCAAGTACTTGTATGAAGATACAGATTCCAGCTTATCGCAGTTACAGTTTATCTTATTTTTATGGAGGCAATCATATGTATGACCCTTGACTTGCACCGTTACCTCTTTGGTCTTATTATATGGGGACAATATCGACATACATTTCGTTTTATTAATATTAATAATTATCCCGTTATCATGAGCCCATCGAACTATATTATCAAAATCCTCCTGCATAACTTCCTGTATTCTGGCCTGGTCTGTGTCGCTATACACAATGCACGTATCGTCGGCATACATATATGTTCTGCACTGTTTAATTACATTTGGCATACTGTTTACATGCATTATGTACCCGACAGGACCATACACAGAGCCAGTAGGAACACCAAATGTAATATTACCCGTCTTGCTCTCAGTCTCGCATATGCGTACCTTGAGTTTTCTATTATGCAGGTACTCCCTGAACCAAGCATGCATTGGGCCCCTTATGCCGCACTCATGCATGGATTGCAGCAAGCCGTCGTGATCAAGGGTATCAAAGGCTTTTTTAAAGTCGATAAAAATAGCAAACACCATCTTTTGATTATTAAGTGAGCCATTTACATAATCGACAAAATCAGATAATACCGTTGCCGTGCTCCGGTGTGGCCGGAACCCATGCTGGGATTCGTTAGTAATTTTATTACTTTCCATAAATTGCACAATTTGTCCAACTACTACTTTTTCTACAATCTTATTTAGTATATTTAAAATAGCTATTGGTCTATAATTGGTAAACTCAGTGTGGGATCCTTGTTTATACACTGGTCTGATAATGGCTAACTTTAATTCATCAGGGTAAGTTCCACTCTCAATACTACAATTAATAAAATGTGCAATTACCGGTGCAATGTCATTTTTGATGCCTTTTAAATCGTTTATTCTGATACCGTCCGATCCCGGCGCCTTACTGGAATCCATTTTATCTATCACCTTAATTATATGATCTGATGACACTCTTTGATACCTAAAACTCACAATGCTCTCTGTAACATAAGAATTCCTGTCCAAAAAAATATCCTTACAAACATGTTGGCTTTTGATACACTCTATCTCCTTAGTAAAGGTATTACAAAACTCGTCACAGGCATTTATTTTACTCATAGATTTCAATATATATTTTTCTATTACACCATCTACTGATAATTTATTTTGACCTAACCAATTATTTATAGTGCTCCAGATTTTTCGCATGTCCCCATTACATTTATTTAAGGTATACTTTTTATATTCATTCCTAGCGCATTTTATAAGTTTGTTAGTGTGATTCCTAAATTTAGTGTATTCTAATCTTAAGTTATGGTTATTCGGGTTCGATTTCCATTTTCTAAATAAAATATCCTTCTTCTCAATTAATTTTTGTAATTTTGTATCTACCCATGGGTGTGTTTCGCGTTTATTTTTATTACTGATTTCATATTTAGATGTTTTATAAATATTTCTGAATGTTTCCAAAATATTAGCATAAATCATTATAGGATCATTTAATTCTAACATTTGTGACCAATTGACCTCACGTAGTTGTTTCATGATCAGTTTGTTATTGTACAAAGTCAAAGTAGCAGGTGTACGGGTTTGTTTATCTATATTAGCCGTGAGTCCTATTATGTAATGGTCCGCTAACCTACTCGTCACTATATATGCACAGATGTTACTTGCCCTATCGTCAGTCCTCAGGAAAACATGGTCGATGCATGACGCTGTCCGCCGCTCCGCAACCACACACTCGCGCGTAATGTCGCGTACACCGCACTGCAGTCCAAGTTCACATAACATATTCAAATACCTACTGGTGTTAATATCTAAGTTTTCTTCCAATATATTCAAGTTGACGTCTCCAATTAGTATAATGTTGTTTCTTCTAGGTATTTGTTGTAATATATTTTTTAGTTCGTTTATAAAACTTAGTCTATTCGTATGCGGAGGTCTATATATGGTCAGAATCGTCGCCTCGTAGTTATTTGTATAAATTTCCCCTGTCAGCATCTCGCACTGTCGTACATGTACTTGTTTGGGCACATATTTAATTTCGTTCCGCACATATAAGAGAACACCTCCACCACGCCGGTCGTTCCTGGGCAAAGCATACATATTAAATCCATCTATTTTGTACCTATAAGTCTCCTCTGTTTTTATATTTATCTCCGTTAGACATATTATATCCAGCTTACTTATACATTTATTTAGCAATACTATTAATTCGTCGAAGTGTTTTCTTAAGGAGCATATATTTACATGTATTATTTGTAGGTGCATTCCCTGTTCGTTCATCGCGTCGTACCATGTTTGTAGCTCAGTATATCTATAGTAATGTATATCGTGCACATCCATGCGCGGCACAAAGGATGACGGCATAATAACTTAATTTGATGATGTGTTTTATTATTAATGGATTACTTATAGTACTTAGTTTTTTTCTTCTTCTTTTCCTGCTATTATTTTCTCAATATCACTTTCAAATACGACGTGGACTACCTTATTTTCGTTTTCATTCTTTTTGACGAGTACCTTCCCGTCTTTAATCCAAATAAATTTATGTGTGTCTTTTAATTTATTTTTTGCGTTCCAGAAAAGTTGGCGGGTATGACGTGTTACATGTTCATTTATGTATATACGGGTGGTGTTACCATTCTTGAAGATACAATCGTTTGTGATAGGTACTTTTCTGCATTTTAGCCACTCGTTTCGAGCATTTCTAGACTTTAATGTTATAACCAGGGGGCGTGGCTTTGCATTTTCACCAGGTGTTCTTTTTACTTTCTCGACATCTTCTTGCCGTAGACGTAACTCCTGCGCGATCATTCTCACCGTATCCATCACATCTTCCCCTTCTAATTTCTCAACATTCATGATTTCAATTTTCATCTCCATCTCTTTTTGTTCTAACTTCATTATACGTTCTTCTAAGGCTTTATTGCATTTTTCGATGTATACATTTCTTTGGAGCACGTCTTTTACCCTGTTCTCTTGTTTTTTAGCTTCTTCTTTTAATTCTTTTCTAGACTTTTCTAAGTCCACATATTTTTCCCCAAGGTAATCTACTTCTTTTTCGATTTCTGCGTTTGTCTTCTTGATATCACTTATTTGATTTTTTATCTCTAACATATCGTTGTGTATCTTTGAAAATTTAGCATTTTGTTCTTCTTTCATAGATGTTAGAATACTTTTCATACTATCCATTTGCTTACTTAACGCAAGTAAGTTCTCGTTCACAGTATCCGGGTTGCAACAGGCAGTTTTCTGTCTTCTGTGGGCATGGGTTCGACTAGAATCACTATCTGTGTCATCATCTACACGCTTTTTTTTCTGTCGCATATTGATCCAGTCCCCCACCGTCTGACATTTTTCCTTCATCTTGTCAATATTTGATTCCGAGCCGTGGAAACCTGTACCTTTATTCGGCGTTCGCTGCATTTTTACGCATTCCATATGATCCAGCTGATAGATAGATCTATATGTGTACACTGTTACGCAAGCTTATGGTTGAGATAACACGCACAAACAACGTTGGTCGTAGCTTAAGGCAGTATATTGTTCCTTTTTTCACGTATATCTTTGTCCTTGTCACTCAATGATGCATCGGTCGCTGACCAGAGATGCGTCCAGCGCGTACGCGCGATCCACGAGAACTATATATATAAAAGGAGAAACTGACTGACTGACTGACTGACTGACTGACTGACTGACTGACTGACATATCAACGCACAGCCCAAACGGCTAAACGTAGGCACTTGAAATTTGGAAGGGACGTAGCTTAGGTACCGTAGGGGTGCACTAAGAAAGGAATTCCCGAAATTCCCACGGGAACGGGAATTAGCGGGAAAATCCTTTTGTATGAAAAATCTAAACCGCTTAAGTTAGACGCTTGAAATTTGGCATGCAGGTACCTTAGTAAATATAAAGTTTAGTTATGGCTGTATTTTGAGAAATTCCCACGGGAACGGGAGTTAGCGGGAAAAAACTTTTGTATGTATAAATTTAAACACGCGGACGAAGTCGCGGGCAAAAGCTAGTTTATTATAAAATGAATTTGTTTACTATTGTTTATGTTGATTCTAATGGTGTTATTTTAGCTTCATAATTAGTATGTAGTAGTTTTAAGTATGTAACTGTTTTAAATAAACATCACATACATTGCTCCGAAAGAAAGTACCTTAACCACTTGTGTTATGGGTATCAGGACCACGAAGGTACCACAAATATAATAATAGACTTAAATCCCTACTAATATTATAAATGCGAAAGTAACTCTGTCTGTTACGCTTTCTCGCTTAAACCTCTGAACCGATCTTGATGAAATTTGGCACAATCTTTAGACCCTGAGAAAGGACATAGGCTACGTTTTATTGCGATAAAAAGGATGAAGAAACACTTCTATGACGCACCTACACGAACGCGGTCCAAGCCGCGGGCACAGCTAGTACAAACATAAACACTCGGACACGAAACACACACAAATGATCATCACATGAATGTTTGGCCCGGGTGGGGATTGAACCCACGACATTTAAGTCAGAAACAGGAGTCACTTCCAATTGAGCCACACCGGGTCAGTCAACTTAAGGTTTAATTTTATAAAATTTGAGGGAGAGGGCAAGAGAAGCGGTGGGTTTGTTCTATTGTGCTTGTCGATCTAACATTTAGGTCTCACGACAGCTTACCTTCTTCTTTATATTTTTTTTTATATTAGCTCGACATAATGGCTTCCCTACGCCTGATGGAAAGCCAAAGAGAAGCCCAAGTCGCTGTGACAACTGGCAAGTAACTGGTTAGTTACCTATCAGTTGCCACTGCCATGCCGGCCAAACCCTAACCCCCCACGAGCTCCGGAGACCCTACTCACCAGCAGAAACTCGACCCGGAGGTCATTTGGCTGCGGTATTCTATATGGTGGAGGTCCTTCCCCTGACGGGCAGCTCATTACGAGCGAACATTCGCTATGCCCTACCTCTCTTAAAATATAAAAAAAACTTAAATAAATAAACTTAAGAAAATAAATAAATAAAAAGAATCCCCAATTCCCAAGTGTAGTCAGCCTTACTGCGTGATGTCACACGACCGCTCGCGAGCGGCGGCGGGCCGGCAACGCCGCGCCGGTCGGATCGTCCACGTCTTGACGCGATAACACGAGGGCACCCCTCAAGCGATATGCGACCTTAACACTAACGCAATAGAGTGCTATACAGATTGGCAGGGAGATACCACGACGTATAAAGGACATGAGGATACCACCGGCAAGCGAAACGCGACCTTACAACTAGGACAACAGAGCGCGATTCAGAACGACGGATGGATAAGAAGACGTGTAAAGGTCATAAGCTCATTCATTAAATAAATAATAAACAAGTAAATAATCCAAGACATGGCAGGCTGCGCCACACAGCGCCATCTAGGGCCAAACCAAATAATTTTTTGTTACTGTGTTTCTTTTATTTTATTTTTTTTATTGTGTTTCTTTTATTTTTTTTTGTTATTGTTTTACTTTGTGTAATTGTGTGCCAAATAAAGTTTTTCTTATTCTTAAACTAAGCCGTAGCTACAAAAGTACAAACCATAACACTACCAGTCTTTAAGTAGGTAGGTATGCTTAGATCTGTAAAACTACGAAACGGATTTTTTTAATGTGTTTTTTTTTTAAATAAATAGAGTGATTCAAGAGGGAGGTTTATATACGAGTAGGTATGTATAATTTATGGGAGAAATATTGACAATTTTGTTTTATATACCCGAAGCGAAACGAGGGCGGGACATACAAACAACCAGTCAATACAAACAGACAGAGGTGCCATGTAAATATAGTTAGATACACCATAAGTCATTGTTAGCGCGTCTCTTGATCAACTGATGTGTACTGCTAGATTTTGTAGAAACTAATTAGGCTAATGTGTCAATCATATTATTATTAAGTCCATAAGTGTTATAAAACGGTGTATGTTTTTCAAACAAAGATAATGTTCGTTCGTAATAAGGTTGATCCTCGCCTAGTGGGATATTTTTGAATGCAAAGACGTGCGGTCAGGGCAAATTTTTATTCGCTACTAAATTCAATGCGTTTTGAGCGTTATACCCGTACATTCCGCCCACCAAGAACATTAGTTCTTATACAAATTATGTATTTCGAAAACTATCTCAAAAAATAACATAGATATGATAACATAGATGTTTTTACATTGACTTACTCATCTAAAGAATTAAAAAATCTTATACTTTTACAGCAGCAGGTAATAGGTGACTTGATTAATTTTTTACATTAAAAAATGTGCTTATCTGAACCACATTGAATGACTATTACCGCCAAATTTTAACTTAAATAGCTCTAATTTTAATTAGTTAGTAGATACACTATAAAACGAGATACAAACTCAAATAAGTTAAGTAACCGCCCACCTTGACATATCTAAGACAATAATATTAAGCTCACTACAGTAGGTAGGTACAGTAGTACTTTAACCATGAATAAAGTTATGAATTTACACAAGTCTTCAATACAATATTATACTGTAAATATAATATGCTGTTTTAATTTTAAACCAAGTTTAACATACTGTTAATATTAACATGAAAAGAAAACTTACAACATTAGGTAATTGACATAAATCAAATAGAAACATGTTGACTTAACTAATCTGAAAGGCATTACAATAGGTAGATACTCGTAGATACCTACAGAATATAACATGCACATAAAATTATTATTTAGTGATAATACAAAGTTTACTCACTGGTCGCTTAAATACACCGGATTTACATTTCACAGACACAACTCTGGTGATATTATCGGGTCCAGGATGTGTCTCGATAATTTTACCTAAAAGCCATTTGGCAGGAGGCATATTATCCTCTTTTACAATTACAATACATCCTATCTCAGGCTCCGTACCTTTAGTATTCCATTTGTATCTTTGACTAAGACTACCTAAATATTCTCTATACCACCTCTTCCAAAAATGGCTTACCATTGTTTGGATTAGTCTCCACCTATCCAAACCTACAACCGTAGAATCAGTATCTCTCTCCGCTACATGTATTAACGGTTCACCAACCAAAAAGTGGCCAGGTGTCAGTGGTAAGGGATCGTTGGGGTCGTCACTGATTAAACTAATTGGTCGCGAATTTAAACACGCTTCCACTTGCGCCAAAACCGTTGCCAACTCTTCATAGGTAAGAGTGGCATTACCAAGTATCTTACGCAAATGTGTTTTTGTACTACGTACGCCCGCTTCCCACAGTCCTCCGAAATTCGGGGAGTGGGGAGGTATAAAGTGCCAAGTCGTACGCTCCAACGCCAGAAGTTCCGCGATTTCTTCAGGAAGTGATGAGGTAACCTTATTAAACAAATCTCTCAATTCTCTATCTGCACCAACAAAGTTGGTACCGTTGTCACTCCACAAATGTTGACAATGACCTCGCCGTGCTGTAAACCTCCTAAAAGCTGCGATGAAAGCCTTTGCCGTTAAGTCGGTAACAGCCTCCAAGTGAATGGCTTTGGTCACCATGCACACAAAAAGACATCCGTAGCCCTTATATGATTTTGCTCCTCTGCCAGGTGAAAATCTTATTTGTATTGGACCAAAATAATCTACTCCGGTAGATTTAAAAGGCTTACTAGGCTTTAGCCTCGACTCTGGTAGAAGACCCATTAGAGGAGTGGTTTTCTTGGTGGAATATCTTAAACAAATGACACATTCTCTAAACATTTTCTTAACTCGCTCTTTTGCTTGAACAATCCAGAATTTAGTTCTCAGAAAATTCAACATCACTTGGGGTCCCCCATGTGCAGTCTGGTGATGTGCATCAACAATAAGAAGTCTAGTCAAATGATTTTTAGCAGGCATAATTATTGGATGCTTGGTATCGAAACAAGCATCTGAGTGAGTGATGCGGCCAGACACTCTTAAGATTCCCTTTTCGTCCAAAAAAGGAACAAGAGTGCGTAAGGGACTCCTTTTAGGTACACATCCTCGAGTCTTTAACTGTTTTATTTCATGTTCAAATTCACGCTCTTGTACTTGCTTAATACAAGCAAGTAAAGAATCTTCAATTTCTTCAGCTGTCACAAATTTTGGAAAATGTATATTATTATGTTTATCCTTTCGAAATTTCAAATTCAAAAATCTCCTACAGTATGAAACGACTCTTAGTAACCTCGGTAATGATGAAAATTTTGACCATATAAACTCTTCGTCTTGATTGGATAAAACAGTTAAAGATCTGATTTTCTCTTCCTCGTGTGTATCTTCAATGATTGTATCTTCCATCTCGATTCTGCTCTTGGATAACCACGGAGGTCCTTGCCACCACAAAGGATGAACGATCAAATCCTTCGGGTGCAAGCCTCGTGATGCACAGTCCGCTGGGTTGGTTTCCGTGGGGACATGATGCCACTGCTCAGCCTCCATGATGTTCAGAACTGTAGATACTCGGTTGCTCACAAAAGTAGTCCAACGGCTAGCACCTCCTCTGAGCCATGCCAGAACAATAGTGGAATCTGTCCAGCCGTACAACCGCTCCTTAGGTATCTCCAGCACTTGTGCTACTTCCCATACAAGTTTAGCAGCCAAAGCAGCACCACTCAACTCAAGCCTCGGAATAGACACTTCCTTTACGATTGGTGCAACCTTAGTTTTAGCAGTCACTAAGTGGACGTGAACATCATTAGATTCGTCTAGTACTCTAATATAAACAACCGCTGCAAATGCAGTCTGTGAAGCATCTGAAAATGCATGTAACTCAGTTGTAGAACCTCGTGTAACATCAAACCATCTCGGTATTTTCAGTTGTTTCAAATCTGTCAAACTACTCCTATATGAAAGCCACTCGCTCAACAGATCCTCAGGTAAGCTGTGATCCCACGACAAGCCTGTCTTCCAAAGCAGCTGAATAAATTTCTTAGCATTAACCACAACTGGAGCAATCCAGCCTTCTGGATCATACAGTCTTGCGACATCTGCTAAAACTTGTCTCTTAGTAATCGGCTCCTTAGTCTCTGGTAGGTCTATTGTGTAAACAAAGCTATCAGTCTCTCTGCACCAACTCACCCCAAGTACCTTGATAGTTTTGTTTAATTTTATAGGCTCCATTTGATCACAACGCTCATCTCTTATTTGTTGTAGTACATTGTCACTGTTACTATTCCACTTCTGAAGCTCGAATCCTCCCAATTTCATTAGCTCATTCATGTCTTGATATATTTTTAATGCCTCATTATCTGTATCTGCTCCTGAAATTAAATCGTCCATATAATAGTCTCTCTTTGTAATCTTTGCCGCTAATGGATACTTTTTGTTCTCTAAATCAGCTAATCTCTGTAAACATTTTACTGCCAAATATGGCGCGCATGCTGTACCAAACGTTAGGCGTAAAAGCTTGTAGTGTTTTATTGGCTCTGATCCATCTGCTGCAAATCTCCAGACGATTCGCTGGAAGTCTGTATCGTCTTTAGCTACACAAACCATTCTATACATTTTTACAATGTCTGCGATAATACATACCTTGTGGCATCTCCACCTCATTAAAATATGTCTCAAATCTTGCTGTAACTTAGGACCAACAAGAAGATCGTCGTTCAGTGATACATCATTGTCTCCTTTGCTTGACGCGTTGAACACTATTCTCAGCTTCGTTGTTTCTTTGTCTTCTCTTATCACTGCATGGTGTGGAAGATATACACAGTTAAGATTATCCATCTCGTTCTCGTCTACTGGTCTCATGTGATTTAAGCTCAAATACTCCTCAAATACCTTGTTATACTCTTCTCTTAGTTTCGGATCTCTGGATAATCTTCTCTCTAATGCCTCTAATCTCTTGATAGCTATTTCTTTAGAGTGACCATACTTACTCTTAGGATCATCTGTGCTAAAAGGTAATTTTACCACAAATCTCCCTTCATCATCTCTCACCGTAGTTGACTCAAAAATTTGCTCACATAATTTCTCGCTCTTCGTCATTACCTTTTGTAATGAGTTTGGTTCGTCCTCCATCTCCCAAAACTTCTTAAGCTGGTCATCTTCTTCAATGTGAACATGCATGCTAGAAAAATTAACTTTCGCTAACTCACCAGATTCTCGTGTCACTCTCCCTGATACAATCCATCCGAAAACCGTGTTCTGTGCCATTAGCCGCCCTCCAGATTGCTTGATAACTCCATCTAATAATATCTCACTGTACACCTCCGCACCGAGTAAAATATCAATCTTGCCAGGCACTGTGTAGGTAGGATCCGCTAATGGTAGGTCTACGACATCTGACCACTCTGGAACATCAAGCGTCGTCGCTGGAAGTAAAGAGGTTAAAGAATGTAACACATAAGCGTTTACATGAATTACACTCTCTGGATTATTGCGTGATACTAGGCGAAGTGAAACCGTGTGTTTTATTTTTAAACGACCATCCCCTAATCCTGAAACCCAACCACTTACAGGTTTACGTGATAAACCTAGAAATTGAACAGTTTTTTCAGTTATAAAAGAAGCTTGGGACCCCTGATCTAGCAAACATCTAATAGTTTGTTTACAATTACTGGAATTAAATACCTTAACTCTAGCAGTTGCCAGCAGGACCTGGTTCGGTTGCAGCATCCCTCTAGAAAATGCAGTAGTAATATGCGTGTTACCTCGTGGTCTACTCTGTCTCTCACTTATAGGTTCACTCGTGGCAGCCGTCGCAGCAGCGCTCTCACTCGATGGTGCTGTCTCCGGGTAGTTCTGGGTGTCTCTGTTTTCTCTCTCAAAATGTAGGGTAGTATGATGTCGGCGTCCACATTTCTTGCAATTGGTTGACTGGCGACATCTCAGCGCAGCATGTGTAGGCGATAAGCAATTGAAGCATAATTTATTGCTCTGCACGAAATCTTGTCTTTTATTAGGTGTTAAAATACTATATTGTTTGCATTGATATAGGTTGTGATTTTCATGGCACATTGCACATTTAACTTCATTACTCCTCGACTTGCTCTCAAATGAAGTATGAAATGCTTTAGGTTTAGATATAGGCTTAGCTAGTGGTGCGTGACGCATTGCATTAGTATCTATCATCTCCAAAGATCTAAATCTACCTTCCAAATAATCTCGTAAAAGTTCCCAGGTTGACAACTCATCCATGCATGTTGCGTTTAGATGCTGTTCCCAATATTTAATTGATTCTGAATCCAACTTTGACACCACTAAAAACACAATAATTGCATCCCAATTCTTCGTACATATGCCTATATTTTCCAATGACTTTAAACAGGTAGAAGTAGTATCCACTAATTGCTTAATCGCGTTAGCTGACTCATTGTGCAATTTCTTTAACGAAAATAAGTTTCTCAATACAGCATTACAATTGTACCTTTTATTATCATAACGGCGTAATAATTGTTTCCAGGCTTCATCATAGTTCGCATCCGTAGTCGAAAAATTACGTAATAAGTTTAGTGGCTCACCCGATATATTACTCTTCAAGTAATGAAGCTTTTGCACTGGCGTAATTAACTTATTGTTGTGAATTAATGATGAAAACATATCATAAAATGTCTGCCACTCTTCGTACTTGCCGTTAAAAGTAGGTAGCACAATGCGGGGTAGTCTAATATCACTATGCAGGCCTTTTTCCTGCATTGCTGCCGGTTCCGATTGGGAAGACGCGCTGATAGCTGTTGCTTGCGAAGTAGGCAGCATTGGTTGCAAAGCTTCTAATATCAAAGACTTATATTGGATGTAAAGTTCTTCGAAACATTCATATTTGTCCTCGGAAAAATAAGGGTAGTTTTGGTCGGACAATGTTTCGCTTACTATCGCCTTGTGTCCTTCCTTGAAATTGTAGTACAATCCTTCTAGTGATTCTAACCTTGTTTCCAAATAAGGTCGTTTTATTCTATCTTTAGGTGTCTTCTTGAAGTTTTTCTCGGCTTTCTTTAAGTTTTGGAAATTTTCTTCTTGAATAGCGAATAGTACCTTCAATTTATTCACGTCTGTATTCATTGTAGCCACTCGTAGTAATCCCAATAGCAACACAAAATGATGTATAAATCGGTAAATAACTCAGCTCAGTTCTCGTAATAAATCGTAAATAACGATAGGTATGTAGGTAATAAGTTCGTTATAAAACTCGCTCACTCGGTGTTAAAGTTCACAATCACTCAGTTCGTATAGCAAATATTGCTTGCACTCAAAGTTTTAACACGTAAATCTCGTAATTAATCACACGTAATTGTTATTTTCACTAAAAACTCGTAATAACTTGCAGATGCATTGCACCGTCATCGCATTCCGATACACGTCTATATTTCGCGGTGGGTGGGCCGGCCGCTCATTAGCAATGCAGTTCATGCGGCTCGATTTGGACCATGTTCGTTCGTAATAAGGTTGATCCTCGCCTAGTGGGATATTTTTTAATGCAAAGACGTGCGGTCAGGGCAAATTTTTATTCGCTACTAAATTCAATGCGTTTTGAGCGTTATACCCGTACAGATAATAAAAATAAAAAAATAAAATAAAAGTTTACTTAAAACTTAAGAAAGTTTGTTTCACAATTTAGTCAGCCTTATTACTATGAGCGATCTCTTTCAGACAACCTTAGGGTAAAATTAAAAAAGATAAGATGTCAATTAAAAATCTATAAATTAATACAGGTAATAAATTTTTAAAGCATAATCCCGCACACATACCCTTGACTAGTAGATGCTCTTATAATAACTTCAATCTGTCGAATGGTATAAAGGTATCACAACTTATCACATCACTACCTGAACTATAAGACTACCGTCGAACATAGATTTCCCTCGACGTCTATCCTCGGTCAATGCTGCTAATCGAATGCCGGCTTGCAACGTCCGTCCCCCCAGCACAGCTTTCCCCTCCATTTTTCCCCGCCTATTTTGCCGCCAGAGAGGCGCGCTGTCAACTGTCAATGTGACAAACCAGTGTTGCCACTTAATTCTTACAAAACATACTAAATAATGAGGGCAATAATTAGACAAATATTAAAAATCATCACATTCGGCCATCCGACAACGTGCCGTCTCCCGACGCACCACTACATAATTATTTATTTATTCAAGGACAGCCAATCGAAACAACCACTTAATATGATTCAACCAATAGTGCCAAAGCGCCATCTCAATAAATAAAATGAGAACCCGATATTACAACAAAATGAATAACACAAAAACAGTTTGACTTATATCAACAAATTACTGTTAAATTACAACCCCTTGCATTTCCTGGTAAAATATGTATACCACATCAGTTTTAATCATTAACGGGCAAGTATAAAATCATCACATTCGGTGCTGGTATTCTAATTGATTAACACAGTTTTCAAAGTATGCCCATTTGAGACTAACATGTGACAGGAACAATTGAACAAATGTCTTAAAATAAATAGTAGAACAGCTAGATGTATATATATTTACATAAGTATATAAATTAAACTGAAATTAATAAAAACTAATATTAGGTACACCACACTTAACTATTTATTGTGCCTATGTACAAGATAGACATAAGTGTACGAAAGAAAAAGAGAAGCCTAACTAGCCGCTACTAGACGCTGCTCTAGATTCAAATACTTTACTAATAACATCTCCACTAACGTGTTACAAGGAGAATAAGGAATACACATTGGCACCAAAAAGAAACCTTGTGATGATATTTGATATAAATAAGGTAGTTTTGTTTACAGTTCATGGTCAAAGCCTTGATGCAAGATATAAAATAAATTTGACGGTGTATGATCAAAGTGGTGACCATTGGGAGAGGCCACTGTGCAGCACTGAAAACTGACCAATCCACTGTGTCAAGTCCAACTGAAAACTGGCCACGAACGTTCAGACTTACCAACCCCTGCAATCGTCAGTGGCAACTAAGTACGTTCACACGTAGGTACAAATAAATAACAATATTTTTCCTTGTGTTGTGTCTTATCTCTCGGTGGTCAGAAGATTTTTCCGACACCAAATATATTTGTACGCCTTTATAGGCAGACCCAACTATAACTATTTGTTTATTTTATTGTAACCTGTTCTGACAAACAAAGAATTTGATTTGGTTTACTGAGATAAATGGTTTAGGTCACTCACTATGACAGGAAGATCAAATTGTAATTCATCGTATTAGAAAAATTCGTAACTGTAATGATCACAGGGATATAGCGTGACCTTCTTTATAACAAGCTTATCCATAAACAAGTAGTAGTCATCCCATATAGATTACCTATCTACATACACCCTTCAAGAAATAAAGTTCGTAAAGACCGATGATCTCCCATGATGGTCTTAAAATAAATTATTCACACCATTTCCCTACATTAGCTATAATTAATAACCAATTTAATGAGTAGATACGTAAATTCAGGTCTTATCCCAAGCCCAATGAAATTCAGTGACATTGTCCCAATGTTGGAACATAATCATTAAAGTGTTTTTCTGAAAGTTAATGATCCTCCCAATTTCAAACCTTTAACTGCCTACATGTCCACCATTAACCAAATCTCCCTTCACCTCCTCTTAGAAAACCTCAAACCCCAAAGTTATTTGTTACCCAGCAGACAGTTTTATTTCACTAGACTTTGTTCAAACAATTGAAAGTACTCACTGTCCCTTGCTTATATGTACGAGGTTAAAACTCACCCAGAGCTATTTAAGACTCTGTATGACATTCCACGTACTCCTAGAGATAGACGTCTATACGTTCAATTAAATTAATCATGTTTTTAATGAAAACAGCTATGCGTTCAAGGAACAGTCGGTCAATGGCTGTCAAATTATATAATAAGTTACCCATGAACGCAAATGATATAACAATTAGTAAGTTTTCTTTTAAAGTATAGGTATGCTTAGAATATAGCTTATTCAACCTTGTTTTATACCACACGTGTGACTTGCTTTGTTTAATTCAATTTTAATGATATTTTGAAAATATGGTAAACTAGCTGCTGCCCGCGGCTCTGCCCGCGTGAATATTCGTATAAAACATAGCCTATGTGTTAATCTGATGTACAAACTATATTCCTGTAAAGTTTCATTAAAATCCGTTCAGTAGTTTTGGCGTGAAAGTGGAACAAACATCCATCCATCTATCCAAACAAACTTTCGCGTTTATAATATTAGTAGGATGTTATTCCGGTAGTACAAAGAGGTGTTCTAATAATTTAGTTATCTTGACGTATAATAATTTATTTCACTTGTATATACTCAATTTTGAAAATATGGTAAATGTTATTCCGGTAGTACAAAGAGGTGTTCTAATAATTTAGTTATCTTGACGTATAATAATTTATTTCACTTGTATATACTCAATTTAATAATCAATTTAATTTGGCATGTTACAATTTATTTCAATTATGTATCCAATCTAATAATTTATTTCATTTGACAACTCTGAAGAGTGAATGTGTTTAGTTCTCCATTATACATATCATCTGTAATAATATGTACCGCATTCTAGCAAATAAATAAATTCTTACTCTTAGAGGCAAGTCCATTAATTAATACTCGTATTGCGGGAACAGTTCATGAAATATTTTGACGCATGTGAAAGTAAACAATACGCCACACTTAGATATCGAGTTGCTATAAGTGGACTAGAGTACCTAGTGCCCTACATTTCTATAGTTAGAACGTTACCGTTTTTTTTATTAATATAAATAATAATTACGTACGTGTACCTACTTGTGTTGTGTAAAAATAAAAATGTTTATCCAATAATACAAATCGTTCTGCATACAACTCAAATGAGCTAAACCAAATATATTACAAAATCCTTAAAAAAAATTGTCAGCTGTCGCTGTACTAGCCTCAAGGCCTGTATCGCAGGAACAATTACAATTTATAACTTTAAATCTATCTATATGAAATGAACTGGAAGGTCCGGTTTTATATTAATAACAATAGGGGGGCAAACCTTAGTTTTCCACCCCAGTTAGATAGGTTTGTGTTGTGCCCATCGTGCCTGTTGCGCCGGAGAGTGTATGTACTTATATGTATGCGAATGTATTGTATACGTGTGTGTTTAAGTGTAAATACGAATGCCACATCAATTTAATATGCTATATCCATAGATTTTTTTAATGATGTCTATAGATTATGTTTATTTTACTTCGTATAACCATGCAATTGGCTTGCCCATTTATAAAGTACTTAATAGTAACATTGGATGATATTGTACTAGATTGCCCGTGGCTTTTAAAAAACTTCCTTCCTCTGCCTAAATGTTATCTGGTACAGATCGCTACAAGCGACAAAACTGCCTAAGCTGTCCTTTGTTATGTCCGAAATGTCTTTTGTGCAACAAAGACTGTTTATTCTATCTATACGACCCTCGGCACCACAACGACGGCCCATGCGACGGAGGCACCGTCCGCCGACATACATAGGTTAATTTTTGCCTCGCATAAGAGGACCACACGTCTCGTGCGTAGACGAAGCCTAGTCTAAACCTAACATGCTTCACTTAGGGAACCATTCAAGTATAGGTACCCATTTAAAAGAATACATTGGAGATCAACATCCTTACTTAAGAAATGCCAATTATCATAAATCTTGCACTAGAATGAAATATACCTACGCAGGTTCTAAATTTAGAAATTCAATAGTACCTATTCATTTCGATGCTACTCACTAATTTTAACAAGTTGATACTGGCACAGCCCAGTTTTAAATTCTCTCTTCATGTATCTCTGTAGTGAATGAATGTCTTATATGCAAAAATAAAAAGAAATAATAATAAAACAAAAACAAGTCGACCGCCCCGGGTTCTTGATAGTGTCAATCTACGAGCATAGATGTACTTACATAGGTTTAAGTACAGTCGAATGTAAAATAATTAAATAAAGTTATACTACGAGCCACCAAGACTTCCCTGATGACAACGGACAACATCACATGGTTACGACGAGCTGTTGGCCTGCATCGACATCCACCAATGGTCCCCTCTGCTGCTTGTGTCTTGGGCTCTTTGGACTTTACTAGGCGGAGTAGTCATCATGTCGTCAGTTGCCATTATTTGTGCAAGAGAAAATTACACCGCCGACATAATCCATTCCAGAACACATTGTCTACCTACTTTGTGAAATAAAGATTAAATTAATAACCTACAACATCATCTACATCCCTGTTATCGAACTGACAAGTAGTTTAGGAATGCCATCTAATGTATGCAATTATTTGAAATAAAGAATTATAGTTAAATTATAATTGGTAAAATTCATTAGCACTGAATCATTAAATTAAATTATTTAGCGTGTAATCTGGAGCCTAATCTAGGGCGACCCTGCATTTCAGGCCTCCAGGTCCCACCTGTTGATCGAGGAAAGCTAGCATTTATTGGGTTCCGCATTTGTGTGAGTGTATGTACGTTTGTGTGTGTGTATGCGTGAGAGTGACGCGGGTGTGTATGTGGGTATATGAACTTAGCTTACTTTACGTCTGATAATATTGATTCTGTATCCTCATAGTTTAGTTTCCGTAACCAATTTTGTATAGTAGTGGAATACATAGTTCTGTATTGGCATCCAAGGACTCAAATATCATTAAACATACATAGCTTCTTAGGGGCGTCTTTTCTTATTTAAGGACATAAATAAACTACAATTACTTGTGGAACATACATAGCTCCGTAGAGACTTACATAGCCTCCAATTACTCGTGGAACATACATAGCTCCGTAGAGACATACATAGCCTCAAATTACTTGTGGAACATACATAGCTCCGTAGAGACATACATAGCCTCCAATTACTTGTGGAACATACATAGCTCCGTAGAGACATACATAGCCTTCAATTACTTGTGGAACATACATAGCTCCGTAGAGACATACATAGCCTTCAATCACTTGTGGAACATACATAGCTCCGTAGAGACATACATAGCCTCCAATTACTTGTTTAATATAATATTTATTCATTTATTCGAAATCAACAGCGTATCCATTAGATTTCATCAATTAGTATATGTAAGCAATTATTAAGACCTATTGGCTTTGGCTCTGTTGTTACAGATTTCTTTAAAAATACAAATTTAATCAATATAACATCAGATTGTGTGTTGTGTGTGAGTGTGTGTGTGCGTGAGTCTTTATTTCTCTTCGCAGGGTACATTAAATTTAACAGGCTATAATAAAACTTGTGACATATTGTGTGATGAGACGTATGCCTGGCCTAGGCAATTGAATACACATGTTTCAGGTCATTAGGCTCAAACCATACCGGCTCAAGTATTAAGAGCTAAAAGCTGAATAAGTACTTCATTGTGTACATACTAAAAATTACATAATTATATTCATATATAAGTAAGTGTGTGTGTGTGTGTGTGTGTGTGTGTGTGTGTGTGTGTGTGTGTGTGTGTGTGTGTGTGTGTGTGTGTGTGTGTGTGTGTGTGTGTGTGTGTGTGTACAAGAGAATCTGGTGCGGTAGCAGTTTCAGTAAAATCAGACCTTTAACACCCCTCTCTTCACACATATAAATTAGATTACTTGCGGGTAGTGGCATACATAGCCTTCTCTTGTACATGTAACGTTTTGTCCACGACATTTATAGCCTTAAATTTTGAGAAGCGTATCCAATCTTAGCGAAGTAATCTTTGAACATACATATTTTAAACTAACATAGGCCCCATTTACTCAACACTAAGGCCAGAAATAACCAAATCAAATATATCAACTTTCATTAGTATACCTATATCGTTGTATTTACTAAAAGACATTGGGAAGGAATTAATACGTACGTATAATACAGGCTCAGCCTAGCTTGTGTTATAATAATTTGTGAATCGCATTATCGCATAAGTAAGCAAATGGACACATAAAAAGTTAATGCGCCGCTTACAATCAGTCTGTACTGACACATAGCATTTTGACCTCATTCTACGCTACACTTAACGCTCAGATTCCTATGACGCGATAGGCATTGTTAAATAGTCGGACGAGCGATATCTGGCGGTAGCAAGCATAAAATACTGTTTTTTTTTCCAGTTGTGATATACAAAATGTAACTCAGTGTTTTATATTCAATGAAGTTGTTATTATTATCGATAAATTACTCTTCCTATTCTAAAGGTTAAGAACTCTAACTTTCTCCTCTCTTCATAAAACTTATCTTTTCAATTAACGGCGCAATTTCAACCAAACGTCTAGTTTTTTCTAATACAGACCGCAGTCTAACGTTTTATCGCAGACCAACATTGTCAAAGAGTAGCCTTAACCAAATGGGTCGTGCGATAAACCTTATTAGGCTTACAAGAGTAACATTAACAAAGAGTTGCCTTGTTCGAACATTACTCAAGTTGCGGTCTGCTCCAGAAAACACTTATGCAATACATATAAATATTCTAGCACCGACGTTTGCCAGAGAATCCGTCGCGGACTATTATCAAGGAGTTGCCTTGACCAAATAGAATTCGCGACAAATTATTTCAGGCAGACCAACAAGAATAGCACTATCAAAGAGTAGCCTTGATCAAATATTATTCAAGCTGTTGTCAGTGGTGGCGTAATCCAATCGCCATATTATTTTAAACACTCTCAATACTACCGCCAAGTAACATTGTTAGGGAGTAGCCCCAACCAAATGTTCGTGACGGCATCATTATGGAAATGAACAGAAGAGAAAAATAAAAGCTGAATTTAATGAAAAATTACAGTGACGGCCTTTAATATCTTGTCTATATTAATATCTCGTATATTAATATTAATTAAATAATTTTAAGAGTATTTCTACTCCGTACCTTGTAGGCTGCAGGTATCATGCCGCTTCTGAAATATAATAACTTCAATCTGTCGAATGGTATAAAGGTATCACAACTTATCACATCACTACCTGAACTATAAGACTACCGTCGAACATAGATTTCCCTCGACGTCTATCCTCGGTCAATGCTGCTAATCGAATGCCGGCTTGCAACGTCCGTCCCCCCAGCACAGCTTTCCCCTCCATTTTTCCCCGCCTATTTTGCCGCCAGAGAGGCGCGCTGTCAACTGTCAATGTGACAAACCAGTGTTGCCACTTAATTCTTACAAAACATACTAAATAATGAGGGCAATAATTAGACAAATATTAAAAATCATCACACTCTAGAACAAAAGGTGCTCTTAATGCAGCATTAAGAGCACCTTTTGTTGTAAATTAACAATAAATATTTAGGTAGGTACTTACTTACCGTTAATATTTGGTATTGCAGTTCATTTCGTTTGATTTAGAGAAGGATGGAGTCCGTCTTCCTTCTAATCTTCATCTTGAAGAACACCCTACGTGGTTATGCGCTCCTGGTACTTTTTAACCGACTTCAAAAAAAGGAAACGATTAGATACTTTTTTTTTAATACGCTCGTTTCTTTAAGGTACCCAAGTGGTATCTGTTCTGAAAGACTATCGCAGGAAGTTGGTACTACAAAACCGAGGCGCGAGGCAAGAAGTTTTTCATAAAACGTACAGTCTACGATCATGATGGAATAGCAATCGGTTACGCGTGAAGAAACTCAGCTGCAGGCAGTAAACCAAACGATTCTTCAGAACATTCCCCGTGATAGATGCGTTAGAGAACGCACATGGATGCGACGTCTCTTCGCAATGCCAGTGAGTCGAGTCGACTAGACAGGGTCAAGTCATCGACAATACGAGCTGCCAACCATAGAGTTTTTGTCAGAATAAAGTTTTGGTCGTTTGGGTTCTTTGAAGTCGTTTTTTTTTAATTTTTGTAGCGACACGTAGCGACACCTATCTCCACACCGCTACAACAACCTCCACGTCGCTACAATATGCAATACAAGTTCCGCCAGCTAACAACAGATGGCGATGTGAAATCCGGGTCTATGGAGAATTAAATCGCTCCATACAAATTGTATGGAAGACCTACAATGCGCATACGAAGTTTTCATCACGACTCGTTATATATACGAAAAACCAAGATGGTCCATCGGACCGCGGTCCCCGAGCACGATGATCACCTAGCTCGGCGGAAGTACTTCCACTTTTCGTAGGGACAAGTCTGTTCCTACATTTTAAACAGTTTTTTATTTTTTTTTGTTTGGACTCACCCTGCTGCTCGGTGACGGGGTGCCGCTGGTCGAGGATGGCGTTGCGCGTCTGCACGTACAGCAGGCTGAGCCCCACGGGGTCGCGCGCGTCCACGTTGCGGTCGGTGTAGAACAGTCGCCGCTTCAGCAGCAGCGTCTCCGTCGGCTCCACGCCCATCTCGCGGAACGTCTTGTGCTGGTCGAGCCACTCCACTGGACAGATAGATAAATTTTAATAAAAGGAATTTGGTGATAGGACATTAAAAAAAAGGTTACCATACCTATTGAACAGTTTGCCCGAAGACATACGCCGGGAGCAGGACAGGGGGGTGTTCAAGCGGAAGCTTAAAATGTATTTTTTTTTATTTTTTTTATAGTGGCTCGACATAATGGCTTCCCTACACCTGATGGAAAGCGAAAGAGAAGCCCAAGTCGCTGTGACAACGGGCAAGTAACTGGTCAGTTACCTGTCAGTTGCCACCGCCATGCCGGCCCAACCCTAACCCCCCACGAGCTCCGGAAACCCTACTCACCGGCAGAAACACGACCCAGAGGTCATTTGACTGCGGTATTCTATAGGGTGGAGGTCCTTCCCCGGACGAGCGGCTCAATTCGAGCGAAGATTCGCTATGCCCTACCTCTCTTAAAATAAATAATAAATGTATTTTTTGGCCACACTACCCTAGTATTAACTTTTATCATTTTAATTTAGAGACTCGTGCCTGATTCCACAGACAAACTATTTAAATAGTTTTGTGGGACTATGTCTAGGTATATGTAGTTTTAAACTTTGTTGGTGTAATAATAAATAAATAAAAACAAAAAAAAATATGTAAGGGAGCGACCTATCACCTTTTCGCTCCAAGCCATCCTCACCTGCCCGTGGTGCGTCCTGCCGAACAACAAACGAGGCTCTGGCTAACCGACTGGTGGCGGTAAAACCATCACGAGAGGAGCCGTAGCTAAATATGACAGGCAGCAGTGTCACCGGAGCAAGAAGCTACGCCCTGCGATCGACAACCCGCCTACCCAGCGTGGCGGTTATGGGTATATCCTCCAGATGTTTGCCCTAGGTGGCGAACAACTGGAGAGGCCTATGTCCAGCAGTGGACTGCAATAGGCTGCTGATGATGATGATAGATAAATAAAAAAATAAATATCAGATGCAAGAGGCTGCTGACGAGCACATGTGATGCCTGATGAAGAGCACTTGAGCAGTCAACACCGCCCATGGACAGTCATATCAAGTTCTGGGGTCGCTGCTGACCTTTTAAATAGGTGTACGCTCGTCTCTTGAAGGCTCCCAAGTCGTAGCTGTTCGGAAAGACTGACGCAGAGAGTTGGTTCCACAAAACCGATGCGCGAGGCAAGAAGTTCCTCATAAAGCGTACAGTGGAGGATCGCCAACCATCGAGATGACGTCACATTACATTGAAGGCCGCCTATATTGTACAACAAATGTACTTTTAAGGCAGTTGTATGGTGTGCAATAAAGAATAAATATTAAAAAATTGATGCGATCCCAAAGTTTTTTAGCACTTGTGTTATGCCCATCAGTACCACAAATATATGACACCTAAATGCCCGGCGCCAGCTGCTTCTGCTCCTGCTGTCCTATTGGCCAGTACGGCAGCACTCACCGTTGTCGTCGGTCTTGAGCTTCTTGCTGAGCTGCTCCAGCTTGGCGTCCTTCTCCCTGTGCTGGGCCACCCTCTTCAGCGTGAGCGTCCCGGTGCCCGGCGCCAGCTGCTTCTGCTCCTGCTATCCCATTGGCCAGTAGGGCAGCACTCACCGTTGTCGTCGGTCTTGAGCTTCTTGCTGAGCTGCTCCAGCTTGGCGTCCTTCTCCCTGTGCTGGGCCACCCTCTTCAGCGTGAGCGTCCCGGTGCCCGGCGCCAGCTGCTTCTCCTCCTGCTGTTCCTCCTCGTCGTGACACTGCAATGTCGAAGGATTCAGTACATGCGATTAAGATGGCGACGAAGAATAAGACCTTTTTCTATAATGGCTCGACATAATGGCTTCCCTACGCCTGACGGAAAGTGAATGAGAAGCCCAATTCGCTGTGAAAACTGGCAAGTAACTGGTCAGTTACCTGTCAGTTGCCACCGCCATATCGGCCCAACTTTAACCCCCCACGAGCTCCGGAAACCCTACTCACCTGCAGAAACACGACCCAGAGGTCATTTGCCTGCTGTATTCTATAGGGTGGAGGTCCTTCCCCGGACGGGCAGCTAAATTCGAGCAAAGATTCGCTATGCCCTACCTCACTTAGACTGGTGGCGGTATAACCGTCACAATTGAAGGCGTAGCTAAATACCACAGACCGACGACGTTCAGCGGAGTCAGCGGAGCGAGAAGCTACGCCCTGCGATCGCCAACCCGCCTGCCCAGCGTGGCGATTATTGGTACATCCTCCAGATGTTTGTGTGCACAGTGACAGCTGTGGACTGTGATAGGCTGATGATGATGATGATGACACATAACGATTAATCATTGCAACATAGATCGATCGAAAAGTTTACTCCTGGTAATATATTGTAGCAATGACGCAATTCTTGTAAAAGTAAACATTCTCAGATAAGGTGACCCGATGCGTCAACACGATAATAATAATAATAATAAGCCCCCTAAAGTCTAACCTTACGTCCGAGCTTGACCACCTAAGCCACGTGGGGGGCGGACACCTGCAACAAACTTACTATGCAGGTGACCAACAGGGCAATAGCAAAACCCTAATGGAGATTATGAGTAATAGACGTTATAATTTGCGGCCGCTGCCCGGGGGTCGCCGGGGCGCATCTGGAGCCGGTGCTGGATGCTCCAGCATACGATCCATCGGCGATGAGGGGTTGAACAGGCGGGCCCCCATCGAACAATATATGACAGCCGATCAATCATCCCGCTCAATATTACCCGAATCTCTCTTCCCTTCATTACCCTCTTCACCAGCCTCCTATCTGAGTACTCCGACAGACGTATGTCTGTCCCCAACTTCGTCTACCACCGAATCGTTATCAACACCGTTTGCGGATGTTGTGCAGCAGGCACCTGTCGCCGATCAAACTGCACCCGCCGCAAAGGGTCAACGTGCACGCAAGAAATGGTCTAAAGACATGAATATATTCATCTTGCGCACATATTTCTTGATTACTAATTTAGAGTCCGACACTAAAAACTATCTTACCGAACTACATGCAAAATTCACACAAACATTTCCCGAAATGCAAACGAATAAACAAAGACTTGGATGTCAACGAAGAGCAATAGTTAATAATAACCTACTTAGTACTGATGAAATAAACGAAATCCGAACAGAAATACAAGCACAAATTGAGAAAGAGGGCACATTCCAAACAAATTATAGTCAAAATTCACAGCAGAGACTGAGATGGAGCGATAAAATCAACGAAACAATAATTCGCGGTTATTTGACTATAACAGATCTCGAAGCCAATATAACAGCTTACAGACCTGCGTTACATGTATACGTTACATCACGACACCCTGAAATAGGACACGTTTCTGAACAACGCATCGCTGATCAGCGACGAGCCATCATTAATAACAAGATGCTATCCGAGGAGCGAATACAGAAAATACGCGACGAAGTAGCTAATCAGTTACACAACAACACGTTTAGAAGTGCAGATACGAATGACCAAAACTCATCAAACAGGGCTAGTGACCAAATAACCCAATCATCACATCTTGACACACTCAATCCCTTACTTACACAAAATAGTTTACTAACACATGACTCTTATACTGAACATCATACTCAAAATTACCATGAACTTGCTAACCCCCCAGATACGTCACAAACAGCGCCTGAAGAAGAGGTATCAACCAAACACAAACATATAGAAACTACTTTCCTTGATGCACTTGAAAAATTCAAAGACACCGACCCAACATTAAAGCCATTTATACCCAAACAAAAGACATCAAAACAGTTAGCACAAATAGTAAATTTCATCAATGCATCACTATTGGCAAAATACTTAAAAGAAAGTGATGATTTTCACACATTTCATAATAAGATATACTGTGCAGCATACACTGCTGCAATACACAATGGGTCTAAGATATTACCATGTGACACAAATACCAATTATACACAAAACAACGGCAACAAAATACCAATATGGCAAGTCCGCCTTCAACGCAGGATAGACAAATTACGAACAAACATATCTAGGCTCACGGAATACATCAATGGTAATAACAGCAGAACACTTAAAAGACACATAGATTTAATTAAAGCCCACTATAAAGTCCACACCAAACACGAAGAAGGAAATACTGAACTCTCCCACTTTATGGATACGCTAAAACAAAAATTAAGTGCACTAGCTAGTAGACTCCGAAGATATAAGCAAACCACACTCAGAAAAGCACAAAATAAGCAATTCTACTCCAATGAAAAGACCTTTTACCGCAAACTAAACAACAGCACTCAAACAGATCTAGGCACACCTACAAATTCAGAGACACCCACCTCAGAAGACCTACACACATTTTGGTCTGAACTCTGGTCAAAACCGGTAGAACACAAAGAAAATCAATGGATAGAAAATGATAAACAACAACTATTAAATTTACCTGAAATGACATTCCAAGAGATTAGCTTAGATATTCTACAGGCAGTAATAGCAAAAACTCATAGCTGGAAAGCGACGGGTTCTGATAAAATTCACAATTACTGGTATAAAAAGTTTTATAACAGTCACCCTTTTCTACTTGCACACATAAACACATTTATTGAGAGTCCAGACACAATGCCACGATTCATTTCCACTGGAGTTACGTATATGTTACCGAAAACGAAAGATAATTTACACAACCCGGCAAACTACAGACCCATAACTTGTTTACAAACCATCTATAAAATTATAACTTCTTGCCTATCACATCTTATCTATCATCACACAGAAAACTATCAAATTTTAGCAGAACAACAGAAAGGTTGTCGGAAGCAAAGCCAGGGTTGTAAAGAACAACTTACCATAGACGCAATAGTATCAAAACAGGCAGTAAGACGAAAAAGAAATATTTATACTATGTACATTGATTATAAAAAAGCTTTCGATTCTGTTCCACACTCATGGCTCATATATATACTACAGCATTATAAAATACATCCAACTATTGTAAAATTTTTACAACACACTATGAAGCACTGGTCCACAAAACTAAAACTAAACAACCATCTTGAAACCGACCCAATCGCTATCCGCAGAGGCATATTTCAAGGAGACTCTTTAAGTCCGCTCTGGTTCTGTCTAGCACTCAACCCCCTTTCAACACTTCTTAACAATAGCAATAATGGATACAAAATTAAACACAACGACACACAATTCACTTTATCGCATCTGATGTATATGGACGACATCAAGTTGTTTGCCAGTAGCATGTCAGAAATAGAAAACCTAGCAAAACTTACAGAAACATTTTCTTCGGATATAAATATGTCCTTCGGTATCGATAAGTGCAAAATTCAATCCGTAAACAGAGGAAAGATAATACACAATACATATAACATGGATACTGGAGAGACGATTGACCCAGTTGATGATACTCTAGGGTATAAGTACTTAGGATATCATCAGACCCGACAGATTCATGAAAAACAAGCAAAAGCCACGATTACAGAGAAATTCAAAACTAGACTACATAGGATATTAAATTCATATTTAGATTCCAAAAATACCATTAAAGCTATAAATTCATTTGCCATTCCTGTTCTTACGTATTCGTTTGGAGTGATTCATTGGTCGCAATCCGATCTTAAAAAACTGCAACGAACTGTCAATACCCACATGACCAAATACAGAAAACATCACCCCAGATCTTGTACACAAAGACTAACACTACCTAGACACGAAGGCGGTCGAGGCCTTATCGATATCCAAAACCTTCACAATAGACAAATAACCAATCTCCGCTCATTCTTTCACAACAAAGCACAAAACTCTAGTTTACACCACGCAATTATTCAAGCAGACACAAAACTCACACCACTGAACCTCAAAGACACTTTACGTCAACCTAATGAATGTATAACTGAAGTACAACAGAAATTAGAAGCCTGGCAGCAGAAATCTCTTCACGGAAGACATCGCCACGATCTTCTTAGCCATAATGTCGACAAAAAGGCGTCGAACGCTTGGTTGAAGAAAGGCGAACTCTTCCCGGAAACGGAGGGATTTATGCTAGCCATTCAAGACCAAACAATTGATACCAAAAATTACCGCAAGCACATCATCCGTGACCCTAATTTACAATCCGACCTTTGCCGAAAATGCCATAGTGCTTCCGAAACCATCCAGCATATCACAGGAGCTTGCAGATCAATTACACAAACAGATTACAAACACAGACACGACCAAGTCGCCGCTATAATACATCAATACCTAGCTTACAAATACAAATTAATTGCTGAAAAAACCTCCTACTACAAATACACACCAGAAACTATCTTAGACAACACAGATTTCAAATTGTACTGGGACCGAACTATTATAACCGACAAAACCATACATCATAACAGGCCAGACATAACACTTCACAACAAAAGCAGTAAAACAGTCTACCTTATCGACATTGCAGTACCCAATACACATAACCTTACGAGCACACACACAGAGAAACTCAATAAGTACACAGACCTCGCCATCGAGCTTAAAACGCAATGGCGAGTAGATACTGTCAAAACTGTTCCAATCATTATTTCTTCTACAGGAATAGTTCCCAACACATTACACGACAGCTTAAAAATCCTCGATGTGCACCCACTCACTTTTCTTCTTCTACAAAAAGCCGCTATTTTAAATACCTGCAGAATCGTACGGAAGTTCCTCACACTCGATTAACTCTTGTTTACCTTAATCTTATTCGTTTCGTTTTGGCCACAAGCCTGCGAAAATGAAAAAAAGCCCCATACGTGGGAGAAAATAATAAAAATAAAATATAAATAATAATAATAATAAATCATTTATTTATAAGAATATGGTTATACATAATTTGGTCTTGTGTTAGGTCGATCCAGCATATTCTATCGAAGACTCGATGTACAAATATTTGGTAAATTAATTAGTGCATTAGTAAAAAAAAAAGTACCTACATAAAATTACAAAATGTCAATGAGTTATTAAATGTCAGTAATAGTAATTGTCAATAATAGTGAATGTCAATAATAGTGATCAAATGATAATAAAAATTCTATAATGTCAAGCTCTATCATTTAGAAAATCATTGACTGAATAGTACATTTTATTTAAAGGAATTCGTGTAGTTTTTTTTTAAATTGATATAATGGTAGCGTTGTAAGCTCATCTGGCAATTTATTATATAATCGCACTGCCATACAATAGACGTTTTTCGAATATAATTTCAATTTTTGAAATGGTACAGATAGTTTATTTGACAGATGGTCATCTTTCAAGTAATCATGACGAAACAAACTATAAAATACGTGACAAATCATCAAAAAGTTCTAAGAGTTCCACGCATGAATGACTCATGAAGAAACTAAATCTATAATTAAATGCACTAGACATCATCATCCATCATCAGCCTACTGCAGTCCACTGCTGGACATAGGCCTCTCCAGTTGTTCGCCACAGGGCAAACATCTGAAGGATATACCCATAACCGCCACGCTGGGCAGGCGGGTTGGCGATCGCAGAGCGTAGCTTCTTGCTTCGTTGGCGCTGCTGGCCGTCATCGAACTGTTATGTTTAGCTACGCCTTCTATCGTGATTGTTATACCGCTATCAGTCGGTTGCCAGAACCTCGTTTGTTATTCGGCAGGATGCACCAAGGGCAGGTGAGGGTGGCTTGGAACGAAAAGATGATAGGTTACCCTTACATCCTTACAGTTGATTATAAATGCGAAACAATCCTCTATTTATCAAACGGTCACGTGATCAATGCAAGACTGAACACGTGGGGGACAAGCGTGCCCTATCGAAGTATTCTGTACAAATGAATGCACACAGAGTCACAGATAACAGGTATCGTGAAGAAATAGCAAATTAAAAAATACACCAGAACACTGGTAACACGCGGTGTACAACTATGTTTTTAATTATAATCGCAGACAATTGCAGGTAATTCAAGAAACAATCCCAGGTGTTTGTTATATTTTGTTAACTAGAAATCTCATTTTATTTACAGTCGACTTTAATCCCTGGCCCGATGATTTGACTGGCTTTTATCAATATTTCGCCGGCTCAAATCACTGTAAAGCCTCCAGATGTTTGTTCAGGGCACTAAGTTTTGGATGGGATCTATATAATTCATCATCATCATCAGCCTATCGCAGTCCACTGCTGGACATAGGCCTCTCCAGTTGTTCGCCACCTAGGGCAAACTTTTGGAGGATATACCCATAATCGCCACGCTGGGCAGGCGGGTTGGCGATCGCAGGACGTAGCTTCTTGCTCCGGTGACGCTGCTGCCCGTCATCGGCCTGTGGTATTTAGCTACACCTTCTATCGTGATGGTTTATTAACCGCCACCAGTCCGGTTTGCCAGAGCCTCGTTTGTTGTTCGGCAGGATGCACCACGGCAGGTGAGGTTGACTTGGAGCGAAAAAGTGATAGGTCGCTCCCTTACATCCCTCTATATAATCTGGATTCCCATTTACACCAGAATAAGAAGATGAAGCGGAAGAGGCCTATAGATAGATACTCTTTATTGCATCAAAATAAACCATGTACAGGTAAGAGATGTTATACAGATTATAGTAGTACAATGTAGGCGGTCGTATCGTCAAAAGCGATCTCTTCCAGGCCTATGTCCAGCAGAGGCCTGCTATAGGCAGATGTTGATACTCACCAAGCCATACTCGTCGTGGTTGGTGATGCCGATCCTGGCGCAGATGCCCACCATCAGCTCCTCCACAGTCTTCGACTCGTCCACTTGCATCGTCTTTACTGAACCTGGAGAACGAAGGAAAGGTATATTTAAAATGCCGGCAGCGACCCCAGAACTCGATTTGAGTTGCTGTCCATGGCGGTGTCTACTGCTTACCATCAGGCATCACATTAAAAAAAAAAAAAAAAAATAACCCAAGACATGCCACGCTGGGCCACACAGCGCCACCTAGCCCCAAAGTAAGCGAAGCTTGTACTATGGGTACTAGACAACTGATAAACTTACTTATATACTTTTTTTTTTGTAAATAAATACATATTATACATAGAAAACACCCAGACCAATACAAACAGACATGTTCATGAACACAAATGTTTGTACTGTGCGGGAATCGAACCACGACCCTTGCTCAGAGGGCAGAGGTCACTACCAAATGAGCTACCGAGCCTGTCAATTTGCTCATTCACCATCCAACATCTTGATCCGGCACAGGTATTACAGCTGGTCTCCGTCCCGCAGCATGTAGTAGGTATTCCAGGTTCCTATGTCTCCAGCTCATCGTCAGCTAATGCCAGGAACAGCCGTAACAACCAACACTCACCATCCAACATCCTGATCCTCAGGTTCCTGATCCGGTACAGTTAGTATTTTTTTTTATAGTAGCCCGACATAATGGCTTCCCTACGCCTGATGGAAAGCGAAAGAGAAGCCCAAGTCGCTGTGACAACGGGCAAGTAACCGGTCAGTTACCTGTCAGTTGCCACCGCCATGCCGGCCCAACCCCAACCCCCCACGAGCTCCGGAAACCCTACTCACCGACAGGAACATGACCCGGAGGTCATTTGGCTGCGGTATTCTATAGGGTGGAGGTCCTTCCCCGGACGGGCGGCTCAATTCGAGCGAAGATTCGCTATGCCCTACCTCTCTTAGTATGGTTGGTTAGCGTTGGCGCCAGGTTCGTGTAGCTGAAATTCATCATCAGCTCATACCAGAAATGGCCCTACAACCAAGACTCACCATCTACCGGCCTGATCCTGAGGTTCCTGATAAGGCACAGTACTACATACTGCAGGTTTGGTGCCGACCGCTCATCTTCAGCTAATGTTGGGAACAGAACACTCACCGTCCAACATTCTGATCCTCAGGTTCCTGATCCGGCACAGGTAGTGCAGCTGGTCTCCGTCGCGCAGCATGTAGTACTCCAGGTTCCTGTGTCTCTTCAGCCCATCGTCAGCTGATACCAGGAACAGCCCATACAACCAACACTCACCGTCCAACATTCTGATCCTCAGGTTCCTGATCCGGCACAGGTAGTGCAGCTGGTCTCCGTCGCGCAGCATGTAGTACTCCAGGTTCCTGTGTCTCTCCAGCCACACTCCTGACCGCTCATCGTCGGCTGATGTCAGGAACAGACCGTATTCTGGAAACCAAAAAAAAAATTATGAATGGAAATATCCAGCAATTCACACCTTTGACGCCATTAAACATTTAACGCCGTGAGTGTCCTAGAAGATGACTGAGGGAATATCAGAAAACGGGCAGCAGTCACCCACAGGATCAGATGGGGCGGTCTTATTCTTAATCCTGAAACCACACGGATTCATTTTATGGTTGTTACTATTATTTGTCAGTCATTGTCATGTCCGGCTGCAATTTTTCCGAGTGACTTAGGGACCTTCAAAAAGCGAGTCTATAAATTTCTCAAGGGCCGGCAACGCACCTGTGACTCCCCTGGTGCTGCGGTGTCTATGGGCTGAAGAGATCACTTACCATCAGGTGACTTTCAGGCCCGTTTGCCCCCTCTATCATAAAAAACAATTATCTTCAGCCAATCGCTGCCCACTACTGGACATAGGCCTGTCTAGTTGTTTGCAACTTTAGTCGATCTTTGGCTTCTCGCTCACTTGCCATGCCATCCTAGCGTAGCTCATAGGATTTAGCATCCTGAAATAGCAATGGGCCGCCCATATCAGCTGCAGAACCGATCCCCGTTGGAGTAAACCAACAACAGGATGTTTTTTCTAGAGAAGAGACTGCTTCTCGACCAACGTAGTGACCAACACTCAGTGGGCCCTCAGGGTCAGGGCAACAGGCGCGATGGGTTTGTTCTATAATGCCTGTCGACTTAACTTTTGGACCTCACGACCGCTTACAATCTGGTGGAATGAGGTCATCCTGAATGCTCTTCTTATAAAAAAAATATAGATAGATAGATATTCTTTATTTGTACACCAAACAGATTACTTAAAGCTAGGTACAATGACAACTCGACGTACAAATAAGGCGGCCTTATCGCTTTCAGCGATCTCTTCCAGACAACCTTTGGGAAGAGGATAGTTGGAAGAAGGGGTAAGGTGTCAGTCAATTGACAAATAGAATCTAATAAATTACTGGGGCTATGGAATATACATAGTATAGGTACCTTTCCCATCGTCTCCAGTGAGGACCTTCTCCTTGACTATGGCCTGCGCCTGCTCTATGGTCATGCCGGACTCGAACTTCACCGTCTTGCTGACGGCGCCCTCCGCCAACACGACCTTCAGCGACAACGGGGCCATGGCTTATGGATCTGAGGAACGTAATGGAGGTTTAGCCTATACTTACAAAGATACTCTTTATTGCACACCAAAAAAAATTAGGTAAAGTATGCAAGGAATGTAAGAGAGCGACCTATCACCTTTTCGCTCCAAGCCATCCTCACCTGCCCGTGGTGCATCCTGCCGAACAACAAACGAGGCTCTGGCAAACCGTCTGGTGGCGGTAAAACCATCACGATAGAAGGCGTAGCTAATAAGTAACACAGGCCGATGACGGGCAGCAGCGTCACCGGAGCAAGAAGCTACGCCCTGCGATCGCCAACCCGCCTGCCCAGTGTGGCGATTATGGGTATATCCTCCAGAAGTTTGCCCTAGGAGACGCCTATGTCCAGCAGTGGACTGCAATAGGCTGTTGATGATGATGATGCAAGGAATTTAAGGGAGCGACTTATCAACATTCCGCTCCAAGCCACCTTCACATGCCCGCGGTGCATTCCGCTGAATAACAGACGAGGTTCTGGCAACCGACTGGTGGCGGTATAACCATCACAATGGAAGTCCACATACCGATGTCGGGCAGCAGTGTCACCGGAGCGAGGAGCTACGCCCTGCGATCGCCAATCCAACTAATGTTTGTCCAAAGTGACTAACAACTGGATAGGCCTACGTCCAGCAGTGGACTGCGATAGGCTAATGTCATCACTAAATACAGAAGGTAAAATATACAATTGTCTTACAATTTAGACGGTCTTATCGCAATGAAGGTTTTCTTCCAGACAACCTTTGGATACAGAATAGCAAGATAGAACGTTGTACCTATTCCTATTGTTCCCGTAACCTGTGACCTCGTTATTTCCTCATCTTAATCCCTTTATACAAGGTGACTTTTTAATCACTATCAATTTTTTTTGCAAAAACAAATATACACTCAGAGGCACAATTAACCGGCCAATTCTTTATTGTGGCATACCTTTGGTTATAATAACTAAGCGCTTGATGATTTTTATCGTCAATGTAAACAACACCAACATATTTTAGTGTTTTTCATCTGTAATGATGTAATCTTTAATATTGCTAAAGATAATAATTAATTTAATTCTAAAATAAAATTTTAAAGTTACAACTAAAAACATAAGTGGTCGGATAATTGCGCCTCTGAGCATATTTTCTCAACAAATCCATTGTCCGTTGTTATCACACTCCACAAAATACTTTGTCCCCTATAATATAACGGGGCCAACGGGAATAAGGAAGTTAAAACGCTCTGTACTTCACGTACCTACACGCATTCCAGAGACATATGAAAATCTATTGTTTCCCAGCCGTATTAAGCCAATAAGGATACCTATGTGATACGTATATGTGTTAACGAGTTAACTCATATAGGTATAGCAAGGCGAACCAGATAAAAAATGTAAACAAACTGACCTCTACAGAGTATGTTCAGTCAGACGTGAGATAAGGATGGAGACAATAAATACCTCTGCTTTTAAAGTGGGAAAGGGTCTGATAGCTAGAGTCATTACAACGTGACACATACTGACTGCACTTATGTTACAAATGTTACTAAAGATATAGCATTAGATTAGAAATCGATGAACCAATAAGGAATGCCATCCACTGCTGAACGTATGCCTCTTCCAGAGACCGCCAACCAACAAGATCCTGGGCAATCCGTATGCATCATCATCATCAGCCTGCAAACATACATGCTGTACATAGGCCTTTTGCAGGAATGCCTTGACGCATACACCAGAGCACACCGGTAGGTACAGGACACCTTATTTTTAAAGAGGGGAATGCATTAGGCACCTTAATGCCGTCTCCGGGGGGAGGCGGCATGGTGTGTGGGACTCACACCTCCCAAAATGGGAGGGCATACCTACTAAACCCCCCTGTCACCAGTGGGCAGTAATTTGCAGACACGGGTAGCGCCGAAGCATACGGCCACATCCCTGCCTGCCCTGGCCAGCCAGGTACGGGACACCTGGGCTATGTGGGACTCACTCACAGTGGCGCTGCGTCCGAAGACACGTGTCGTCGTCTTGAGACGAGAGAAAGAGAGAGAGACAAGAGAGCCCGGACGCTACGGAAACAGACAAGTTTCCGCAGCATCTTGGGTTCCAAATCAAAGATGCTTGGAGACATGACCGTTTCTACTTCAATATAGTAATTCTATAATAGTGTGTTATCTATATGTGATAGCTAAGTCAATTAGACATGAATTACTGATCATTATTTTATTTTTATTATCTTGCACTTATTATTCAGTTTCAGTATAATACTCGTATGTTTCATTAAAAGATAAACAATTTGCAATGCACTCTACAATTAATGACGCTTTATCAGTATCCCTTTCATCTCATTGAGTATTAATTACTGCCACTGCAAATTATAATAATGTTAATTTGAAATAGAATAATAAATATCAGACAACATATCGCTAACATTGAACCGAGTAACTAGTATAAGATCAATGAAGATGCCATAATTTCATAGCTATGCCTATATTTAACTGATTAACTCTACATTAAAACAATTTAGGCTATGGTCCCAGTTGCTGGATTTAAAATTTCATCAGGCATCTAGCACCGTGGTCCCAGTTCTTCATGGTTAAAGTCGCGTGAACCTTCAAATCTTCATCAAAAAGTTTTTTGTCAAAGTGGTTTGTGTACCCACGATGCTTAGAGCATACCTCATTTGCCCCTGCCTACATGTAATCCAAAGTGGGTTCGATCTGATCTAAATTTTGTTAGGATCTTTTAAAAAACGAAGGATGATGTGTGGCTATCAGTACCTACCCCGATAACACGAAGACACGACATCAAAGTATCTTTCCCAAAAAGTCCGACGAAGCATCGATTCCAGAACCTCAGATCTTCGGCGCTTTATGCAAAAGACTACACAACGCACCACCGAGGTCATTAAACGAAACAAATCAAGTAATGTGTTATATCGCTAACATACCTAGTACTATAACAAAGGTAAGCACTTAAGTATCTACTTGCTTACCTGTTGAATGTAAACAACCTCAAAAACACAAACACAAAACCGGTTATGACGTCACTAAGTTCCGTTTACGAACTTTTTTTTCACAAACTCTTTTTAAATTCCTCTCTCGCAATCACTGAACCGTTTCGCTTCGATCCTGACCACATACTGTTCGAGGAAAGAGTGTATCAAGATGTGTCAGCTGTGATTCATACTGTATGACAAAACGTGTACTGTTCCGTCAGCTGGCAGCGCGGCCTTGAGGTGCTCTGAGCTCATTATAGGTTATAGATAGTTATCGACTAAGTAGCTGTTAAGGATTCTCCATAATGCCTTATCAGGTACAGGCAAAAGGGGAATTTTAACTAGGAGTAGGGCTGTTGATAACAGTCGCTGTAAATGAAAAAAATTGACGGCTTTGGTGGCACAACGGTTAGAGCGTTGAGCCTAAAGCGGATGATACGTTACGATAGGTTCCGGGTTCGATTCCCGGTCGGGTCAATTTCGGATTTTTTTTTATTGTCTCCAATTGGAGACAATAAAAAAAAATCCGAAATTGACCCGAGAGGGTCTGCGTGTACTGGGTGACGCCTCTAATAAAAGGGAAAACTTTAGTTAAGACATGCTCTATTTCTGACACGTAAGAAAAATTGTATGCAGTGATAAAAAATTATCTTGTATGTGTCTCTACATTTTATTTGATGTACCACAAATGACTTGACCTATACGCATTTTTTGCATCAGACGCACGGGGGCATTGCCCCGCCCTGTCAGCGCCCGAATACTTACATCGCGAGGTCGTTTGTATGTCAATAAGTCGGCGAATTTTATTATTAGATTCAGGAAAATTATTGGGATTATGCGTAACACAAATGAAAAAGGCAATCAATTCCAATGTATGGGACGAATCCCTGGCTTGGTCCAAACCAAATCAATGAAAGTATTTTTTTAAAAGTAGCTCGACATAATTGTTTCCCTACGCCTGATGGAAAGCGAAAGAGAAGCCCAAGTCGCTGTGACAACGAGCAAGTAACTGGTCAGTTAGGTATTTGTCAGTTGCCACCGCCATGCCGGCCCAACCCCAACCCCCCACGAGCTCCGGAAAACCTACTCGCCGACAGGAACATGACCCGGAGGTCATTTGGCTGCGGTATTCTATAGGGTGGAGGTCCTTCCCCAGACGGGCAGCTCAATTCGAGCGAAGACTCGCTATGCCTTGACTCAAGAGTCTTGAGTATACTTGCAAAATGCCTCCCGACTTAATGAACCGATTTTAATCAAACCTTGTCTAGAAAACGCTGGATTAATTTACCTTTGAAACAAAACTAATAGTGCAGTCAATGAAGCATTATAGGTCCGAATTTTTTTACTGTGAACCGAATTGCATACAATTTTGGGATTAGGTTCATCTTACCATTAACTTCAAAAGTGAAAATGATTTGAACTCCGCCACCACCATGGGGGTGGTTGCCACCCCTTCTCGGGGGTCAATGGTTGTTTTTTCAAAATAACCTCGGATATCGATTGAAGATCTAATTCTAAGCAAAAAAGTTTCTATAAAGTTTCTCGAAAAATCTAATACTTTTCAAGTTATTGGCAATTGAAAATTCGCAAATTTTTCACGATCAGTTTTTTTCAAATATCTCCAAAAATATACGTTTTATCGAAAATTTTATAAGTAACGAAACTGTAGCAGGTAAAAAAATGAACAATTTGGTTTTTTACAAAGTATTCTAAGTGCAATATTAAGCTAGATATTAAAGATCAAAGCCGTTTTTTATTTTATCTGAAATTTCATCGATGTAGTCAATGCCATCTAGCAGCGAGCAAATGCATTTTATGCTTTCTAATCGAAAAGGGTTTTGTAGTGCTTGAAATAAGCTTTAAAATGAGCTTTATCAAAAGTCTTTTGCACGTAAAATAAGTGAGCTATATTGCAAATAAGCGGAGCATCGAATGTTATTACTTTTCAATCAATGGGTTTAAATAAGTGCCATTTCCACCAAAACTAAAATTAATCATATTCCGCCTAGAATTAACTTTATTATAAAGAGTTTTATAGATTGTATTAGTTTGGCTGCTTTAGGACACATAGTTTTCAAAAAAGTCACGATTGAAAAAAAATCGAGAATTTCAAATTTTTAAAAATCCCACCCCTTTTTCATAATATCTCAAAAATGACGACAGATACGTATAAAAGTGTAGGGATAAAAAATTTAGGTATTTTTCTGACAAACAATTTGGTTTTTTTGTTTTTTCTATCAAATAAAAATTGACGGAGATATGATTGTTTAAAGAGCGCGTGGCAGCGCAATCACAGCCTCCTTTAATCGTGACTTTTTTTAAAACTATGTGTCCTAAAGCAGCCAAACTAATACAATCTATAAAACTCTTCATAATAAAGTTAATTCTAGGCGGAATATGATTAATTTTAGTTTTGGTGGAAATGGCACTTATTTAAACCCATTGATTGAAAAGAAAAAACATTCGATGCTCCGCTTATTTGCAATATAGCTCACTTATTTTACGTGCAAAAGACTTTTGATAAAGCTCATTTTAAAGCTTATTTCAAGCACTACAAAACCCTTTTCGATTAGAAAGCATAAAATGCATTTGCACGCTGCTAGATGGCATTGACTACATCGATTAAATTTCAGATAAAATAAAAAACGGCTTTGATCTTTAATATCTAGCTTAATATTGCACTTAGAATACTTTGTAAAAAACCAAATTGTTCATTTTTTTACCTGCTACAGTTTCGTTCCCTAAAAAATTTTCGATAAAACGTATATTTTTGGAGATATTTGAAAAAAACTGATGAAAATCGTGAAAAATTTGCGAATTTTCAATTGCCAATAACTTGAAAAGTATTAGATTTTTCGAGAAACTTTATAGAAACTTTTTTGCTTAGAATTAGATCTTCAATCGATATCCGAGGTTATTTTGAAAAAACAACCATTGACCCCCGAGAAGGGGTGGCAACCACCCCCATGGTGGTGGCGGAGTTCAAATCATTTTCACTTTTGAAGTTAATGGTAAGATGAGCCTAATTCCAAAATTTCATGCAAATCGGATCACAGTAAAAAAATTCGGAGGTTAGCCCGTATTTTTCGCTTCATTGACTGCACTATAAGGGCCCTATCACACTCGCGAGGCGAGTAGCGAGTGCGCAGCGAGTCAGCGGCGTTTTTGGATGTAAGGGTACGACCTATCATCTTTTCACTTAAGTCCACCCTCACCTGCTCGTTGTGCATCCTGTTGAATAACTAACGTTGAAGACACGAAAAAGGATAAATAGCTCAAGAACTTGTGCGTAACACGGTATCCGAACAGGGGCGCTTTGCCCTTATAAATAATCCAACGTTATGAATATAAATAGTAACAAGTTAATGTAATTAGGTCATAAATATCCTCACATTGTATTCAGCTTGATAAGTTAGCTGAAACATACGTCACCGCTATCAACCGTTTGATACGTATGCTGTTACAGAAATATCATGCTTAATTTTATGAAACTACTACTAATTTGTAAATGCGAAAAGTTACATTGCAAGGCAAAGTAGCTTTTCGCATTGCGATGAAAATACGAAGGTTCGATTCGAAGGAAAAGCCTAATTCGGTTAGGTCAGATTCGCTAATATATATCGTGAATTTCTAAAATGGCTTTTCTATTCTCAGAGTTCTTGAACTTATTGATTCGACAGGGAGAAAGTAGGTAATATTTCGTCATATAGGTACTACTATAGGTACTATTACTTACTCACGCGCCATATAACTTTCATACAAAAGTCTGTTTTATATTAGAAATATAGGCAATGTTCTGTTTTTAATGCCTTTTTTCTAGAGGGGAATCCATTAGGCACCGTCATGCCACCTCCGGGGGGAGGTGACATGGTGTGTGGGACTCACACCTCCCGAAATGGGAGGGTATACCCACTAAACCCCCCTGTGTCGCCAGTGGGCTGCAAGTTGCAGAGACACGGGTAACGCCGAAGCATACGGCCGCATCCCTGCATGCCCTGGCCAGCCGCAGATGACAAGCTGCCGGCTCTCCTGGTCTTTGTTTGATGCCTATTACAACCCTATTCAGTGTGATTTGTAAATAATAATAACTAATACTAATAGTACCTAGTAAATGTTCTCAAGACCGACGTTTTAAGAACTTACCAACAGCCAACGCACTCAAAAGCTCAAAATTTCAAAACAGTCCCTAGGTACATTTAAAATTCTCCGCTTGGGCCAATGCACAAGCATTGGTCATTGGGCACGTAGCACGCAGGGGCGTAGCTACTGCCGTATCAATTATACGGGGCCCCCAGGTCATGGAGGCCCCCAAAGTGCGTAAACAAAAATTTTGTGACAATTTTTTTCCCTTCCTAAGGGCCCCAAACAATTTTTTATATGGGGCCCCGCCAAGACACGCTACGCTTCTGGTGGCACGGCCAAGTTCACAGTCCTACGTCACTTTACTTACATCTTACGTCACTCCTTCCAAAATCTCCGGCTTCCACAAACGCCTTACCAGCCGATGAGTCACCACAGTATCAAATCACTATCGAGCCCACGCGACCGTATAGCATACTACACACGCCCGTTACAAATAATTCTGCGATTTCAACTGACTTTGTCCTGTTTGCACTCGGAATAGCCGTTAGCTCATCAAAGGATAATGATAATTAAGTTATTTTCCTCTACGGGACGCGATCTACCGCGGGATTGGTTAGATTCGTTAGTTTGAATGGTAATAATTATTAATTTTCCATACAAGGCCACGAAATTTTTATTAATTTTAACAAAATAATCTTGTTTATTTTGACCAAAATCCCTCTTGGTTTTGACGATTCAACAGTGCTTTAACTAGAGACTATCTAGTAAGATATTTTTGACTTTGACTTGACTTGAAGTACCTACATAGGTAGTTAAAAAAATCACTACCGAAGTTTAATTACAATTTGTTTTGTTTTTCCGAATGAATACAGAACAAGCATGCTTGACCTATTGTATAATTAGTAGAGGAGACCGGTCCTGTGTGCTGACTATCACCTGAAGGCGGCGAAGCGACCTTTCGCCCATTGGATAAATCTATAGAGCGCTTGTTACTTTCGACCCGCCGCCGTTACTTTTGTACCCGATCTCCCCTATTTATAAATATAAATACTTAGTCGTAAATACGACAGACACTATCAAGGTAACATCCACAAGGTACAACTGCAAGGAAGGTTGCGGTTTCCAATCCTGATCGAAACAATTCGGTTAGGGACTACCTACTTTGGAAGGGGTCCACATTCAGTCGTCGTATCGTATCTGCCCCTTATTTTTAAAGAAAAGCGGGACCAAGTGGTGGTAGCGACAGGGAACTTCTGCTACAACACCCAGATCCGATTCCAAATTCCCAAGATCCCCAATTAGGGAAACTTATATGTACGTAAAGTTGGGCGTACCTATACATAAATAAAATACAACATATTAAAAGAATAAATAACTTTTATTTGGCTATAAGAATAGTTTCAATCTCATATAGTGTTAATGATAAATATATTTATTTCCTAACTAAAGCTACATACTAAATGCTAAGTACAAGATAGAAATCGAATAGACTAGGTACCTACAGTAACCGTCAAGTTAGATATTTCGAATTAAGTGAAGTAACTTAAGTCGCACTTAAAAAGGACTATTTTTGTATGTGAAATTATGTATAACACAATTTAGCAGTTAGTAACCGACGAATACATAAAATATTTTTATTAGGTATGTAAACATACAATATACATACATACATACATAATTATTATTATTGTTATAGGACTATGGAATTTCATACATACTGAAAGAAAGTGTTTCTCAGGTGCAGCGCAGACGGCACACCTTTTGTGCGATAGAGTCTGCGTCTGAGACATTTAAAAAGAGTGTCTAGGTCTGCCGACAGAATATTCGAAGATGTGCGTCGTGTGCGTTGAGTCTGTGAAATATCCGCGACAGATTTTTTGCGCGTCGTGTGCGTTACTGCATATATGTAATTGCAAAAAAGTGCATCACGGATAGTTTGTCGTCTGCGCTGCCCCAAAAGGTACCTAATAAAGAATTGAAACCAGTATTATTATGTAAGAAAATTATGTCTATTTCACATTCAGCACCGTCATTTAAATATCCAACATCTGAAAGAATATACCTACCTACATATTTTATTGCTTAAGTTGGCAGACGAACAGACGGTCCGTCTGATGTTGAACGGTAACCGCCGCTCATAGACTCGGCTATTCTGAAGGCACAGCCAAGCCGCTGCTTGTGTTAGTAAGAAACCTTTTTAGAACACTTTAAATAACGATAGGTATATCAAAACTGTATTATGCATGCAGAATAAGCGACTAGTATGTCACGTAATTTTAAAATATTACTTAGATTTTAGACATCCTTATCTATGTAGGTAAGGTGTATGTTAAGGGCAGTGGCGTAACTACAGGGTGGCATGTCGGCAAAATTCCACGGGCCCCCAGCCGTAAGGGGCCCCCGGTCAGAGGAGAATCCAAACTCCCAACATTTAAGAAATGTTGGGAGTTTGGATTACACATTTAGTGAAAATCTGATGACTTTGCCACGGGCCTCGAATGGTATAGTTACGCCACTGGATAAGGGTCTATGTCAGAAATATGTATACTTTTTCGAATATTTGTCAAAAGGAATGGTCGCTAATCTGCATCAACGTAAAGTCAAAAAGGAAATACCTACCTAACATTAAACCTACCTAAACTAAACTTTTAATAAATAAAATAAAAAAGTCATTGAGGCATACTTTGTAAAATCTATAAACCTCAGTGGTTTAGCTACTTAAGGTAATTATTATGAATTATTATTCTTCAAATCATAATATAATACCAAATAACGGTAAGATACAGAAAATAAAACAGCATTAACGTCAGATGATGAGGAATTTGAGGAAATGAATTAATATCAGAGGTACCTACATATTCTTGACTTTGTACCGTCCCTAACAACTAAGACATAAGGGTTATTTTCGCTATTACTGGTTCCGAATTATTACAATACTTCATAGTACAAGATTGTACCTACTGTTTGTTTTGACGCACACACTAACGTATTTGGTCAAACCATAGAAGTAATATATAAGGAACGAGCTGTTGTCGGAAAATCGAAGCCGAACGAAAGCTCAAAGCATGTCCCTTTTGTCTCTCTCTGAATAGGGTGACTGTATTAAAATATGATTTAAGGACAATGACAATACATACGTACAAAAAAAGCAGCCAACATTGAAAGCCAAAATATTTTTTATTCGTTATCGTTTTTTAAATAACACCACTTTTTTTTTGCAAAGAAACCGACTTCAATATGGCGAAAATGTAAATATGAATTGGCTAATGCCTTTACCAATTGAATATCACGTGGATCTTCAAATATAGATTGAGGAGGATGTGGTGGATCTAACAATGACCCTATGTTGTTTGCTATAAAATTCTTGGACAACATGGTAGTTTTATTTTTGTGTACCTACGTTTTTTAATGATTGATTTGATAATGTTATAAATAGTTTTTACGTGTATTTTAGAACTTCGAAGACGAATCGGGAAACATGCTTTAGTTTTCCTATACAAAAAAACAACGGACTTTATGATTGGATAGTCATGCATGGTCACCCTAATTCTTCACTAACAAATTATGTTTAAAAGTATTACTTGTGAAAAGACAAACTACAATCCGGATAATACTCGCTTTCACAAGCCCCCCGACACAAATTCTCCCCGTTTTAATTACACATTAAGAAAAATATAACAAATTAAAGATCCCCGCCACCGACGTCAAAGTCGGCGATGTCATGTGAAGTTGTCAGGGCCCCTACCACCGGTTCGAGAGCGATCGTTCGTTGAACGGATCGTGTATTTTTGCAAAATCAATCCCTCCCATTATTCCTTTCCGTGTTTGAATATATGAATTAAATTAACGAAAATCAACTTTGACGAATTTTAGTTTGTATATTCGAACACGGGGGGGACAAATGAGTGGGATTCATGGCTCTAGGGTACGCCATCCGTTGAGCGAGCGATCGTTTTCGTTTTTGGTGGTAGGGGGCCTCTAGGTCCGGTGTTTCGTACTCTATCTAGCAATCTAGTCGCTGCTAGAAAGGGACGTTTTGTACACTATTTTCCCTCTCATTGGTTACGTTCTTATTTTGACAAGACTTATTTTGAACAAGACTCTTACGACCTTAACATAAGGTTTCATTTTCTTTATTTTAGCTTCAATATCCATAGATAGAACGCCTTCCTGTTGTACGAAGTACTTGATACTTCCATGGGTCAAACGGAGTGTCAATTTAATCATTGTCAGCCATTTTGGGAATCCGTGTCACCTCCAGCATAAATCGACTACATACATTTTCTTGTTTGTAAATTAATATTGTAATTTGATCGTCTGTCGCAAACTATTATGAATACGTATATTACAAAGCTAACTCGTTAACTTCTGTATTTTTCCCAGTTGCCCCGCCGGCGCCCTCACCGGGGCAACTGGGAATTCGTATTGAAAACTTTCGAGTTTCTAATGTCTCTACAGAGATGTAACAGATATTTTTAACGTTTTGACATTCAAATCTACGACGGGGATAAACAGGATCCTTTTTAAATGAATTCTGTTTTAAAACCAATAATGGGGCCGTTAAAAATAGCCAAATAATTTATTAACATTTTTTTATTTAATTCTAAGAAAGCATGACCACAATCACACCTGATGTTAAGTGATGATGCGGACTAGGGTGGTCCATGTTTACTTATGTAAAGCCTATTTACTCTAGAATTAAAAACCTCCAAGTTGAACAATAAGGAAATGATATGTATTTATTTACTAAATAGAATGAAAACCGCCTTCATATTATAGGTGTATTTATTTACAATGACACATAACAAAAACCGTCGCTATGGCAACGTTGAGACACCACAGTCCTCCGCCGTGAATTCCCTAGTCGGGTCCCTTAGGGCTACTCTCCCGGCTGGAAGCATTTGGTCAATGTGGCGCCGCAAGGTCTTCCCCCCTTCTGTAGTTACCTCGTAGTGTACACTTCCCAGACGCCGGATCACCTTCCCGAATTCCCACTTTTGGGAAGGGTCACTATAAGTCCGCACCTGCACCTTTTCGCCAGTGACGAATGTCTTTTTCACCGGCGCTTCGGGGGTTTGTGAAGAGTGGAAATGTACATTCTTTTGAAAAATCGTGTGTAATTTTGTCCGTATATCTCTGTTGAACATTAGTTGATATGGAGTCTGGCCAGCGTTGTTCGGGGTCTGTCGAATTTGGGTGATAACTGATCTTACTTTTTCACTAATGTTTCCTGAATTCTCTGCAATCCGTCTCAGTGATTTTTTTTATTGTTTGAACGAACCTTTCTGCTTGTCCATTTGTAGCCGGATGATAAGGAGCGCTAGTCTTGTGAATGATACCCGATTGTTTGAGGTACGTCTCAAATTCTGTGGACGTAAACTGACGTCCATTATCCGACACCAGTACATGGGGAATTCCAAATGTAGCGAAAATATCTTTTAACTTAGTAATACACCAAGCACTTGTAGTCGATTTCGTTGGCAAGACTTCTACCCATTTGGAGAATGCGTCCACGACTATGAACAGTTGATAGCCCGCTATTGGACCTGCAAAATCAATATGAATCCTTTGCCAAGGACTAGCAGGAATTTCCCAATGGTGTAGTGGTGCTTTTGTAGGTTCGTTTTGTTGCATTCGACAGGTTCGGCACGCGTTAACTTTGTCTTCTATGTCCTGATCGATATTCTTCCAGTATATGAAACTTCGAGCCAAAAGTTTCATTTTTACAATTCCTATATGTCCAGCGTGTAATTCATCTAATGCAGAAATACGTAGGGTTTGTGGTATTACAATTCTTGTTCCTCTAAATAAGCAATTATCTTGAACTGTGAATTCATGATCTTTATAGCCCAATTGTTTCAGTGGTCGGCCAGCTAGCAAGGCTTGAATTACCGTTTGTAGTTCTGTATCCTTTCGCGTTTCTTCTTTAATGATTTCTGGACTTATACTTAGTGTATTGATCAATTGTGTCTGGTAAGTAGTGATTCTGTCAATTTTATTTTCAGGAGTCCTGTCAACCGGAAATCGGGATAAGAAATCAGCATTACTATTGTTCAGTGATGAGCGGTATTCAATGGAATAATCAAATCCAGAAAGAAAATGGGCGTAGTGAAACAAGCGCATAGTACTCATTGTCGGCAAAGTCTTGTGTGGGTGGAAAATTGCTGTGAGGGGCTTATGATCAGTAACTAAAATAAATTTTCTTCCGTAGCAGTAATGAAAAAATTTCTTTAAGCCCCAGTAGATAGCTGTAGCCTCTTTGTCGATTTGGCTGTAATTTTTCTCACTTTTAGACAGAGTTCTGGAGGCAAATGCAATTGGTCTTTCAGAACCATTCGGTAGCCTGTGAGATAGAACTGCGCCCAAGCCAGTCGGTGAAGCATCTGTTGCAAGTATCACAGGTTTATTGGGGTCAAAGTGTGCTAGAACGCTGTCACTTAAGATATGCATTTTAATTGCCTTGAAACTTTCTTTACATTCCTTCGTCCATTGAAAATCAACTCCAGTTTTAAGTAGTTCGTTTAGAGGACTCGTAATTGACGCTAAATTTGGAATAAATTTGTTGTAGAAATTTGCCATGCCTAAAAAGGTTCGTAGTTCGGTGACATTTCTTGGTGGTTCTGCGTTGGCTATGGCGTTTACTTTATCTTTATTCTTGTGAAGGCCGTATTTATCAATGGTATGGCCTAAATACTTGATGCTTCTTTCGAAGAAATGACATTTGTCCTTGTTGACCCGTAGGTTGTTATCCTTGAGACGATCAAGTACCTTTTTCAGGCGTTGTAGTAATTGACACTCAGTCGACCCCTGGATGATTATGTCATCAAAAAAGCATTTGACACCTTCGATACATTGGAGTGTTCTATCCATGAATTTCTGCCATAAATTTGGTGCTACTTTCACTCCGAACATGAGTCTGTTTACCCTGTATGTGCCCTTGTGAGTACTTAGTGTCTGTAAGAGGGCACTATCATCGTCCATAACCATGTGTAAATAGGCCTGATTAATGTCAAGAGTACAAAATAACTCACCGCCATTCATCTCCGAAAATATGTCCTCAATGATTGGGATGGGGTACTGCTCGTCTTCAATCACTTTATTCAACGTAACCTTGTAATCGGCGCATAAGCGGATACTGCCGTTAGGTTTTACGATGGGTACTATAGGAGTCCCCCATTCTGAGTGGTCAACCTTTGTAATAACACCTTGTGTGCATAGTCTTTCAATCTCCTCATCAACCTTAGCTTTAAGAGCATAGGGTACTCTTCTGGGTTTAACAAAAATAGGATGTGTATCTGGACGTAAATTCAGATGGGCTTGATAATTAGGTATTTTACCTAGGCCTTCAGCAAATACAGTTGTAGAATACTGTTCCAGAAGTTCGTCCAGTTTGGGGTGTGATTCAATGTGTATGTGTCTTATGTCTGCAAGTTCAAGTTGTAGGTCTTTTATCCAGCTTCGCCCAAAAATAGGGTCAACATTCTTATTGATTACGTACAGTTTATTGTAACATTGTTGTCTTTTGTAGGCGTATTTTACATATGCGACACCGGCAGGTTTGATAATTTCTCCCGTATATGTTCTCATCTTTATATCAGTTTTGAAAAGCTTTTTCTGAATTCCAAGATCTTTGAATTGTTTCAATGACATTGATGTTAAAGCTGCTCCTGTGTCAAACTCTAATGAAACTCGTTTATTTTCAATTTCAATAGATATCATGTATTTTTCTGGAATGTCTGACTTTATGAGATTGATATCACACAGACTCTCATCGCTACAGATCGCATCTTCTTCAATTTGGTGAGTATTTTGCTTACGTCTATATTGTAGACAAACTCTTGCAAGGTGACCTTTGCGTTTACAGTGGTGGCAGGTGTTGTTAATGCTGCCACATTTATCTGCCTTATGATCATTCTTTCCACACCTGTAGCATTTACCACGCAGGTCAGCAACTGTTCTTGGATGCTGTATTTGTCGACTAGTTGAAGGCTTACTTCGTTGCTGACTTTCAAATCTAGGTGGAGTTACCTTATGTACTGGTTCAGCCCAGGAAGACATTTTTGAAATGTGTAGATTTTCAGATTTACTCATTTCCATGGTTGTCGCTATTTTTTGTATGTCCGAGAATGCACATGACTTTTCTTGTAATATCTTGGTTCTTATTTCATCGTCTTTTAACCCTCTTATAAACTGTAAGCATAAGTACATGTCAGCGATTGATTTATTACAGTTTGGACAATTGAAGTTGCAGTTACAGGTTAACTTCTTAAGTTCTGACGCATATGTATTAACAGTTTCGTTCTGATGCTGCAGTCTAGATATGAATCTGTGTTGTTGAACCCAGATGCTAGGTTTCGGATCTAAGTATTCTTCCAAAATTTGGGTTAGTTCCAGAAATGTCATGTCCAGAGGATTATTAGGTGCACATAAATCATATAATTTTTCATGTAATTCAGGAGTCAATGAAGATAATAAAATATATACCTTCATGCGAGGGTTGTCCGAGTAATTGTTCAGTAGTATATGTAATTCGAATCGCCTTATAAAATTTTTGAAAGATTCCTTATCCTGTAGGGGTTGTAATTGCATCTTGGGTTGAGAATTCTGAGTATTGCTATTGTTTACTGTTGGTACATTTTGGTGGCCAGGTTCTAATCTTAAGAGTTGGAGTAGTTGTACCTTTAGGTGCGTTGTCACATCCTCAAATTCGAATCTGTAATTAATTTCATCTTGTAAAGTAGTATCTGCAGTTTCGGATTCGATGGTAGGTTGTATTTCTTGAAATTTTCGTAAATTTTCGTTCAAGCTGTCAATTCGTAATTTGATTTCTTCGTTGCTGATTTCAGTTCTTGTATTGATTGAACTTTGGAGTCTTGTAATATATCCTCGAAGGGCTCCTCGCACGCGCTTAAGCTTTTGAGCATCGTTCGTGGCCATCGTCGCCAATTGATATGTATTTATTTACTAAATAGAATGAAAACCGCCTTCATATTATAGGTGTATTTATTTACAATGACACATAACAAAAACCGTCGCTATGGCAACGTTGAGACACCACAGGAAAGACGTCAGCTGGCAAATTAGCAAATCTTTTTGTGCAGATGAAAGATAGCTATCTACTACCTCACTATTTGTAAAAGTAATAAAAAATATTACTGTACTATATCGAGTCAGGGGATTCAGCCTCATACCCTAGAGCCTGTATGGTCACGCACGGTACGTTTCAATAGAAACTTTTTGCCGCGTACACTCAGGCTGTGGAATGAGCTCCCAGCCGAGGCTCTCTCCCGACACTACAGTATGGGGTCCTTCAAAAAGGTTGTGAAGAGGTTTTTAAAGGGTCGGCAACGCACCTGTGATACGCCTGGTGTCCATAGGCTACGGTAACCGCTTAACATCAGGCGGGCCGTAAGTTTGTTTGCCACCCTAGTGGTATAAAAAAAAATTAAAGTAAAGGAAAAAATCCCTGCGACGACTTTCAAATATTCTCTTCAACTCTTCTTGTCAGTTGCGGTCGTCCGTAAGATCCATCAGCCATTAATCATTTAGAATTTATATCAATTGATAAGTTGAACTTAGTTACTATCAAAATTTCAAGTTATTGCTTTATTCGATTATGGCACTTATACATTTATTTCCACTACATTATAAATAAGAATCTCGCACAGATCTCTACGTCTAACACTACTCACTACAATTTTAGGCCAAGTGGAAACTTGCTCATTGTAAAGATATTCGTAGTTTAAATAACGAGTAATAATAACATAAATGGGTACATATTTTATTATAGTTCTTAAGTATACTTGTAAAATAATAAAAACATAAATAATAAAAAAAATCCTTTATTAGAATAAATAAGGCTTAAAATATCCAACAAAAAAATTGTAAAATTTGTAAAAAAAATCCGAATAAGCACATGGTTTAGTCAATTTAGTTTTAGCTACCAATTGTTATTTACAAATTACAACATTATTTCTACAATTTAGTCGTACAACTTTACCATTAGACTTAATAATAACTATTTGCTATATTTACTCATTCGCGCATACAAAAATATATATTTAGAATTTTATTGTAGGTATACTACGAAAGTTACAGGAAAATAATCTTCGTCAATTGCTCGACCACGGGGCTTTCGATAGAAAATATATAAAATAGTATAGTTCTACTACTGCGAAAATAAACATCATCGTCGGAATCGAATTGAATTTTTTTACCATAATGTCTATGGGTGAAGACCTAGATTATAACGGGGTATGTGGGAAATCACATCCCCGTTTGCTGATCGTCTGACAATGGTGGGACTGAATAAGGCATTTCTACAAGAAAACTAATAAAACATCTGCATCTCGGGTTTGAGTGGTATAACAATAGTCTATGCAAGTAAGAGATTCATTATTAAGGTCAAAGCCAAAAGATATTTCCCCATAACTTTCTCGACACAACCACTTAAAGCTACTTTACAACTGTAAGTGTTAAACTAGTGCGTAAACAAAATAGCTACCGTCTATGTACTATAGGTATTTATCACAAAGCCGATGAAGAGTATAAAAGGTGTAAAAATATCTGTTAACAACAACATACTCGCCTATTTTGCAACTTCAAGAAACTACCATATTCAATAGAACCAAATGAAGAAGATTTTCTATCCAGCTTTATTTTAGGGTACCGTACTCAAAAGGTATAAACGGCTTCTGGAACGCCTCATTAAGAGAGGTAGGCCATAGCGAATCTTCGCTCGAATTGAGCTGCCAGTCCGGGGAAGGACCTCCACCCTATAGAATACCGAAGCCAAATGACCTTCGGGTCGTGTTTCTGCTGGTGAGTAGGGTCACCAGATCTTGTGGGGGGTTGGGGCTGGGCCGGCATGGCAGTGGCAACTGACGGGTAACTAACCAGTTACTCTTTCGCTTTCCATCAGGAGTAGGGAGGCCATTATGTCGAGCTACTATAAAAAAAAAGCCTACGCCCCAAACTAAGCCGAAGCTTGTACTATGGGTACTAGACAACTGATAAACCATGGTGTGAACACAATTTTAAGTCTTGAAGTTGCAAAAATACAATACATAACCCACTTATAACATTACTGTATAATATTTATATATGCTAATACACAAGACATATAAGTGTTGCTAAACGCAAAACTAAATAATTTATAAAATAATTTGTTGTACACTGCACCACAATCCCAAATGCAGTAACGGATAAGACATTTAATACCTTGACTTGGGAAAGCCAAAATGACAAGACACGGGACAAACACAAATATTTATTTATTTAATCTTTATTGTACAGTAAAGCAGTGTACAAAAGGCGGACTTAATGCCACATAGGCATTCTCTACCAGTCAACCATTAATGACACTAATGTTTGTTTTGGGTGGGGATCGAACCGACGACCTTTGGTTCAGAAGGCAGGGGTCACTACCAAATGAGCCAGCGGATCAGTCAGGTATACAGGTTTATTTTGGTTTACTTCTCGAGTATAATGGTACTTCACCTACTAGTTCCAAAGTGCCAACACAAACCCCACTTATTATTGGCCATCCACAAGTTACGTCACACAAATATCATGACTTTCTGACCCCTCCTCCATTCTTTTCAAAGCTAGTCCCTTTAATGGGACTCCTTTCTTCCTTGAGTAAGTATCATATGTGGAGCCCCTCCCCTTTCATAAGTGTGACGTAATATATCGATGGCCAATAATAATAAGCGGGGTTTGTGTTGGCTCTTCAAAGGGTCACAGAAACTTTGGAACTAGTAGGTGAAGTACCATTATACTCGAGAAGAAGTAAACCAAAATGAACCTGTATACCTGACTGATTCGTTTTCGATTGGCCCCTAAGCCGCGAGCACGAACATTAATTAATTTGTGCGATATTCCAATGTAATAAAGTTTCCCGTTAAATGTCTTACCCATCCCCGCATTCTACGTTACAATACTAACTACGTATTACATGACTACAATCAACTTCTAAAATACAATCACCTGCAATAAGGTACTACAAATACAACACCTCACCCTTTCTATATGGCTATTCCTCACCTAAAAGTTGTTTGAAAGAGATCGCTTTTAGCGATAAAACCGCATAAATTGTTCACGGATGTATACTTTGTATAGTTTTAAGTCAAATTTATGGTGCAATAAAAAGTATCTAAATAAATAACCCAAGACATGCCACGCTGGGCCACACAGCGCCACCTAGCCCCAAACTAAGCCGAAGCTTGTACTATGGGTACTAGACAACTGATACTTAGATACATACTACTTAGATACATTTTTTTTTGTAAATAAATACATATTATACATAGGAAACACCCAAACCAATACAAACAGACATGTTCATGAACACAAATGTTTGTACTGTGCGGGAATCGAACCCACGACCCTTGGCTCAGAGGGCAGAGGTCACTACCAAATGGGCCACCGAGCCTGTCTTCTTCGGTTGTTTGTTTAGCGATAAAACCGCATAAATTGTTCACGGATGTATACTTTGTCGTAGGAGACGACTAAGGAAATATCAGGAATCGGGCAGCAGCCAATCAAAACTCTGCGTACGCGGCATACAAGGCATTTTAAAAATTATCTTGTAACCAAACCGTGGAGTTATAAAATGTAACGAACTTACCGCGCTTGACAGTTGTCTTTGGCAGGGGCCAATGTCCAACAGTGGACTTTTGCATGCTGATTGATGACGAAAAAATCATTATTTATAAAAAAAAAATTGTAGGCTTCCCTACGCCTGATGGAAGGCGAAAGAGAAGCCCAAGTCACTGTGACAACGGGCAAGTAACTGGTCATTTACCTGTCAGTAGCCAACGCCATGGTGACCAAACCCTAACCCCCCACGACTCTACTTTCTTTCTTCTTCTTTATATATGTCGTGTTCTTGATTAAGCATTAGATACCTACTAAGTTTTCCAATAGATAAGTGTTTGTAATGTTGTCTTATTGCAGGCGATGTGACAAAGTTAGACCGTTAGGACACTAGATATCACCGCTCTCGTTACGTCATAAAGCACTATAGAATGGCACTTTCATTCTGACATCACACTCACTTTTACCTAACTACGAACAAAATTATAGTTAGAAATCATTTCGTTGTCTAACATACACAGATTATAATTAAATTATACATTGTGAAACTTATTATTATCACTAAAAATTATGACTTTAGTAATTATTTTTATAAATATTTTACTCTGTATTAAAACGAAACAAGATTTGTCAATACACGTCGCGTGGATGAAAACGTTTGTTGATCAAACCGCGAAAATCCCAGGTTCAATTTATATAAATCCACATTTATAGTGGACGCAGGTGGTATTAAAACACAATACGAATTATTACTACGCTAAATACAATAAAATTATTGCGTTAGATATAAACATTTTGATTACACTTAAATATTTAAATAAAATTTCTTATTCAACATTAAACCGTCTCAGTAAATAAAATTTTGAATGTTACTCAACCAAAATAAATATAGAAAAATTTCATTGCTTTTGTAGAATACCAAATAGCCTACAATAATGCGTGACGATATTAAAAACATCATGTGGCTTTACGTGGCAACTTTGCCACTTGAAGACACTCTTAAATGTCTAAAAATAAAACGATTTGGATTTGAAAGTTTATCTCACGACAAAACGTGTTAAGAAACTCATCATAAGGGCGGTTTCGTTTAGAATACTATGCACGCTACATTTTTTTTTATAAGAAGAGCTTTCAGGATGACCTCACTCCACCTGATGGTAAGCGGTCGTGAGGTCCAAAAGTTAGGTCGACAGGCACAATAGAACAAACCCATTGCGCTACATTTCCAAAGTGTTTTTGAAAGTATTATTTACTACAAACTTGTCACAGACAATACTTGAGTGCCGTTCGATATTGTAAATGCCTTACTTCGCATAGTGTTGTTAGTCTTCATAGATAAGTATCGTTTGTGACGGGTCTAGTCTGAAACCGCCCTAGCTCATACGTAGAACGAAAAAAGTAAACCTTAGTGTGCAGTAAAGAAGTACAAGAAGAAATAACCTCATTAGCTGCCAATAAGGCGTATAGCAGGTCCGGTATGGCTGGTGTCCGGTATGGCTGGTGTCCGGTATGCCTGGTGTCCGGTATGGCTGGTGTCCGGTATGCCTGGTGTCCGGTATGCCTGGTGTCCGGTATGCCATGTCTGTCCGGTATGCCATGTCTGTCCGGTATGTACCGGTAGCTTAGATCTGGTACCAGGGCGAGCGACGCACCCAGCGCAGCCGATAGCCGCCCTGCTCGGTTCGGATCTTGATGGACGCGCCTTCTGCCGCCTTCACAGTCTCTTTCACCTGGAAGATGAGAAGTACCATGCTTTGTTTTTGATTTGGATATATTATATTGAATGATGACTAGCTAATGTCAAAAGTGAACGAACTTTGTGAAAGGTTAACTGGTAGAGAATGCTCCTAGCATTAAGTTCGCCTTTTGTACCATTTTGTACAATAAAGTTTTAAATAAATAATAAAAATTTAAAAAAAATTAAAAAAATTATATTCACAGAAAACATTAGGTTGTCTCAATATTACAGGCTTAATAATACAGGCTCGGTGGCTCATTTGGTAGTGACCTCTGCCCTCTGAGCCAAGGGTCGTGGGTTCGATTCCCGCACAGTACAAACATTTGTGTTCATGAACATGTCTGTTTGTATTGGTCTGGGTGTTTTCTATGTATAATATGTATTTATTTACAAAAAAAAAAAAAAGTATCTAAGTAAGTTTATCAGTTGTCTAGTACCCATAGTACAAGCTTCGGCTTAGTTTGGGGCTAGGTGGCGCTGTGTGGCCCAGCGTGGCATGTCTTGGGTTATTTATTATTTATTTATTATTAATATTAGAAGTAGATTTCTTCTTTTAATTAGATATCACTTGTGCCAGGAGAAAACACTCTTTCTTAGCTACAGAGGTTACATACTATAGCACCTATAATAACATACTATGATAATGAATAGCCCCGCATAAAATGTGCCATGAAAAGGTTTGAGCTGTCGAAATTTACCGACATAACAACAAGTATTATTTTACAAAGTTGAACTTTTGTCTGGAATTAAAAAGTATAAAATTATACTATCTAACTGAAATAGGGAATGACTATGTTGTTTAGTTTACAATGTATACTTACACTCTGCATCAAGTTCTGTGCGTTTCCGACGAGCATCTCAGTCGCTTCCTGGTCCTCTTCGCTTCCTATGAACACACAAACAAACTTACTAATCATATAAGAGAATAATGGATAATCATGATTTAACGCATGTCCAAAGAAATTCTATACTGAGAAATGACAGTACTCTATGTGACTAAAAGCTTTAACATACATGAACACACAATAGACATGTAAATAAAGAGATATTTCAATGAAAAAACGCATTATCTCATTATTTCATTCCATCATCGTTTCATTTAATCATTTCTTTTCATCAAACCAAACCAATCATTTATTTGTGGAACACAGGTAGCACATACATTAAGATGGTATGATTATAGATTGAATGCTATATTGCTATGTTTGGGCGCAGATCATACAATGCATACAAATCAGTGTGTCCTGTGAAAAGTGATACAAGTCGATTGGCTTATAGTATAGGTTCCTGTACTATAAGCAAATCGACTTGTAGCACTTTTCACAGGACACACAGAAACATTTATTTCATTTTACTCCATTATTATTTTATCATTGAACTAGCTGCGTGGTTATCGGGTTTCAAAAATAACGGACTTCCATAAAATGGTACCTACATTTTAAGTCAGACCTCTAGCAATACATTAGTGAAAACCGCATAATTTCCATGCAGTAGTTTTCGCGTGATGCGCGATCAAACATACAGATAAAAATGTCTCCCGTTTTCCCAACACTTCCCGTCACTGCTCTGCTACTATTGATTGTAGCGTGATGAAAAGTATACTATAACCTGCCCAGGAGTCTGAAGAACAATCGTACCAAGTTTCGCTAAAATTAGTTTTTTTTTTCTATAACGAAAATACAGACAGACAGACAAAATTTTACTGATTGCATTCTTGGCATCAGTTTCGGTCACTAATCACCCCCCGATAGTTATTTTGAAAATATATTTCATGTACAGAATTGACTTCTCTAGAGATTTATTTTAAGTATAAAGATGTTCATTATTCAATGCAATAATAACACATATTTCTTTAAAACCATTAAGGCCAAATTATTTCTGTCAATATCACAATATACATATGTCTCGATGAAGTGCAATGCATGCATATAAGTTGTTCGCATGCAGTTGGTAAGAGCAGTAAATACCTTTGTAGTCCGGCATGCCGACTGCGGGCACAAGCGGAGATTGCGTTAGCCAAGCGAATTTGTAGCGTATTACATACGAATTTAGTTATATATTTGTACAGTTGCTGATATATTAAGCGTACCTAGTCAATATGCAAATACTGCATAAGATACCGGCAACAGCACATAAAAATATTCCAAAAAAAGCATACAAATTTTACAGTGAGCTGTGTTTATACATTTTATTGTGGGAGTATCTTATAACATTAATAAGTAGCCCATATTATATGTTTAGCTGATTAGGACAATAGTTATAAAAGATTATAAAAAGCCCGTCAATACACAATTAAACAAATAAATCTATGTTGGGAATATTTCAAGTGTCCACTGCAATAATGAATGTCCTTTTTTTATAAACTGTAGCAACTCATATACAAACTATACACACCTTACCCCCGTGGCGACACGCAAGCCTGTATTAGTTCTAGTATACATTCATAGATGGCGCTGCCTGTACCTTACATCGCGGTATGATTGTGATTCGCGGCTTATACAAGGTCTGCCCATACAAAGTTCCTACACAACCTTACATCAATTAAAAATTAAATAATCAAACTAATCAAACACAAAATGTTTGGACATTCATCATTATAGCAGTAAACCCTTCCTTATATATAGTGTGGGGTAATTTACTTAACGAATAACAACTTTAAACAAGCATTTTAATTGTTAATAAACCGTTAATAGCATTAAAATTAAGATCCCACCGGCATAAACAGGTTATAATTAGCGGAATAAATAATTTTTTAGTGCAATTGAGTATGGGGGGTGGGACTCACCTTGAGCGCCCAGCATGGTGGCTTTGACGGTGGACAGGATCTTGAGCTGAGTGCCGATGGTGGGGATCCTCTCGCACACTTGCAGGAGATTCTGCGCAGAAACAATAAAGATTTGATCATGATCCCTTTTGGCTTTGATTGATATGGAAAGTTGACATTCACGTTTATATATTTTACTTAAAAAACAACTTTACGGGGCAACAAAAAAAAACTGGACGTTGCAGACGAGTAAATATCGATAGAAGCTTACATTGTTACAAATTAATAAAAATAAAAATACCCTAGACCCCAGATAATGGGAGCAGGGCAAGAAACTGATGAATCGGGATTTCTGGACAAAAAAAGTTCACAAATCCCCTTAGCCCAATACGAAGGGGATTACTGGACAAAAAGTCCAAAAATCCCCTGCGCAGGAGATCATCTAAGGGGATTTCCGGAATAAGCCGATGTCGCAATGTACTCACGGTCCTGATCCTCTTGTCGGTGCACTCGAGCGCCAGCTTCTTGGCCAGCCGCGTCACCTCCTCCGACGCCTCGGCGATGGCCTTCGCCGTCGCGATCAGCTCGCGCTTGCTGCCTAAGCACATAATACATGCTTAGTAAGGATACAGTCCGATAGGTGTCCTTATAGCACACCTAACAGTTCATAATAATTGGAATGTAAGGGCCTATCATCATTATGCTTCAAGCTCGTGTCGCATCCTGCCGAAAAATAAACGAGGCGCAGGCACTGGCAACGGACTGGTGGCGGCATAACCATCACAATTGAAGGCGTAGTTAAATATCACAGACCGATGACGGGCAGCAGCGTCTCCGGAGCGAGAAGCTATGCCCTGCGATCGCCAACCCGCCTACCCAGCGTGGCGATTATGGGTATATCCTCCAGACGTTTGTCCTAAGTGGCGAACAACTGGAGAGGCCTATGTCCAACAGTGGACTGTAATAGGCTGATGATGAGCCACTCCCATCACCGGAATGAGGAGTTACGCCATGCGATCACCAACCCGTCTGCCCAGCGATTATGGGTAAATTCTCCAGGTAGCGAACAACTGGAGAGGCCTATATGTCCAGCAGTGGACTGGGATAGGCATTAGCCTAATGATGAAGATGATGTTCATGGCGAGAGTGGACCTAATTTTGCTGGGTGAGCGCACTCCATCATAGCGGAAGTCGAAGATATTAGAAGTCGATGCGTTGATGTGACAAACAGAGGAGAAAACATGAGTTATAACATCATCATCATCAGCCCACATCAGTCCACTGCTGGACATAGAGCTCTCCCAATGCTCGCCACTTCGATCGGTCCCGGGCCTCTCGCATCCAGCACTTGCCAGCCGTCCTGCGCAAATCGTCACTCCACCTTGCCTGAGGGCGTCCTACATTACGTTTGCCAAGACGCGGTCTCCACTCCAGAACTCGTTTACCCCAACGGTTATCGGTTCTGCGGTTGATGTGGCCAGCCCACTGCCACTGAGCTATGTCGGTAACTTTGGTTCTCTGTCGGATCACCTCATTTCGGATCCGATCTCGCAGGGAGACGCCGAGCATAGCTGATGGGGCGCGGGTTACTAGTATTTGGATTGAAAGGCGGTGGTAATGTTAATGTTGTATAATTTAAATGTTCACAATGTTAAACTAAAACTACTGTTAAATGTTGTGAGCGCACCCGGTCGCGATCGATCCGTGATTTGCACTGAGTTGGTAAAATTGTAATTGATCGCAATCGGTTGCGCCCTAGTTAGATGTCACGTGTTCGGTTGCGTTACACCGAACATCTTGCCAGGGGGCAGAGATGAGATGCGGCAACAAAAGACGTGACAATAATTAATTAAAAATACTTAAGCTAATGTTCACAAACTATCACTGTAGGCGATTTTTTAGCAACACTTGTTCACAACACATGTTCACTTTCGCACTACACTTTACACTTGCGCGGGGACCGGCTGGGGACCTGGCGCGGGCCCGCCACGTCCACGCTGCTGCAGCTGCCGCGGGAGTCGCCGCTCGCAGCACCTCTGTCGCCGCTTGCTGTTGTCGCCTACAGTAGCCAACTCGTCTACATATTAATATAATGTTTTCAATATTCATATTTCTAGTGTTGTTGATGGGAGCGATATCTTGGATAATAATATTGTCTGAGAGATCAACTCTATTTTCCTGCTGTTTGTTGTGGGTAAAGACTGTAAAGTTTTCTGTTTAACTAAACAGCTGTTTTTTCATATTAATAATGTTAGTTCCGGACAGCTGATGTGCGGTAACTTGATCGTTACATATTGTTCGCAACTGACACCGGTCACAACAAAAGTATAGGTTATGGTTTATTTGGGTCAATCTTGTCCACCTGTTTTGAACTGTATACTGTTCTGCGAATCGAGTGTCAAGTACTTCGAATAGTTCACCGGCGATATGTATCCGACACCATTGAAGAGGCCGCCGACATAGCGGCGCGTGCGCGCGCTCGCGTTCACATGTTGATTCAGCAATACTCGATTGTTGTTATCCAGTTAATTGTACTTGTGACTTAATTGTAACATGAGAATCTTGCAATGTGTTCAATGATTCACGATATGGCAAATACTATCTACATGTTTATAATATTTTTCATATGCCGATGTTTCTTTTCTTTCCAATATGGACTCATGTCATAATAGGCAATTATTTTCCACTCATCCCTGATGAGTAGCACATTCACCATTCTAGCGAAGTACAATTCCTGTTTCTCATTTAAAGATGCCACTTGGGAACAGTGCCCCGGTACAAAAATGTTCATGATAGTTAGCTATTGTTAAAAAGTTACATTTCGTTACGTTACTACGTCCCTTTTTTCTGTTTCTCAAATCTGTTTCTTCTGTTTCAACTATTCGTCCTTTCTTCCGTCCTTTCCTGTTTCGCTGTTTGCTGTTTCTGTTTTCCCGCATCATGTGATCTAATTCTTTATAGCCTGCGGCCAATGTTTTCTGTTTGTTGAATTTTCGTTCTAAGTTACGAAATTGCGCCAGAGCTTTAGGTCTTGATGCTCCAATCTGTTCCTCGAAATTCTGTTTCATAGGTAGGCGTACTACATATCTGCCCTGTTCGTTACGTGTTGTTGTCTTTTGATAATAGTCCATACAATCAACATCTTCCGAAGACATATGTTCTTCTCCTTCTTCTGTTATTTCTTCCATCTCCCAAAACTGTTGAATGTCTTCAATGTTGTTGATTACTACGTTACATTGAATAGCTCGCTGAGCAACCTTCAACTTGTTGAGATATAACAAAAGAAACATTTGCTAATAGATTTTATACATTCCCTGCCGGATAAACAATTAATATAGAAATGATATAATTGTATAAAAGCATCATCACACGTAAGGCACTTACCGGTCAGGTTCATAGCGACTTCTAGCGTCCGAGAGATAGCAATGGACAGATATACATATGAGAGCATGAATGGTAGCGGTATATATAACGACTGCATCAAATAACGCCTACTTACACAGTCACTACTGATTTGAAAGCCATCAGAGGGACATACATTTTGTGTTTAGCTGTTAAAGTAGACTCGACTACATTTTCTATATAATTAGCGATCAACCCCTTTACGAGGTAGGGTGCCAATGTCAAGTGAATATTTAAAAACTTGATAAGTTGCAATACGATAATTCTGATGATTAGAGTCTATATGTCACCGTAAAATTGGAACTGAATATACCGTTACTTTTTAATCTATCTAGCGCGATTGTAAACTCAAGGACAGCCATCGGGCAGTTGATTTGACGAGTGACAGGTTGTGATTTGAAATCTACCGAAAAGTAATACGTTAAATTGTAAGCAGTATGGCACGGTTTACAATCTGTCAACAGTTTTCAATCTCGCTAGATAGATTATAAGCTAACGGTATTTTCAATTTTATGATAACCTACTTAGAGATTAAGTGGATTACGTGGAACGTTTCAAATCGTCCTAGGGTAGAAAGTCGTAGACGATTTTATTGATGCCATAACTTTATCAATTTACTGCCCATAGAGCATCAAATTTATAATCTAAACTAATTATATGTTCTATCCTCCAACGATTATCTACAGAAGCTATATTCCATATACTACAGGACGTTATTTGATGCAGAAGAAAGTGCGATGGTGATATGTGCAGTTTATGATATTTTATACGTAACTATGATACTTATACATAAACATTTGTACATAGTAAAGCATTTATACAATTTCAGCTTTTTAAGTATAGATTTTAAGGTGACCGTTTAGACGATGCAATGTGTTGGAACACCGCACTATAATACTTTATAGTAATTCGATTCCCCCCATTCGCGACATCAGCGCCCCCAGCGGTCAAAATGCATACTTCTCGGGACATGACATCTGTCAAATGTATGGCAACAGCGCCCCTAGCGACCAAAATGCATACTTCTCGGGACATGACATCTGTCAAATGTATGGCAATTGATGTTTTGATAATGATGTTCGGATTGGGTTTCAGTAAATCGATGCTAATCCGTGTGGTTTCCGGATTTTGAATAGGACCTCCCCATCTCATCTCATAGGTGTCGTAGAAGATAGCTAAAGGAATATCAGGAAACGAGCTGCAGCGTGTACCTGGGTATAAAATAAAACCTACTGCTGTCGCCAATCCAACAACGGTGATGATGACCTCGTTGTCATTCTAGGACCACTCCTCAGGTGCAGCAGAGGGACCCTTTGGAGTCACCAAGTGTGACCACGCGCTAGGCGGCCGCGGTTGCCACTCGACTAGTGCACCAGACGTGCCCGAGCCAGTGGGGTAGTGAGTTACCTTTGGAGTCGGAGCGCACCAGCTCGGAGAGGCGCGCCATGAGGATGGCCATGCGTTTCGCGGCCGCGATGATCTCGTTGTCCTTCGAAGACCACTCGCGTACCGCTTTGTGCAGGTTGTGCGCGGCCACCTGAGAAATGGACCTTATTAGGGGCAGCGCAGACGACAGACTATCCGTCATCATCATCATATCGTATGGCTTAAATTTATTTCTGCTCGAATCCTCACAGGTTAATGTCCAACTATCCGTGACGCACTTTTTTGCAATTATATGCAGTAACGCACACGACGCGCAAAAATCTGTCGCGGATATTTCACAGACTCAACGCATACGACGCACATCTTCGAATATTCTGTCTGCAGACCTAGACGCTCTTTTTAAATGTCTCAGACGCAGACTCTCGCACAAAAAGAGTATGATTAATTTATCGATCGCTAGAGTGTGACATATCATGTGTAGCTGATATCTTATTACTGACAGTCGTATAAGGCGATGGCGTGCGCAGGTGTAGCAGCGTCGATATTGCATCAGTGTCTCAGAGTCGCTAGTGTGTAGATAGGGCTGACCAATATGGGCTGGCTGAAGTGGGACTGCTTCCTAAGGAGGGGGAGGGCGTGGCCTCTTTTGTGTGTCGCAGCTGTGTGAGGTGCGCGTGCGCAGCAGCGGCGCTAGTGTAGCTAGAACTGACCAGTATGGGCTGGCTGGGGTGCGGCTGCCTCCTGAAGATGTCCTCTCCCTCGTCGTCGGTGTCAGGCGGCGGGGGCGGGCGTGGCGGGGCGGCGGAGTGTGGCACGTGTGTGGCGGTAGCCGGCGGCGGAGGGCGGGGCGGCGCTGCGTCGAGGCGCAGGCGGCTGAGGTCGGGCAGCAGCGGCGGCGGCGGCGGTCCTCCATAGTGACGGCCTAAGGCCGCCTCCACCTCGCCGGCGGCGCTCATTATCTAAAACATAAATCATTTGCAAATATGATTAGGTACATCCGATGGTACATTGAACAGGAATAGGCATTGGCCATATTTTGCCTTTCGGTATGCAAGTAAAAAATGTACCATTAACAATAAAGCATAATGTCAAGTCGTTAACTGAAATAATGTCAGTAATAATAATCAAAAACAGATTCACACGTTAGACCAGTGTTGTATGTGTACTTATGCCTTACGTATGTTGTCATATAAATGATTTCTGATGCCTAATAAAGGTAGTAAGTATGCAACCATCGTCTTGTTATTAACGCAACCTCATACCAGAATGTGAGAGAGCCTATCATTCTATGTATAATATGTATTTATTTACAAGAAAAAGTATCTAAGTAAGATTTAGTAAATAAAGTAAGATCAGTTGTCCAGTACCCATAGTACAAGCTTCGGCGTAGTCGAGGACTAGATGGCGCTGTTTGGCCCATTGGGTTATTTATTTAAGTTTCAAGAGCCTCACCTCGGCGTTGGCCGCCCGCCAGGCGGGGGCCTGTCCCTTGTCCCCCAGCGCGACGTCCTTGGCGCGGCGCACATGTAAGTACAGAGAGCCTCACCTCGGCGTTGGCCGACCGCCAGGCGGGGGCCTGTCCCTTGTCCCCCAGCGCGACGTCCTTAGCGCGACGTACAGCGGGCGGGATGGCGGCCTGCAGTCGCTGGTGGGCGGCCCCCAGTGCTCGCGCGAACTCGCCGTCTTCTGTGTTGTCGCGCTCGGCGCCGCCCACGAGCAGGACGCGGTTGGCCAGCCTTGGAAAAATACATGGTCGTGTTATAGTGGCTCAACATAATGGCTTCCCTACGCCTGATGGAAAGCGAAAGAGAAACCCAAGTCGCTGTGACAACGGGCAAGTAACTGGTCAGTTACATGTCAGTTGCCACCGCCATGCCGGCCCGACCCCAACCCCGAGCTCCGGAAACCCTACTCGGCAGAAACACGACTCAGAGGTCATTTGACTGCGGTATTCCATAGGGTGGAGGTCCTTTCCCGGACGGGCGGCTCGATTCGAGCGAAGATTCGCTATGCCCTACCTGTCTCAAAAGTTCCACAGTTTAGCCAAGTTTCGGTCTTACGACCTTGAGGAGAGAGCTGAGCCGCCTAAGCTTACCTGGCTATGGCGGAGGTGTTGTCGACCATCTTCTGCGAGTCGTTGTTGCGGATGGCCTCCTCGCACAGGTACGTGTGCTTCTGCATCAACTCGCCTGGCAAACCATACATTCTTTTATTTAATAGGGAATATAGATACATGGATTTATTGATATACTAGCTGTGCCAGCGGCGTCGCACGCGTGGATATCGGGTTTCAAAAATAACTGACTTCTATAAAATACCTATCTACGAGTATACCTAGTGCCTAAGTTTAAGTTAGACCTCTAGCAATACATTGGTGAAAACCGCATTCAATTCAATTCAGTAATTTTCGCGTGATGCGCGTTCAAACATACAGGTAAAAATCTCCCGTTTTCCCAACACTTCCCGTCACTGCGCTGCTCCTATTGATTATAGCGTGATGAAAAGTATACTATAAAATTGATTAGACAGAGAACGTAACCGATGAAGAAGATGTTACATCATACAAGGAGGAACATTCCCCAGGGACCACGTACCGGCTGTCCGTACGAAGTCCAGCGGGTCGACGGCCTGGTCGCACAAGTCGCGAACAGCTAACACCGCCTCCGCGTACTGGCTCTTCATGTTGTTGAAGTGCTCCTCGGCCACCTGCCAACACACACGAAATATATATATTTTCGACATAATGGCTTCCCTACGCCTGATGAAAAGCGAATGAGAGGCCCAAATCGCTGGAAACAAGTAACTGGTCAGTAGCCAAGCCTGCGCGCACTGCGAAAGCTATTGATTATAGAACAAAATAATGTACTACGATTTTGCAGAACATATTAATTACTAGCTGTGCCGGCGGCGTCCCACGCGTGGATATCGGGTTTCATAAATACCGGACTTCCATAAAATGGTACCTAAATTTTAAGTTAGACCTCTAGCAATACATTGGTGAAAACCACATTTAACTCCATGCAGTAGTTTTCGCGTGATGCGCGATTTAACATACAGATAAAAATTTCTCCCGTTTTCCCAACACTTACCGTCACTGCTCTGATCCTATTGATTGTGGCATGATTAAAAGTATACTGTAACCTGCCCAGGAGTATGAAGAATAATTGTACCAAGTTTCGTTAAAATCCGTTCAGTAGTTTTTTTTTCTATAACGAACATACAGACAGACAAAAATTTTACTGATTGCAGTTTTGGCATCAGTATCGATCACTAATCACCCCCTGATAGTTATTTTGAAAATATATTTCATGTACAGAATAGGGTATTTGACAACATTTAAAAAATCCCGCAAATTTTGGTCATCCATATAGAAAATAGCTTAGGATAACACAATTCACTTTAATTTAGGCAAAAATATGTATATTAATTGCATATTTCATGAAACAAAATGTACTATTTTATTAAACTTTATGAAGGACAATAAACGCTTTGTGATTGGTCACAATTCTGGCTACGTCACAGGCGAGTAACTTGTTTATTGAGGTTATACTCGTAGATCAAAATGATATTCACACTTGATTTTATTTGAATGGAATTTAGATATCGTCGAGCTAACATTACACTACACACACACGCGATTTATACACTATTTAAATTATAAAATTTGATTAAATCAATTGACGGATTGTTTTTGACGTTTGTTTTTTTTTTGAGGTTTTTGGCTCTGCGCGATCTGTGTTTCAGCCGCGAATATGCTTTTCTTAATTGCCTGTGACGTCACGTAAGTCACGTGACCGGCGTCAATTCAAATCACAGATATCTCCAATAGATACCGCACTTAAGATATCGCGCGAGAGGTAATACATACATGAATACATCAGTGCAATGCATACGCAATACGCATGCGCTTAAAGTGCGTCAGTACCACGGTCAGTACTGACCAGAAGTCAGACCCGTGTGTATCGGAGACACTTTTAATAGTTTGTAGAACATAAACGTATGAATCTTAGTATTGAACTCCTTGGCGCCGGAGCTCAAGTTACGATGGAAAATATTTGACAGATATTAGCTCGCGTTGATGTCTTTTTTCATGATCCCTTTCTTTCATTACCAATTTCACTATTTTTATCCCTTTCTAGCATAGACACGTTTGACAATAGTGTTACAATGTATTACTTTCAAGTATATCGATAATGCAAGATGAGAAAAATTTTAGTGTTTCTACTTTAGATTTCCAAAGTGTCCTGAGAGAACATTAAAATGGACAAATGCCGCACCCTGCTGTTAGAGACATTTACATAGGATAGTTTTCAATGTATGAAGGATAGAAGACGAGTAAATGAAAACTGCTGTGATTACTTCACCTAACCATATTTATAACTATACTCATTTGAATTTTTTTTTTCCCAAGACATGCCACGCTGGGCCACACAGCGCCACCTAGCCCCAAACTAAGCCGAAGCTTGTACTATGGGTACTAGACAACTGATAAACTTACTTAGATACATTTAAATATACTTATAATGTCAAAACGGCAGTTGAAATGTATTATTTAACGTATGTATTTTAGTAAATTGATCATTTTACGGGATCTTACCGTAAAATCATCCGACGAAGGTGAGGTGAACGTTGATTGGTTCAATGGCTCACGTGGCGTTATCCCGGCAACCAATCAGGGAACAGTGTATTAAGTTACGGGTAATAGTGCACCGTTAAATAGTACATTGAGCAACGACTGGCCCATTTGAGGACGATTTTACTTGTGTCAAAATCGTAAATTTTTAAATGACTGTCAGGCTACCTTAAGTTGATTAACTTACTGAAATCCATTGCGTTAAATAATACATTTCCACTACCGTTTGTTATATTCCGAAAGATAATCAACTACCTAGGAAATTGATCAACTTACGATTCTTGCTATTTTCCGGTGACATATATAAACATATATTTATATACATACATAGATAAATATCCAGTATTGCACAAAATACTGAAAAGGTGATACAGACATAATCTAGTCTAATATACCTGATTGGTAATTTTTCGATAAATTATCGACATTGCACAATACAAATGTACATCACTTGAGAAATGAGTTACGTCCCCCGCACACCCTTCCATACCACCTGAAATTGACTCGCGAAACTCAAAGCAAAATGCCGAACATGCGGTATCTATTGGGGGTAATCTGTGATTCAAATATAGCGTTTTTCCCGCGCTTCTAGAAACGCGAACTTTAAAATAGATTTTTACCCTTAATACAGAATATTTCCCGGAAATATTAAGGGAATGTGCATAACTTGTTACAAAGAACAATTTAAAATGATTTTTAAAATTTGTCAAATACCCTATTGACTTCCCTACAGATTTATTATAAGTATAGATGTATGCCCTATAAAAATATCGCGACAGAATATGCCCATCTGTTATAGTTACGTCGCAATAATCCTAAATATAGGGTCGCTAGTCATAAACAATTACCTTGCTCTCTGGATACAAGAACCGTATCTTCCCGGCTGCTATGAGCTGCGGTGAAAGCTTCTCCACCTAAAACATGAAACGTTACGTTACTAAATACATCATATTAAAATACAATTCGCGCTAGGGGTCAGTTAAGTGATTAATACAAAATTGCCAGTCACGTACTTAGCACACAATATTCCTGGGATTCCCACGGGAACGGGAATTAGCGGGAAAATTATTTTGTAAGAAAAATCTAAACCGCTTAAGTTATATTAACTGTGAATTTGGCATGCAGGGACCTTAGTAAACTTTAAACTTAGCTGCAACAGGATATCGCCAAATTTTCATGGGAACGGGAGTTAGCGGGAAGAAGCTTTTGTATGAAAAAAAAATTAAACCGCGTAAGTTAAATGATTCA